>JBAWJQ010003606.1:0-353539 GCA_037783105.1 Bactrocera zonata | reverse complement strand
GATAAATATAAGGGTATGTACTACTGTACCCAAAAAATAAGGTGACATTGTATTTATTTTGAAAATTCGTTGTTTATTCTTCCAAATCAACTTCATCCCCTTCAAAGTAATCGCCTCCCGATGCAATGCACTTATGCCAACGGATTTTCCAATCTTCGAAACACTGGTTGTAGTCACTTTCCGGGATGGCCTTCGGTTCAGTCTTCGCTGCGGCTTGAATCTCCTATATCGTAAAAAAACGGTGTCCCCGGAGCGGTCTTTTGAGCTTGGTGAACAGCCAGAAGTCGCACGGCGCCAGATCAGGTGAATACGGTGGTTGCGGAACGATATGGGTTGAGTTTTTGGCGAAATGACCACGAATTACGAGGACAGTGTGGGGTGGTGCATTATCGTGGTGTAAAAACCAAGAATTGTCTTTCCACAATTCCAGCCTTTTTAGGCGGATAGCGGTACGCAAACGACGCATAACGTTCAAATAATATTCCTTGTTGACTGTTTGACCGGTTGGAAGGAATTCATAATGCACAACACCACGATAATCGCAGAAAACTGTCAACATGACCTTGATTTGTGAGCGACTTTGGCGCGATTTTTTTGGTCTCGGCTCTCTTTCGGCACGATATTCGCTCGATTGGTCGGTTGTTTCGGGGTCGTAAGCATAGATCCAAGTCTCATCGCCAGTTATAATGCATTTCATGACACCCTGATAGTCGGAAAGCATAGTTTCACACACTTCAATGCGATGCCTTTTTTCCAAAAAATTCAATGTTTTCAGTACCAGTCGAGATTTAACGCGCTTGAGGTCCAAAACATCCTTCAAACTGGTATTGGCTGAGCCTTTCGATATGCCAACTTCATCAGCAAGGTCTCTAATTGTTAATCGACAGTTTTTCAACACTAAATCTTTGATTTGTTGAACGTGAGCTTCGTCGGTTGAGGTTGATGGTCGCCTTGGACGCTCTTCGTCTTCGACACGTTCACGGCCGCCTTGGAACTCACTATACCACTTGTAAAAATTTTTTTTAAACATGGCTTCATCTCCAAAGGCTTTCTGCACCATCCGCGACGTATCCGCAGCAGAAAATTGATTCCGTAAACAAAATTTAATGCAAATTCTTTGCTCAACAAATTTCGACATCGCAGAAAACGAAAAACCCACTTTTAGCAGCTCACAAAACGACACGTATCTCAAACACTAATGAATATTTTGACATGAAAATTGACATTAATGTGATTGACAGTACTATCAACCTAAAAAATAATAATTCTCCAAATCCTTCGACGCGCGCAGTTTAAATTCAAATGTCAAAATGTCTTATTTTTTGGGCACAGTAGTATTTCTAAACTTCGCGAACCATTGGCTAATGCCTTGGCGAATTCCTGCAATGAAACACGTTTAAAAAGAAGTGATCTACCAGCCCACTAGAGAGCAACGTTCTACCAAACAGGCTCAACCACATTCTTGAGCGTTTTTAGTATTAAATAGATTTAAGATTTGAATACTTATTGTTAGGCTTTACTAATCCAATAAATAAAGATCCATTAATAATGTATAAGGGACTCAAAACGATCAAAACTTCATCCCTGCCCCTCGTGTCAAGAGTTCAACTGAGCGCTCTTATAATATGCGCCTGAATTCTCCAGAAGCTCTTACTCAACGAATACAGCGCCGCACACACAGGTATCCAAATGGCTGAAGTCTACATGCAGCACATATATCGAGATATCAGACTTAATACCGAAAGCAATGGCATTACAAGCCACCAAAGCATCACTTGATAAGTCAGCTGCAGTGCACAGGCGGCACCGAGTGTCATTAACACACACACACACAGCGGCACGCATACCATGACACATATTAACTGCCGTTCACGCGCCTAAAATCATGCTCAAACGCATAAGTAAATTTGCAATCAAAAATATTCACACCAACTGGCTCCTAAGCGCCACACATACGTACGCACATAAGTGGCAGTATGCAAATATATATTCACACGCTAATGCATATGCACACACACATAGGCACACTGGCCACTTCTGCATAGTCCGCTTACTGCGCTATGATAGTATCTAACATTTACTGCGGCTGTTGTTGTTATTGCTTTTGCATTCACACGCTACCACTGTGTGCTTGCTTCCCATTTTCCACACACACATAGACACGCGCATTCGATTTTTCTAACTGTTGTTAACAAGCAACGCCGCTTTCATGCTGCAATTGTGCGCTGCCGTAGCCAAAGCTTATCGTCATTATTTTGTTGTTATTGTTTTTGTTTTTGTTGGCGCCTATGAAATTTCATGCCCATTTTATGGGTTTCGGAAACGCTTTTCACTGGCATTTTCTGCTTTTCAGCTTCACCGTTGAAATATTTCAGCCGGATGTAATGTGTTGCAAGTGTCTAACAATAGCAACAACAACAACAACAACAGCAATGTGCGCATGCAATTCCATAATAATACTAGTTGTGTTTGTTGTTGTTGCTGGTGTTGTCATTGTCGATGCTGCTTGCATTTATTCCCAGCTTATTAGTTGCTGTTGTTGCATTTTGCTACTCTGCCACTTCCTATTGTTTTTCGGTTAGTCAGCTGCCTGCTCGACTCTTGGCCGTCCAACCGGCGGGCTTTTAGCCAACATAAATGTGCGAATATTTCGCAGCAACACTTAACTGCCTGACAACAAAGCAACAAAAAGACATCATGTGTGCGGCAATTGTCCGGCAAGGCTTAAAATTGCAGGCAAATTTTCGTAGTATACTTTTGGCTGCATGCTTGCTCCTTGCTTGTTTGTGTGTGTTGTGGGCTGCTCGGCAGCGTTGGCAGTTGATTTGAATATAGTCAGTTGTAGCTGAGAGATATTTGCCGGAAAATAATACATTTTATTTGATTTATGAAATTGCAATAAAAGTCATTGAATTTTGAAAAATAAGTAAGAAAATTCAAAAGCGTACATTTAGGCGCTGAGTTTAAATAAAATCATGTGAAAAATAGTGTTATGATAGGGATGTGTTATACAAAGTTATTCTACTAGCTACGTACGCAAAGATCCACAAAAGCATAAGTTGAATAAATTATAGTCCACCAAGATCGAAGCAAGCAAAAGTTCGACAGAGCCCGAAGCAGCCTAAAGCTATACTTCAATTGAGTTTCGAAGGTGTTTACCGAGCGATGAAGTAAACATAAGATTTTATGCTTAAAGAATGTATTGATATTAGTTCAAAAAGCAAACGTAGAAGAAATGATGATATCTGATGATCCTATTACATTAATGAAGAGCACCTTTAGATTTCAAAAATAACTCGAACTATATTAATGAATTTAGCGACATAGTAATAATCAGTATTAACGAATTATCGCTCAAATTTTGTTTTAAATAAAGTTGGTAGTTTAAGGCAAGTAAACATTCTAAAAAGTGTTTATGCTGAACATGACAGCACATCAAGTTCAAAGCGATTTTGTTCTTCTGAGTTCAAAAATTGATCGTAGAAAGTGCAGCCCTCTAAGTTGAATCCTTATTATTTCGGAAATACTCGGAATATAATCTACTAACTGCTATCTGTTATCTTCTACTTTTTCTTTTTCTTTATTGATGTAGACACCGCTGTAACTATGTACAGCTAAGTTTACAACAGCCAAGACTGATGTGTAGTTTTCATTGGGGGAGTTGATTTACATGTTGGGTCTCAAACTCAGCGTATAACCCTGGAGAGGGATGATTCGTCTTCTCAATTTAACTCGCCTTCAAATGGTGGCTACCCAGAATATACTTGGTTTAAGACCAGAATCCGTAAGCTGCTTGAACTTTATGGAAAAGAATCGTTTCTGACCACACCCAAGTGAATGGCGCTCAGAGAACTTTCCTCATTTGCGTGAACTTCTACATACGGCTCTATCGTTCATATGGAAGAATGAATATTTCTGGCTCTATCTCACTGAAATTGGACTCAAATTAGTAACGGTAAATAATATTTAAAGGTCGTATTCTTAGAATACTATATCCACTTTAGATACCTTTCTGATATGAAAGCAAGCTCTTTATTGTACTTACTGTTAACAGAATTCCACATAAAGGACCACACAAGAAGGTAAAGGATTTATCTCGACTAAAAGTCTATAGAGAGCAATGGCGTACGCTATGGGGGGTTTTAGGAGTTCAAAATTATTTTTAGGGTTGCAGAATTGAAAGTGTCGAATTTTAGATTTTTTTCGAAGATACTAAATGAGAAAACGCACACAAAATTTATTGAAATCTTAAATATGTGGAAAGGAATTTCAGCCAACTGCTCCCAGTAAAAGTTCGTTTTCGATTCTGCGAATGCCGAAGATTTACTTGCATTAACGCAGACAGATTGAACATTTCTTCTGAAAATCCATAGAGATATTAATGTTTCGAACGAAAAAAATTTCACAGGCAAGAAGACCGAATATCGTTTAATTTGGATCAGTTGAAGGGTAAATAAAATTTAATGAAAAAATGGCGTAGTGTATTATATCAACAACAAAAAATATAAGTTGCCTGGACTAATTATTTTTACGTTTTTCATCACTGTTTAATATTGCAAAATACACGAAAGACATTACTTGGAATTTGTTTCCGTGGACGCCGCTGAAAGAAGGTATCATATAGAAAAAATGGTTTATCATTTCGAAGTTCTCTGATTTTAAAGAAAAAACACAGAAAATTCAAATTTAATGGATAATTATAAATATCATTCGAAAGAACATTCTTAGGAATTTATTTTTTGCAGATTACCTCTTTCAAATGTTGGCGTCGGTTACGTTTCAGATGGTCCATCCGTTGAGTCCTACATTCGATGACTCGTTCGAGTATTTCTATTGGTGACTGGCGAATGATATGTGTGATATTTTGCCCGAAGGCCTGAATCGAAAAGGGATTGTTCGCAATACTCTTTAGATTTTACATATTCTCACAGACAAAAGTCTAACAGTGTGCTATTACGCGATCTTGGAGGTCAATCAACCCTCCGAAAACGTGAAATTATCTGCTCACCGAAGTGCTCTCTCAATAAATCCATTGATTTATATAATATGTGGGAAGTAGCGCCGTGTTTTCGAAACCAAATGTCGCCAAGATCAGGAGTTACAATTTCAGGCATCAATTAGTCGTTTATCATGGCTTGATAAAGGGCGCCATAGAAGGGTACCTTTTAACCGGAATTATTTTTGAAAAAGTATGCACCGAAGATTTCAGAGGTTCACAAACCACACAAAATTGATGTTTTTTCTAAATGAAATGGCAGCTTTTGAATCTCTTCCGTTTGTTCTTAGTTCCAGAGTGGCAATTGTGCTAGTTTACATAGGCAATGAGCCAGAAATGGGCGCTGAACTAAATTTGGCTCAGAAACGTCGAATCTTCTTGGAATTCTTCCAGAGCTCATGGAGCAAGCTGTATTCTGTATGCTTTCAATATACGATCTGGACGTAATATATATCTAGTGCTCCTATTTCAAAAGCTTCGTGAGCCTAAGCTCTGTATTTTTAGTTTTCTATGGCCATTGCATTTAAGATTGTGGAATTTATTACTGACTATTTTGCGATTTCATTGAAGTTATAATTACATAGTTATCGCTCTTGTAGTGTTTTCTAAACAAAAAGGTATATATTTAGGCGTTGAGCTTTAACAATTTTACTTTTCATTTTGCCTGATGGGGAAGTAACATGTTTTAAAATGTTTTAGATCTCCGAAAATTTTTCTTGATACAAAATTTCAATCAATTAACATAACCTAGTACCCACGGGAAAGGTGAACCCGTCGGTATTAGGTAAATGCGCCTAAAATGCTACATCATTAGAAACTCAATTGTGGCACAATCAAGCGCGCACACTGCCATAAGTTGACAGCGAAGTATGCCAAGCGATGGAGGAGTACAGGACAAGAGTAGAAGACACAGCGTGATGAGCAGAAATTAAGCAGTTTAGGTAAGTGAGCGGTTGTTACTAGGGGCTTTGGCAGTTTGTAAGACATAAAGCAGTTTGTAGCAAGCAAAGACAAACATAATTGCAAGCAAAGTTTACCTGCCTCATCGTGAGCAACAACATCAAACTCTCATCGTCTACATTGTCTTGCTTTACTTCGACACGACAAACAACACATGCACACTTTGTATTGTAGCTTAAGTGCTTGTGGCGCCCACAGATGTAGTCGACTCTTTGCTCGAGCACTCCGATGAAGTCGTTTAACCCTATGCCGCTTGACATACGCGCGCGACACAAATTTGTCATCACTTTAGAAACCATTGAATACATAATTAAAGCATATTTGCAGGCGGGCGGCAACTCAAAATTCCACAATGCTGTAGGGAGCAAGTGCGAATGATAAAAGTGGCGAAAGCGCGCCAGCTGAGCGCTAAAATGTATTGTGCGGCTTGAGGGTGGAAAAAGTAAAGCTTGCTTATTTGACAAGTGCAAGCCTTCGGAGACAAGTAGAAGTATGCCAGGTACATACGTGTACGTGGAGTATTAAGCAATGCCTGCGCACTTTTTAAACTCGCACACACACACACCTGTTCACCCACCGACACACATACACCGTTAAATTGCGAACTTTTGTCTACATTGCATACTTTGCGGCGCGCTGACACGTTCCTCCCATCTGCGTCGCACATTATCATATACATGTCAACTGATGTTGTGGCAAGGATTTAGGTTAATTTAAAGACATGCGAGTCATACATTATTAAGATAAGAATAATACATGTAAAAAACAGCAACAAAAATAACAAGAACAGTTAAGTAGATGCTGAAAGCAAAACCAACATCAAAAGTTGCGCGACTACCGTTCAAAATAAGAGGCAGGAAAATAAAAAGTAAAAGTAAAAAATTATGATAATAATAATTTTCGCTGAAATACGCGCACACGTGATATGCGTCGCGTCGGCACAGCCCATTGTCGTGCCAAAGGATGTGTAAACTATACGAATAAAATATATCTTTTTTTTACATTCGCTCACACTCAGGGGAGTTCCGTACTGAGCGCGCGCATAATTTTTGGCTAACCAGCCGACTGGCAAACCAGCGCGCGTCAACAACTTTTGTTATGCTTGCCTCGGCTTTATGCAAATTTATGTCACAAAAACATGGCATATATTTAGGCTGGTCTATGTTTGTTTTAAATGTGGAACCGCATGAATTTTCAGCGCATTTCCGTTTACGCCGAATTTGTTGCGGCGTAAAACTTCCTTTTGTCGGACAGCTACTTCCATTCAAGCACATAAATTTTGAACAAAAGTATTTTCCGCTCACATGAAAAACTATGGTGAAGAATAGTGTTATTGTTGCCTACTTTTTGGCGTGAGTGCAATCTTTTGAACGAATTTTCGAACTGAAACCTTCCTATATGAACAAGATAATAATTTTCACATAAAAACAACTAGACAGGAAGAAGTCCCATGTTGTTAGCACTTGAGATCGTAGACACAAATTTTATGCTTTCTTACAGAACCAATGTTAGATTGAAAATGCGACTCTGAATCAAAGTCTTTAAGGAAATGAAAAAAATTTATTATTTCAAAAGAAAAATTAGCCATTGGCATAGTTATTGGAGGTATGGATCAGTAACGGGTGAACCAAGTAGAGTTAATTTTTTCAATAGCATTCATTATTGAATTATATTGGACGGAATAGACTACGTCCAGCACTCAGTGAAGATATATAGTTGCCAAAGCTGAGAGTGTACACAAAGACAGTGGAGACGCGATTTGGCGAAGTTTGCAGCAAACCGGATGCCCAAACGACAGCGCTTCGCTCTATGGGCTCTTGAAAAGTTCCAAGAAGATTCCACGCTTGCGAGTCAAAATTTGTCCTGCGATGAAGCTCATTTCTGGCTCAACGGGTATGTATACGAACAAAATTTCCGCATTTAGAACCAAGAGCAACCTGAAGAGATTCAGGAACTTGGAGGCCGGTGGAATCATAAGTCCATATTTATTCAAAAGTGATGCCGTTGAGAACGTAACCGACAATGGCGACGGTTATCGTGCCATGATAACCGACTACTTGACGTCTGAAATTGAAGCTCGTGATCTCGCCGACATTTAGTTTCAGCAAGACGGCGCCACTTCCCACACATCGCATCAATCAATGGACTTATTGAGAGAACACTTCGGTGAGCAGATAATTTGACGTTATTGGCCGGTCAACATCTCGTCATTCGCCAGTTTCGAGTCGAAATGCTCGAACAGGTCATCGAAAATTAGACTCAACGGTTGGACCATCCGAGACGTAGCCGTGACCAAGACTTTAAAGAGATAATCTTCAAAACCTAAATGTTCGTTAGCTCCTCAAATAAAGAGTTAATCTACAATTAATTCAATTCGCAGCGTCAACTCGAAGTCTCAGTGCATAAGATTTCGCACAGAGGCAATCAAGAGACTTTGTACGTAGGCTTTAGTAAAAAATCACGATCGTTAAGCTTCTTACGATAGTTGAATAATAATTAAAGACGGAGCTCGAAAGAAAAATTTTGAAAAGCGCGACCTTGGTAAGACTTACACTATAAATCTCAGAAAAACTACTTCACCTCATCAAGTAATAATTCTCCTCTTATTTTAAACTACAACTCAAAACCATGAATGAACTCTTTCCAAATGACATGTACTAAATATGAGCGCTGTCACATTAGTGTCTGCGTTAGCCAATTACAGTTAATATCCCGCTCATCTTATTCTCACCCCCACATTGCTGCCTTTACAAAAATTTTCATATTTGCCTGCCATTAAATCATAATATTATCTTGGCCACAAAATCTTTAGCATCGTTTATCGCTGCCTCTTGTTTGTTTATTAGCCACTCATGAAAAACCGCAATCAAATACCCAACTGTTATCCCTTTCAGCTCAGCCACAATCCACTACCAAAGCTGACCTTTTTCACTATAGCCAAATCATGTAGCGTTTTAAGCCCGAAATCGCCGTTGAAGAGTGTTAACAAATTATGTTATCATATCGGCCAAATTAATCTACATTACGGCGCCTAAAACCACAAAACGGTGCTGTGAATACAAAAGGCAACGCAACCAAAAACTTAAAACAAAAGTAATTTGATTCGGCAATGAAAACAAAAACCAAGTGCGATAGCAACAAAAATGTCGAAATTCCTACGAAATAAGTCGAAAAGAGTTACAATTTAAGTGACCACATTTCAGCAACGGTATTAAAGGCTTTATAGACGGACAGATAAAAAAGATATCGCATGGAAAGTGGCTTACATAATATTTAGTGACAGAGCCGTATGTAATGTTGGCTGTAATGGGGGTGTTGTATAATATGTGCAAAACCACTCAGCGCAAAAATAATGGATTCTTTTATATTGGAGACTTTTTTATATAAGCTTGATTAAACTAAATTATAAATATTTGATTTTTATTAAAAATTTAAATTAGTTAGATGATAATCAAGAAAATACTCCATTTTGAAATGTTCGATTATACGTTATTTTGCGCTTCAGTTGACGATGTACTATATATAGTATAATTGATCAGAGAGACGTGCAGATTCTATTTAGCCCGAAACTAATCAATCCAAATCACGGTTCCTTTAATTTTTTTTTTCGTCTTTTTTCTTATTTTTGTTCTGAATATGCATGTGTGCATATAAAAAATTATATAAAAATAATAATAATCCATTTCGAGGCCCATAATAGACCTTTTTTTTGGTTTCTCCGGAAAGTAATAGGACTGAGCCGATTTAAAAAAAAAAAAATTATTGAAACAATCGCTATAATTCTTTAAAAACATTGAAAGTAGCCTCCCTCTCCGTCGATGCAGCGCGGCCAGCGCGATTTCCCAGCATTGAAGGCGTCACGAAAGACATTCTCTGGAATAGCTTTGAGAGTTGAGGTGCATGCTGCTTGGATCTGCTGTCATTGGCGTTTTCAGCCAACAAAACAAAAAGAGCCCGAGGGCCACATCTTGCCGAAACATACCACTTCTTGCTAAAGCAACATCTGGCCTGCTTGATCATATCAAACGTGTCTGTTGCAGATTTTTCGAGTTTCCAACAGAATTTAATCGAGTGCCTCTTGAAACTAAATGTCGCCGAGATCAAGTGCTTCAATTTCAGGTAAGAAATAGGCGGTCATCAACGCACAATAATGGCTGCTATTAGCGGCAAGTTCCCCCCGGAATCATTTTTGAAGAAATATGAACCGATGATTCTACCGGACCACAAACAATACAAAACTGTTGTTTTTTCTGCATGAAATGGTAGCTTTCTTGAGGTTCCTCTTCATCTTAAATGCGGAAAATTTGCTTGTTTACTTACCCATTGAGCCAGAGATGGGCTGAACATAATTTGTTTCAAAAACGTCAGATCTTGGAACTTTTCTAGACACTTTTCAAGACTCATAGAGCGAAGCTTTGTCGATTTAAGATCTCGACGGAAAATGCGCCAAGTCGTTCCATACGTCAGTTTGGACTTAAAAGGTCGTAACTTGATGCCAGGAGGCCAGACTGAGAAGAAAAAATGGAATTAAATAAAGATGAGGACACAATCAGCAACATTAGCAGTAGTGAAAGTGAAGTTCGCAGCAGATGAAAAGGGAAATAAAGTACTCGATACTGATGCAGAGAATTTACAGTTGTCGGATAACTTGTTCTGAGCTTGCAGATATCTGATTTCAATTCAATAGTTGTTAATGAGAGTGCTTTTGAGTTTCTACTTCTCAACCTCAGTAACGATAGAATTTAGAAACGAATTTAGCAACAAATTTATCTTATTAAAACAATGATTCTCCAACAAAGGTTGCGTTGATTGGCTTTGCCGTAAATAATTTCCCGCACAATTTCCTTACTTTTAAATATATCCGGCTGCTTCTAAGCATTCTAACCGTCCGGTCAATGACCAAACTTTCAACATTCGTTCAATGACCGGGTACCCGGGCACCCAGGTGGAACAGATGTAGAAGTCCTTAGTATACTGAATAAAAATGTTTTTTCTATGTAAGTTGGCTAGATGGCATAGGAAATAACTATATATGGGGACATATTCTATAGTTCTCGTAGAAATAACGAAAGCGGAGTGCCAAGGTCAATGGATATTTAGGTACCTAAGCCGTCCCTCTCCCCTTTCCAATACTAGAGCTCAGCGCCTAGAAAGTGATAAAGCTGCTCCAATACGAGACATTTGGACAATGTTAAATAGTAAAACATTATAAACTAACAGAATACCTAACAATCGACGAGTAACTTTATCCATACCAAGGTCGAATTAGATTCACTCAATACATTCCATCAAAGCCAGCTAAATATGGAATTAAAGTATGGTGGATATGAGATGCTGAAAATTCGTATCCACTTACGGGACAGCTTTATAATGGGAAATCGAAAGATGGTTGTGAGAAAAATGTTGGTGAAAGAGTTGTTAAAGACTTCGTGGCATCATACAAAGGATCCGGTAGAAACATTACAATGTATAATTTCTTCACAACTCTTCCACTAGCAAAATTTTTATTATCTTGGATCTTGACGATTGTTGGTACTCTGAAGAAAAATAAAGCATACATTCCAGCAGCAATGGCTGTTTCAGAAACTCGAGCAGAATTATCCACTGTGTTTTGCTTTCATGAAAAAGTAACCCTATGTAGTTATGTGTCAAAAAAACAAGGTAGTAATTATGCTATCATCAATGCATCACGAAGCAAAAATTAGTGATAGTGCAAAGAAAAAACCCAAAATCATTGAGTTTTATAACTGGTCTCAAGCATATCTGGTAGATTATTCTACAAAAAGATCAACTCAACGATGGCCTCTAGCATTTTTTTACAACATTCTCGATATTCCCTGCCTTGCAGCACATATTCTGTATTATTAGAATAATAAAATGCTTGTTAAAAAATCGTATGAACGACGCTTATTTTATCGGCAATTGGGCAGAGAGCTGTGTACTCCATTCGTTGAAAATCGTGCGATTGAATCTTTTCTTGGTCGAGCTGTCAATCCAAATGCGCAACCGACATCATCTGTATCATTGAGTCCTCAGAGCAGCGCGATTCAACTGAAAGGAAAAAGATTACTGGCGTATGCTGTGAATGTCTTCAAAGAAAATTCAAAAATTGTCGCAAAACTAGAAAAATATATTCAGTATGTGAGAAACCTATTTGTGGTGAACACTGTATTACAACCTCGAAATTTGAAGGATGTATAGAATAATTTAATATACTTTAATTCTTATATAGCACTGTATCATAATAAATAAAACAATATAAATAAACAAATAATAAAAAAATACAAAATAATATTACTAAAGTAAATAAAAACGGAGCTATTTTGTTCTTGCTAACCATTTTTTTATTGTTTATAATAAGAATTATTGTTAAAATAAAAGAAATTGTAAACCATATTGTCTATTATTAATTTAAAAAATATAATTATCTGAATACTTTGATAAATAAACTCTTAAGTGTATGTAAATCCGTCATTTATATATGTATATAAATCTCAGCGGGTACCTGGTTATTGAATGGAGGAGGTATAAAGTTTGATAGTTAATAACTTTTATTATATAATTGATTCTAAAAAATTTTGATGAAAAATGGGTGTCAAATAACTTTAATTTGGGGATCCAGGCGGCCATATAATTTTTTTGAGGAAGAGTTAAGAAAAATTGATATGTAGATTGAAATGGATACCCGGGTAGCCGGTCATGACCGGACGGTTAAACTGACTGCTTGAGTGACTACCACAGATTCTCTGAGCTGCTCTTGAGTTTGGCAGCAATCTTCAATGATTAATGCTTCTTAGTAGACTAAGACTATACCAAAATCACCATTTTTAAATAGTAGAAACTCGTTTCGGCACATTCACCATAAACTTGCACTAAAATATCATGATTTTCAGACGAAATTTTTATCATATGAAAGTAAGTCCCTACAAAAAGACAGAAAGCAAAATACGCACGAAGATGGCTGCTTTCCAAAGCATGTTCGGAATAGTAGAAAAATGAAATGATAATCAAATTACGCCAGCTCTTAGAACGAAATATAGTTATATTCCCAATAGTATTAGGTACTCACTCGCTAGTTGATTGGGTCAAGTTAATATTAAAGATTTATACGAGTAAGTGACCCTAATGACTAAACCTAGCCGCTTGCTCTATTCAATATTTTCCAAAGTACTTAATTAAATATATTATGGCGAACCAAGAAACCGGTCGGCCAACATAAAAAACACAAAAGGGATTAATGGACTTAGGACTTACGGCTTAAGTCTCACTATAATAAAATTATATTTCACTTTAAGTCTAACTTAATTCACATTCAAACCACAAACTCTTAGTCCATGTTCAGCTATAAAATTAATTGTGTGGAATAAGTGCATATTAGAACAATGAATTGACGGGTACGACCGAGATCCAAAAAGGTATGCAGCACTACAATGAAAGTCAGGTCATTAACTTCATAATAACAACAGCAAGCATAAACGAATAGCCACGCTGCGGACGTGCTGCTGCCGAGAATGAAAAGTGTTTACATTGACCGCAACTTTGTTGTGCCAAGTGCGTATTATTTGTTGTGCACAAAAGGATGGCAGCTTCGAGGAGCGCAAAAAGTAATGTGCAAGAATGGAAATCGGCAAAAAAGCGATAACAACAAATCCGCACACAGACATAAATGAATATTCTTCGGCTAAGTCCGGCTGGGCTTCCGCGCAAAACAAGCCACTTAACGTCCGTTGCTCATTTGCCGCTTTGTCGGCCTATTTATCGCGCTAATTTATTGTTGTATCGCCGTTCGCTTTGGCGTTCGCTTTTGTCAATGCCCACCGCCTGCCTACTCACGCCATTTTGTTTTGCGCTAATTGCGTTTGGTGTGCGCTGTTGTTGTTGCTATTGTTACTAACTTGTGTATTTGCTCTGCTGTTGTTGCTGTTATTGCATTGCGTTTATAAATTATGGCGTAGCTTTAATAAAGTGGGTTAATGTTTGCCTTTCTCTTTCGAAGTGCTTTTGTGTTTCTGTTTCGCTTTTCTCGGCGACGACTCAATAGTCAACACCTTCACTGCCACCATTTTATTGTTGTTGCTCCACTCGGATGGCCCAGCTTCTTTTTAACCAAGTTTTGTGCCTTCTTCCTTTCGCTTATTATGCTTTCTTTTATTTCGTTTTTTTTCTTATCCGGTTCTTCGGTTCTTTAGTCTGGTTGTCATATTTTTTTTTTTTACCGTTGTGTGCTTTTATTTGTGTCTACGTTTGTGTTGGTGTTTAAATTTCGGGTTTCAGCGAGGGCGCTTGTATTAACGGTAATTAGTGTTGCATTTTATGGCAAGGATTAAAATTGTGTTAAAAAGCAATAAGCGTCATTATGTCCCACAGCTTAAGTCATCCACGCACAGCACCTCCAGGACCCCCGCTTTGCTATTCTTATATGCTTTTCAATACTTACAGACTTACTTATGGTTTCTCTGCCACTGTTATCTTCACAGCCGGTTCACTGCAGGCGAGGAAATTTAGGAAGTTTTCGTTAATGATGCCCATCGAGAAATTTATTTTTGGGTGTTTGGACTCTGTGCTGACAAGTGCATGGAGCTTTGTAAAGCATTGTAAAAGGTCATTAATTCTTAAACGTCATTAATGCGCAACAATTACCTTCGGATGTTTTTTGGAAAATGAAAAACTTCGATTCTGCTTGTGGATTATTTTTATTTGGTCTTTTAAATCTATTCACATCAAGTCGAGAATAGGATATCATGTAAATTGACGCCGCCACAGTTGATTGTCATTTGCGCCCTTTTTATGGTATTTTCCATCACTTTGGCCAGGACTTCCGGTGATAGGTTCTCACATTCTTGACGGATATTGTCTTTAAGAGCTGCAAGAATCTGAGGCTTGTTGACATAGACCCGCGACTTCAAAAAACCGAACAAAAAGAAGTCTGGAGCGGTCAAATCAGGCGATCTTGCTGGTCAGTGCAAGTCGCCAAAACGGGAGATTAGGTGCCCTGGAAATGCATCCTTCAGCATATCGGTTGTTTACTACACAAATGTCAAAACAAACTGACATTAGAGATCAATTGCAAAATATATAGCATCTCATTATAATTTGGCTGACCCCATCAGAATTCAAAAAAGCTTCTAAACTGTCCTTAAAAGTATAGAGAGTTGAGGTATTTTGCCCTCTCTCAAAAATAATAAATATATTTCGTTCGAGGATATGTGAAATATATCCCAAAGTTCTAATCGATTTGAGTTCAAGGAACAGCGGAGACGAAGAACATAAAATAATATCAAGAGTCTTTATTTTGTAGCAGAAAGTTCTGTTATGGGGAAAGAGGAATTAAGATTCTGGAACCGTCAAAATTATGGTCAGAGCGGCATTATGATACACAATATGTTATACCTAAATAAATTAAAGTATATTCTCTCAAGAGACAGTTTAAGATGAAGTTACTCTCTAGACATCATTGGAGAAGAGATTTATAACTACAAATCGAGTGTTCCAAAATATACCGCGGAGTAGCGGCTCTAATGATCTTGACATCTCTCACTATCCGTGTACTAAACTCAATTAGCAGCTTCCAAGAAGAAGTAATAGGTGTGGAGAAGGTCTGAGGAGTTATATTGAATAACTATGAGAGGATACAGACAGCAACCTTATAAACAGATAGTCAGACGGTATTGAGTGGCCTTGCCGACGCAAAAAATTAACTCCAACATACTTAACACTTCCAATTGTCTGCAATTTGGTTTCCTGATTACAGGAGCATTTTCGGTAACGAATAAGTAAACGATGTGGTAAAGCCAGAAACCTTTTTTGATGAATCCGAGGTCGAGTTAGAACCATACCCACTGGGAACGACCAAGAGATAACTCTATATACAATTTGAACAAGCAGCTCAGAACAGACGGAAATCTATAACGAGGAAATTTATGTATACACTTACAGCTATTATAACGGGACAGTGGCCTATCAAAACATAAAATGGCTCTGCCTTATAACAATATTTGCCTTAGCTGCAAGTTCGAAGATAATATGGAAGTCGTTTTCCACTATCTCTCATTGCCATCACAAACCCAACACAGAATGCTGAAACCTTTCAGGCACCAAAACTTGAATGACTGTTTACAAAGAAAATTTAAATACTCGTAATTACTTTCATTGTGGTTGGTTGACCCCGGTTATACTAACCTTCCGAGGTGCGAATTAAAATAGGACGGTAAAAAATTGGGTTTTTTTATTAGGGTAGTCGAAAAAACCTTTCCGAATTTCTAATTAAACATCAACTTTTATTTTTAATTTATAATGAACTTTAATGCACCAAATATGTACCATTTTGGTCGCTTTTTCTGTTGATCAGTCCTGGCCGTTTTCATCATCTCATCAGTTGTTGACAGTAAAATGTAGAATCATTCGTTCGACTAGGCTGGAGCAGCTCATAGGGGATGATTCCTTTCTAATCCCACCAAACCTTTCTAGGCGTCAATCTCAGCTTTGCGACCATTTCTTGAGCTTCATCACGCTTGGACCATGATCTTTCTGGCATATTTTTGTAGTATTTGATCAACTTTTTGTCTTCTGTTACCATTCGCCTCAGAAGTGGTTCAATTTCATTTAATTTTAGCAAAGAATAGCAGATGTTAATTCAGTCTATTAAAATTTTTCACAGCCAATTTATGTGGTACACAAACAAAAGGCTTCTTTTTGTAGCCAGCCTTTTTTAAATGGTTCACAATCGTTTGATGATGAATGTTAAGTTCTTTAGCGATGTCATGGCTGCTTGAGTAACGATTCTGGTCAATCTTTTCCATGATTATATCGACTTTTTAACGTTAGGTCGACCAGAGCGAGGTGAAAGATTTCACATCGAAATTACCAGAACGGAAGCTAGCGAACCATTGTTTTACTTATTATTATTCACTCATTTTTGAACAGCTGTAACTTTTTTTTTGACTATATGAAGTCTAAAATCTCACCTTTCCAAGACTTTATGGTATGACTCAATGTAATTGGCAGCACTGAGATATATAATACGACTTCAACGATACTTATTGACAAAATATGAAAAGACTTTTTTGACATATAAATTGATTCCTTAAAATACTTCCAAAATGGTCTTGGATAAAGAAATGTTTTCTTTGCAAAATTTTATCGGCGCTTCGTCAATAAGTGATGTTGAAGTCTGCTTTTAATAGTGGACTCTCTTTTGGTAATTGTTACTCATGAAAAATATGAAAAGAATCTGAAAATTTAGAGTTAGGAGTACTACTTCCTACTACATATAACTTATTTTACCTGAAGCTACCCAGGTTTAATGAGAGTCAGTTCATAACTCAGAGCGAATGATGTAATAATTTATTTATAATGGAATATGAAACAAGAATTTCATGATAGCAAATATATAGCAAAAGATTGCTGAACTTTCACGCTTCGTTCCAATGGGTGGCTACAGAACTTTTTTCAACTTTGTTTGGAGTTTAAGCACCAAATTCCTGGCGCCCTAAATTTTAGTTTGCATTTCCAGCAGGTCTTCATAGAGAAGTAGTAGTAAGCCCGCATCGTCTATGACCCCACTGATCATCCCACTAACCTCAAAATATTAATCCAACCGACCAGCTCACCACTGCGCCTACCGCCCATCATGCCCTATCATCATCATTAGCTGTGTTATCGCTTTCGACGAGCTTAATTTCCACATTCAGCAGTTTCCCATTGCTCTAGCATTGTCTGATGATAGTAATTTTGTTGTTCCTACATCTCCCCCAGTTGCCCTCACTTACTTACTGTAGATATTTACAGTTTTTCGCTTTGCTAGTAATAATGGATTAAAATTGGAAATGTTGATAAATTTAAAACTATTTACGCTTTCGTTCACTATACTGTCTAAACACCCGCTTGTGTGGGGCATTACATTTGAGCTTAGCTCAGCTCACCATCAGCAGCGGACCGCTTTCTTCCACAACCAACGAATCAGCTTAATTACAGTAAGTTAATTAAATATTAGCTGGCATTGGTGTGAGTGTTAATGTATGTGCGGTTGTGCGAGCTTCTGAACCACAATTTCTTCCACACTCACTTTCGCCGACACTGTTTAACCGGGTTCAGCGGCGCTCGAAAGGTTCGACTGTCCTCAATGCGTACTACGTGCCCTCCGATGGTTTGTATGGTTGCTGGTTGGGTCACCGCTGCTGTCTGCTCTGCGGCAAGCAATGCTCGCTTGCTGTTTGTTTAGTACTATAACACTCTCACGCTCTCTCTATCGCACTCTTTCGCGCCTGTCATAAAGTTTAAAGGCTTTATTTTGTGAATTTGGTGGATTTCGCTTCGGTTTTCACTTAATTCCTTTAAATAATGAGTTTATATTATTTGGAGATTTGGCAAGTAATTTAAGGTAATCGACTTAAAAGTATATGTATTTGAATATTATATAATTTTGCATTAAATACTCAATTTAAATTAATAGCCGAAAATTTACTGTTGACAAATGATTGTGGCTCTTGTGGTCGATGATGGAGAGTTTCGGTTTTGGTGGATTAATTGCAAAATGTGGCTATGAATGATTTAAAGCTACCATCGTTTGCACCGGAGCTATGATATCATTCACAAAAAAAATTAAAACTTCATTTTGATATTTTTTCGGATATTGCATCATTTCTTTTCAAAATAGTCTGTGCTATAATTCGTGAATATAACTTGTTTCTCATAAGAGAATTTGACTCTATTCGTTCGGTTTATATGGCAGCTATAAGCTATAGGGAGCCGATAATGGCCGAATTAACAAATGAGCAGCTTCTTATTGAGAAAAGGTTGTATGCATAACTTCAGTTCGATATCTCGTAAAGTAGGTAGATAGGTAGAGTGGCTGTCTGATGGAGCCCCAGTGAGACTATTGTGACTAAAATCCCCTCACTCTATTGTCTCCTCTCTGAATCACACCGAACTTACGAAGTTCATCAGTACAAAAAGCTTTATCTGTGTAATCCCGAAATGTCATCAATAAATCCTTGACCTATAGTTACGATTCTTTTCCTATATAGAGCTTGACATTAGCTTAGATGTTGGCTTATAGTCCCTTCTTCTTCTATCTGCTGACAGTTTCCACCATACATTGTGGTGTACCCAATTTGCAGCCATTTCTACCAATTGGATAGTGCTCAGTTAACACTCCAACTTGAGTTCTTACCTTCTTCTTTGTAAATTTTAATAGACGGCTGTTGTCCAGAATCCATAAACAATTTTTCAGAATTCACTTCACGCAACACAAAAAACCACTTGCAATTTCGAGAACAGTAGAGAGTATCGTGAATAAGGACGTCGTTCTGAACGAAATCTAGGTTCCGACTACTTGTGTGGCAATATAACGGGCTGAAAGCCAATAATTTAGTCGGTTTATTGTAGTACGGTTACTTAGGTACTAAAAAAATTAATTTTGAGTAGAATTGCTGAAGTTTGTAATTCTCATTTTTGTTCAGTTTTTGAAGGAAAGTGCTCCTATGTGCGACGAGTCCGGAGCCCCTCTAGATGAATCCGAGGCAGAGGCAATACCGCTTTCGCTCTCGATCGAAAGAGAGCTCAATACGCAATTTGAACAAGCTGCACGGAATAGACGGAGATCTACATAGTACAACCAAATTTTGGACAACGAAACAGATATGAGATATCCAGCGATATTGATATAGTACAGTGGATCAAGAGACAGCAGCTGCGAGAGCTAAGTGATGTTGTCCGCCCGGATGCGAACGCCATCGCTTTGAAAGTATTCCATATATTACCTGCGGGTCGAAACATAGGAATTTATCCAATTCGTTGAAGAGAGTGCTGGCGAGAACCCAAGATATAATTATTAAGGACCAGGAGAGCTTCTAAGAACCAAGGAGAGCTACTGAGGTTCATTGACGACCACTGAGAATCAATAGGAATCATTGAGCACCGGTAAAAAAACAGGCAGAGCGAGAGCCACACACTGAAAACCAATGAGAAACAGTTAAAACCATGCAGAATAACGCCACTGAGAACCAAGTTGAACCCCTGAAAACAAAGGTGAGCCCCTCAAAGGGTCTAAATAAAGCCACGTAACAATTTCCAGATATTACATCAGTCTATGGATTATTTTACATTATCCAAGAAATCACTTTACCTTTCAATTCATGCCTTTCGTCATTTTGTGATAAAGCTGTATCTCAAACTAACCAGAATTGTATTTCTTGGTGAACGTTCTTTTTAATCCAACCGCTAATAATTTTTATCTTGATGATGCAATGATAACTGGGCAAATTTCTCGATGCCTGAGAATAATGACGTTGTAAGTTGTCCTAAGCTATGCAAAGCAAACATATTTCACTTCTCAACGCTGGTAGCTGCTTCACATGTGATACTCTCAAAAATACAATTGACAACGGCAAGAATTAGGAAGGAGCCTGCGATGGCGGTTTGGTGGAGGAAGTTATGACATATGATGACATAAGAAACAGAAAGAAATATCTAAAAAAGGCTCATGTTATCAAAACATATAGTTTCTTACTTACCAAAAATTTTCCTAAAATCCCATTTTAGTGATAAAAATAAATGCAATTTACGCTTTACAATACTGCACTCTCTTCGCGATTGTCTTGTGACAAAATTACATTCCGCCACAAAATTTTGAAATTTTTACCACTTCGCGCTAATACACTTCAAAACCTTTTAATAGCGCGCCACTTCAGTGACTTCGCGGCAAATGAGTAATGAGCATTAATGAGCGAGTGCGTCTAGCAGAATTGTTGAGTAGCAATTTGAGTTGAATTGTAAAAGCAAATGGCAGTCTCAAAAGTAGTTGTTAGCTGTTAGATCATTTTTGTTATTGTGAATTAAAAAAGCATTCCATTTGTCAGTGCTTTGACTTATGGCGCTATTTCCGGCTCGCACTTGCCACTTCCGCTCTCGCAACGGTATACGAGCTCGCTTAGAACGCCACGTGAAGTGCCAACTTATAAAATCTTATGAAAACTTTATTACGACATTTACTTGTATGGTTTTAGTCTTTTTGCATACTTTAGCAAGACTAAAAGTCGTGAAGACTATTGTTGTAGTTATTATTGTTGGCTACTGCTGACTGTTTAATGAAGTGTTGACGAATTAAGCGTGTTCAAGTGGGAATTAAATTTGAAAAATTTATGGGCGACAACGTGATGCTTAAAGTTAGAGTATAGAGGACGCCGGCAAACTTGAACAAAAGCCGCATAAAAGCGATAAGAATACGAAAACTTAATATGATGATGGATCATTGGAGCCGGATTCGGCATCATCACGGTCATGGTACCTATTTGATTTTGTTAATGAACTCGGGTTTAATTGGTAATGTGACGGAGGAAAGACGAATACCTCTTGTCATCAAACAAACAGTCGTCACACTCGCGACTTGGCTCTCACGTCACTGTTGATAGTCATAACTTTGAAGTTGTAGATAGTTTCGTATATTTGGGAACCAGCATAAACACCACCAACAATGTCAGCCTGGAGATCCAACACAGGATAACTCTTGCCAACAGGTTCTACTTCGGACTGAGTAGGCAATTGAAAAGTAAAGTCCTCTCTCGACGAACAAAAGCCAAACTCTATAAGTCGCTCAAAATTCCCGCCCTGCTATATGATGCAGAGGCTTGGACGATGACAACAACCGATGAGTCGACGTTACGAATTTTCGAGAGAAAAGTTCTGCGAAAGATTTATGGTCCTTTGCGCATTGGCCACGGCGAATATCGCATTCGATGGAACGATGAGCTGTACGAGATGTACGACGACATTGACATAGTTCAGAATTAAAAGACAGCGGCTACGCTGTTGAATACTGAAAGTATTCGACGCAGTACCCGCCGGGGGAAGCAGAGGATGAGGAAGATCTCCACTTCGTTGGAAAGACCTGGCTTCGCTTGGGATATCCAATTGGAGCCACGTAGCGGAAAGAAGAAACGGCTGGCGCGCTGTTGTTAACTCGGCTATAATCGCGTAAGCGGTGTCTAGGACAGTAAAGAAGAAGAAGACTGAGGAAAGTAGATCCATGAGGGCTTAGGCACAATTTTTTAATTCCCCAGTGGAGGAGAACGGACCAATGGTTCTGATATTGACGGTTCCAATGGTGAAATTTATATATGCGCCGAGGGATCAATAGGTGAAATAGCAAAAAAAACGAGCTTCTTCTGTAGTAATCCGTACTCTCGACGTAATCTTAAGCTAAATGACTAAAATCAGTCTTTCAGGCCGAAATAGTTGGCATAAAGAGCGTGTCGAATAAGATTAAATACTCTAAACATAAAGTTCATAAACCTTCTACTGGATACCGAAGCGGCAATGAAGGATATCCGAAGCATTAGTACTAAGTCCTACTGCGTCAGGTTATGCAAGCAGACCCTGTGTAAGTTAGTTAGTTATAATCATCTCGGTACCCAGTCTTCTATGCTTATAAAGAAATGAAAAGGCAGACCAGTTGTTCCGATTCGGGTAGCGGGAAACACGATTCCCTTAAGGTGACCCAGTCCATTCAGTTTCTTCAAGTGTTATTTGATGCAAGGATCCTAGAGAGACACCTCAGATCTTAGAACACTAGCAACACAGGGCATACCTAAAAGTTATTTTGGGGTAGTGTTGATGGTGGACGGATCAAAAAGCTTCTTTCACTAGGCAAAACAGAACATATTAATATTTTGGAAATCGCTGGCACCTACTCTTGAGATCTCAATTTCGGAAAATTTGAAAAATGGAATTGGATTAATGTAGGTCGTGTGCAGAGAATGATGAGACGCAAGAACATTATCTATGTAAAAGCCCAGCCTTCAGCCTGAACTTTAAAAAACATATCTATGCTATCATAGAACAAATAGAACTACCCACCAATTCTTTAAATAAATGAAGTTTTCTCAACACGCTAAAATTTGCTATGTTGAAAAATGTTACTCCCGCTATATGTATTTAAAAGCATTATAATCATTTTCATGAGATACTATGTGTATTGTAATATTCCGCTTCTGGCTCCCTTTTCTACTCCTCACAGCCTCACATTGCCACGTGTAATTATAATTTTATCTATTTTTATTACTTCCTGCTTTTAAATTATCCACCTGTCAGCTATTAATAAAATCTTTAATACCATTCCGCCATTTACGCTCATTCTTCATTTTATCCTTTCGCTCATCTGGTTTATAATTATTGTCATCCGGCACTTATCTACCGCACAGTTTGGCTGGCCAAAAGGTGTAGCTTTTAATTTAATTTATTGCACGGATATCAGTAATTCACTTTTAACTCGCTTACATTTTATTTCATTTTACTTTTTTCGCTGCTCTTTTTCTCCTCTGTCGTTTTTCTTTGGTCAATGAAAATTGTTGAAATTAAACGAACTGTAAATTATGAACGAAACTATTACATATAGTATATAGTATTACATAAAGGGTTATGGGCATTCATTGAATGAGCTCATTTAGTGCTGGAAAAGGAATTAATAAAGAAAATAGAAATACACATACAGGGTCTACATTTCTAACCAAAAACAAAAAAAAAAAAAAAAAAAAAAACGCTCAGATCTAATGTAACCTGATCCAGCTTGTCGCTTGGTGAACTCATTATCTCAATAACGAATTGAAATCCTTGAAAAAATTCTTGGTCTACGGCAAACAATTTGGTGAAATATGGGGATAACATTTGAGACCAACCAAGAAATGTCTCCACCGCTTATTTCTTATGCAGTAAGGCTCGCTTCAGCTATGACACAAAGAAGTGTAGAACAATGTAGATATGCTGAGAGATATGCTGAGAGCCTAATATACCTCGATATAATGCGCCAGAGCTTCACACCCGTAAGCCATTTCTGTGTCTTCAACAAAGACAAGGAAAGACTGATAATCCTGAAATTCCTGGTATTAACATGAAATATTCTTCCGGTATTTGGGTTGAATTGATATGACCTAATGTAATATAGTTCGAGTAGATGACAAGATGCTCTGAAGTTGCGCAGGAATGATATCATCAGATTTCGGTAATTTGAATGGCTTGAACGAGTTTAACGTCCATGTGAGGTGGCGCTCTTCGGCGCTAAGAATGCTATTGCGTCTATCTGAAACTCTTGGAGGAGCTTTTTTTCCGTGGAATAGTTCTTTGGAAAGTGAGCACCAAGTTGCAGTTTTAATGACTGCTCGCTACTTGAAGTTGAATCATCATTAACAAGATAACCCATAAAAGTAGCGTTTTTTGCTGAGAAAGTGTCTAAGGCTGGACTTTTTGTGATACCCTTTTACACTTTCGTAGAAAGATCTCCATGAAAATCTCTTGGACTTCTTTATTTCCGACTTTTACATAACAAATCCTGCCGTGTACAAAGCCCAGTCGCCGCCAGAACCGCTTTCCATGCTTTGCTGAGGAATCTTCTTTTTAAAGATCCGATATCCACCAAAGCGGTTTTTTGTTTTTCTGCGTTTACAGAGGACTTGAGTTTTCAACACGGGTTCTGCACGCATCACTGCAGACTTCAATATATTCACCAACTGGGGTAAATGTGATTACTGAGTCACAACCTGACGCGACCGGAAGAGCTGATCGAAATTTCTCGTAGTTCAGTATTAGGAAGATTCCGAAAAAGTATACCAAATAGACTCACTCCATCAAAACTGAAGTTAATATACGTATGACTGTACAAGAAGGAATAGTCGTTAAGAACCCTTCAGTCTGGGTGGCAGTTCTTTTATTCCACGATGACGACATGCTCGTTGCTGAAATGTCATTGAAGATAGACATTAAGTTCATCTCTGAGCAACAATCAAGCTGTGGTTCTACAAGTCTTATTGGTCGCAAGCAGCTTTTAGCTAATTACAGTCTGTAAAGTAAGAGCGTGGTCGACTTTACCGACAGTTAATGAAAGATTTCGCTCTAATTCCTTCGCCAGCCGATATAAGGAAGATTTGTCCTTGATGCATTGTCAACAAAGGTTCAGTTGTCGTTGATCTTTTGAAAGAGAATCACGGTAAACGCCAGAGCTAAGTACGTGTCGCGCTACGAAGCTATGTTCCTTTGCATCCCCCCGAAAGATCCCGAAATGTCGCAATCAGCGGCTGATAAATATATGAGAAAGTCGAAGGCATGTGTACAGAAGTGGGTACAGCTATATAAAGTGGCTAAAAATGTCGATGATTTACCAGAACGTAGTTCGATAGGAAAAGTGATCAAGAAAAGATGAAAAAAGAATAATGAATCTGTTTTCGTGGAATCCTGCTTTAACACTGCGGCAAGTACAAGCAAAATTAATTGCAAAAGGTTTAGATATATTCTACGAAACTATCCGAACCCTTCTTCATACTCATGATCTTAAATGGCGCAACACAATGAAGAAGCCACTGTTGACTGAAAAACTTGTGACAAAGCGACTCGCTTGGGCGCATGAGCATATTGATAGAGATTTCGAAAATGTCATTCTTACTGATGAATGTCATTCTTACTGATGAATGTTCTGCCCTCACGCGAGCCTGGTCAACTTCTACCAATAGGCTTGTTCAGCGGACCGTAAAACATGGAATAAAGGTGCATCTTTGGGGCTGCTTCTCAACGCAGGAATTCGGCTCTTTGTACCTCTTTACTGATAACCTAAATGCCGAGAAAATGATAAAAATTTACAAAAAGGCTTTACTGCTATCTGCCAAACGATGGTTCATCAGAAAAAATGAAGATTGGATTCTGCGGAAGAAGAACGATCCTAAACACCGCAGCAAGCTCTGTACTCAGTGGCAAACTCAATCTTGCATCGTTACATTAGATTGGCCGTCACAGTCGCCCGATGCAAACCCTATTGAAAATGTGTGGGCATATATTGAACAGAAGCTTCGTGGAAGACGCATATACATTTTGAAGCAGTTGTCTTACGAAATTCCTCAGATCTGGAGATCCTTGCCACTAGAATACGCCGTCAAATTAGTAGAAAGCAAAAAAAAAAAAAATACGATTTTACTTAAATAAAAACCGATTATTTTATATAGTTGATCGTGTTAAATTTTTTTCGTGTATTTTTTCGAAAAGTTCATTCAAAAACAAAAATTAAAAAAAAAAGGTCCCCAAAAGTCAATTTCTACAAAAGTTATGGCTATTTGAAAATAAAAAAGCAATTTTTTTAGCAAAAAATAGCAAAATTCATAACTCTCTTGAAATTGGACAAAAATTTTTGAAAAAATTCTCAAAAATGTTTTTCAAAGGGTAAAAAAGGATGGATAAGTTTCAGCAAAATCTAAAAGGGTCGGGTTCAAAAGTGGTCAATTTGGTATGGAATACCCCAAGTAATTACAAATATAAAAATTTCATCAAATATTTTTTTTTTTTTATAAATTATCCCAACCATGCTCTTACTTGACAGACTGTAGAGTGAAAGAAGAAAGCAAATATTTAAGAGCTTTATAACTATGTATACTCATTCATTTATTCCGCAACTGGACTTCTTGGTGGGTTAAATTATCATCCAACAAAAATTTATATAAATTTCTTTTATATGTATAACACAAACTATAAATTTTCCAATATTTTATGAAACGAATTCAATCAGCTGTTCAATAAATTAATAGAGCTTGGTAATAAAATTAAAATACATTTTGAAAAACAGAAAATATAAAGTTTTTACTACATATGCAATATAAAAACGCACTTCGAATTGAATAATTTTATATTGAATACATATATAAATTCACACTAGGGTGATATACATATATGCCAAAAAATGTCTGTTTGATTGTTTACAAAATAAAGGATCATTTAAGGTAACTATTATGAAAATTCAATCTTCCTCAGTTATACTGATAGTTTCAGAATTGGATGAAAATTGACAGAGAAAATCTTATTAAGAGCACAATGCTCTGCTTGCTGTAGTGTCATGGGTGGAGAGAGCCCTTATGCCGAAGGTAAGCACCTTTCTCGACGTGAAAAAACCTTCAACAAAATGCAAACGGAGACGGTGGTTGAAGTGCTCGAAAATTTTGATGTGGAGTCGAACCTCAATTATCATATAGTCTCATTTGCGACGGGACGGGCGTAGTGGAGTGAAAAGTTATTCTGAAAGGTTATCTTCTCCCATTGATTTGGATCCTGAGGTTAAACAATCTACCAAAAGAGCATAGTGCTATCTGATCATAGTAGACTACGCTGATCACAGCTAGTCAAACCACACTGAGCGGCAAGTTATAGTTTTATTTACCAGGAGCTATAAGAATCAGATGTTCCTTTCGCTTCATTAAGAGGCTAACATTTTCAAGCTTTGCCTTATCTTTGATTGAAAGCTTTCCAAGCGAACATTGAAGAGAGAGTAACTAAGGCAGAGGTTGCTTTATATTGCTGAAGAATAATTGTAAAGAAAAGGTGGGGTCTTTCACCAAAGGGATTGTTTTGGAGCTACGAAGTCGTAGTCAAGCCAATAATGTTGTATAATGTATACGTCTGGTAGAGTCCACAATCGTGGAGAGGCTAGAATCTGTTCTCCATCAAGCTTAACTAAAGGCTTCCAGACATATGTAGTGTTTTTCAGGCAGAATTGGTTGACTTTAAGGTAGATGTACTGCTGCCAAGTGCTGCTTCTTTCAGATGACTATTCAGACAGCAGAGCAGCAATACTAGCACTGAGATCGCTAAATGTGCCCTCAAAGCCAGTCATGTGCTCAAGCTAATTCATATCATCAAATACGATTGGGCGTCTGGTCATTAGCGAAATTGCTCGCAACTGCAAAACCGATGCGCTATCCAGAGCGGACACCCTTGCCCGCCACACATCGGAATGGAAACGAGTTTAAGACCTAGAGTAGAATATGAGAGATCTACTGACCTAATTGCTTTAATCAAGTTCATCATACTGCAATCGTAGAAGCTCTTTCTGTATATAGTCATACCATCGGGGAATCAGGAGTCATAGCTGAAACTGACATTGGTCGTATGAACAAATTTGTGAGACTCGAGTTCGAAGATGTTCAAATAAGATAACCTGATTTTTTAACAGTCGAGTTTAAGTCTTTAGAATAGATTCCGCCTCACCTGCGACTAAAAATAGCCGGTGAAGCAGTATCTCGTAAATTTAGTTAATAAGGAATACTTGTAGTGACTAAAATTTCCACTAGAACAAACACTTCAACGGAAGTTAGTTTCTTAGTCTTCGATATTAAAGATCCAATACTATGGTTTTTTAAAATTAGTATTTTGTGGCCGTAATGTTGAGTAGACTAACTGTCTCATCAAACGCCTGTTTCACATCAACAAAATACACTTTTACTTCTCTCTTTCCATTCACTACGTCGAAGTCTTATTTCGTACCTTTGGTATGCACTCTATGTATAAAATATTATTTCAAGTGATGCTAAGGATAACCTTTTTCGTTAAGGTCCCGAGCTGTATCGCGTTTGCAAGATACGATGTTTACAGTTTAGTATCTACATAATGCTGAGGAAATCCCGCGTTCTAGAGAAGCGTTACTTTTTACTGAGAACTTATGTCACGAATCACAAAGAAGCCCTCGTATATATGTAACTGCCTTGGTGGATTTTATAACTCTTAAAAATTGTATAATTTTATTAACATTTATTTTTCTCACCCTAATGCCATTTCATATATATATATGTATTCATATTTATATGGCTGTGTATGAGCTTTTATACTCGTGGTCGTAACAATTTCCCTGTTGTCAAATAAACCAGGCAATTCTAAAGCCACACAATCGAGCGGAAGGCACGCAGCGCCGGACCATGCATAAAGCCGGCAAAAGCAGATGCAACTGCAGACTTTGGTGTCGCGAGGATACAGCAGCTATGCAAACGGTAGCTGTTTATTGTTGTCGTTGTTATTGCTGCAATTTACATTATGACATTATACTATTATTTGTTGTTGCTGTTGTTATTCTCTCACATCGAATTTATTTATCGACACAACTATTGTTGAGCATTGTTTGCCATAAGATTTTATTTCGATATGATTGATTTTTTCCCAATGACCATAAATAAGTGAGCGGCACCGGAACTGTTGCCACAGGTAGTCGTTGCAAGCACGTACATCGGCGGTTGAGGCTCTGGTGTTTAAATAAACTCACTCATTCTCATAACTGAGTATATTACGATTGATTACAATTTAATTAGAGGTAAACATGAAAGCAATGCAACTCAATTACATATATTAGAGACATTAAACTTCGTGTGTGAGGAAGCTTTTGAGGTGAGCACGACTTATACATTTTCGTACTGTTATTAGTTTTGATGTTAGTAAAGAAATTTAATTAGGTTAGATGGCTGATCAAAGATCACACGTGGACTGCTATGTGCAGTCCCTTGTGAAGCCATAGAAAAGAAGAACTTTTGTGTTCGAGCATATAAATTAGCAAAATGCTTAGTAGCCAATACAAATTTGCACAGGCGTATAATTTCCATTCCCACCAGTTCGGTGGGATGTTTGAAGGTATGCGCTCCTAAGTCTTGACCTCCCAAACGAGTGACAGTCAAGAAGGAAGTGTTGAGTTGTTTCTACCTCATCTTCTTCCACACAGCTTCTGCAGATGGCGTTGTTACTTACTGCTTGGATTTCAATAAGGCAATGGCCTGTTAAAAGTTGATAAAGAGCTCCTGACAGTAGACCCCTCCATCAACCTAACCCCTTTAGCTGTGATCCATCCATGATGAAGCTTACTGCCCCTTTCTTCTTTCTTACTACCCACAACTCACTTGCCGGTATATGGGTAGAGAAGGAGACGCCAGAGTTCGGTTTGGCGACTCCATGATCCAAGTGATCCGCTATGAAGTCAAACTGAGTCAGGATTTTCGAGTGTTCTGACCCGTGTTCTTAAGGGAATCTAGACCCTCTGAGTCTGATGGAAACTTTCGGCGATGTCCACGGGCAATATGTGCAGGATGGCGTTTAATGACCTTAGTGCACCACATATGCTAATGAGCGCCGCCTGTTGAACGTTCTCGATTTTTTTGCAAATGTGGTCCTTTTTA
Source organism: Bactrocera zonata (assembly GCA_037783105.1). Lineage (NCBI taxonomy): Eukaryota > Metazoa > Arthropoda > Insecta > Diptera > Tephritidae > Bactrocera > Bactrocera zonata. The sequence goes on along the minus strand of JBAWJQ010003606.1, from coordinate 323,626 downwards.
AAGCGCTCCACCACATAAAGAATCCATAGAAATTAATGGCCTTAACTACGGTACGTAGAGCCAGAGGCCCCACATTTTGCCAATGGCTTCTCTACAGCAAAACAAGGCAATAGATGCCTTTTTTATTACACTCATGCCACGTTTGTCCTCTTGTTGAGCAAGTTAGTGATTGATTTCACCGAGACTCGGCTACACTTTGACGATTAGATACCTATGTACATTTAGCCAGAGGCATATAAATCTAGTTTATCTGCTTGACAGTTCCGAGGGATAAAACTATGCCTTGGAAGCCGGGAACAGGAACATACTAAACATCTTAAAATGCCCTCTATTACAGACGAGGCTGCTTTCACTAATTCTAAGAGCGGACTTCTATTACGAAACCAACCTGCTGACAGTGACTGACGTGACATTGTTCTAAAAGCTTAACTGATGCGTATACTAGCTGACCCTTGTAGGCGGCTACCCCGTAGTTATGTTCCATTATTGACCACCAGACCAATATATCGCATGTCATAATAAGCCTTACAACTTCGCTGTAGAGGCAATGACTTCAACGCGTTAGTTCCCATTTGGGTCCCACAATCCTTTGGATTGATGTAAGGTTATGTAGCTTCTTTCTTTATTTTTGCTTCTATGTTTGGTTTAAACGAAAGCTTTCTGTCTATAGTTAGTCCCAAGTAAGCTTGCTTTTTTAGATCTTGTTGACCTAGCAATTTTTTAGAACCCAGCTAGGCGGTAGGTCGATCTAAGTTGCATATGGAAGCTAAAATGCGGAAAAATAACTCTCGAGATTTCAGATCGTCACATTTCAGGGAGCTTTGAAGAAAAGCTTGCAATCGGAATGATTTTATTCTTAAAAATTGGGTTCAAATCTGCAGATTTGTAAACTCGATCAGCTATAAAATTGGAAAGAGTTTTTAAGAGTTTTACTGCTCTTTAAAATTTGTGGTCTTACTACAAGGAAATAAAGAAAGAGTATAGTAGACATTTTGTACTTAAGGAGGAAGAGCAACGCGTCGCGATAGAATTTTGGGCCAGATTGGGCGAAACAGCTTCGGAAACATACTTTTAAATTGTAAGAGTGTATGGTGATAGTGCTCTTAGTCGTACCAAAGCTCACAATGGTTGTCTCCGCACGCCCCGCCCGAAAAAAGCTCGCATGAGCAAGTCGAAAGTGAAAACGATGATTATTGCCTTTTTGATAGCCGTGGAATAGTCCACAAAGAATTCGTTCCACCGGGGAAAACTGTGAATAAAGTTTACTATTGCCAAGTACTCTAAAGATTGCGAAAATGAGACAACAGTGTGCGCCCAGAAATCGCTCGTAACTGGATCCTTCATCACGACAACGCGCGGTGCCACATCGCCCTCAGCGTGTCCCAGTATTTGGCCTCTAAAGGGATCGCCGTGTTGCGACAGCCGCCTTATTTGCCCGACATGTCACTCTGTGACTTTTTTGTTTCCTAAAACAAAATCGGTGGTCAAAGGAACACATTTTGAGTCGATTACGCACATCCAGGCGGCCGTGACGAGCGTACTCGCGGACATCCCAGTCGAAGCGTTCCAGAAATGTTACGAAGCCTGGACAACGCGCTGGAATCGCTGTATAGCTACCCAAGGGGACTATTTTGAAGGGGATGGTAGAGTTGTAGAATAATTTTTAAGTATACGGTTTTTATGGAATCAGTCTCATTACTTTATTGTCATACCCGAAGTACTTAAAACTGGCAATAACTTCCTTTTAAAAGTTAGTAATGCACAACAAAGTAAATTTCTGGAAAGAAAAATATGTGTTCAGAAATTGGGTTAAAACATAAATTGTGGAAGTGGTTCTCTCTCCGTCGAAAAATGCTAAAGGGCATACGAGTATAACAAATAGAGGCTGAAACAGGGCAAAGCTTATGCTGAAAGTGGTTTCCTCTTTCGATACATCCAATATGCCTATTATAATATTATTTATATTCTTAACTGGTTAAAGTTAAGCAATTTTTTATGAAGCCTACTTTTTCCAAAGAAAACCTTAATATCCTCCAATAACAAAGCTCATGCATGCTACTCTCCTAACCACAGCCAACCATGACTCTTTCCATGTAATAAAATATATTATTGCATATATTTATAGTGAAAATTCAATTCATGGCTTCGTTTTTATTTTTTGATAATTTATTTTGCTATCAACAGCTTCGACCAAGTAATCCCCCAACACACGCTAAGCACATTTCACGCAAGTAAGGATATTCACTAATCGCCTATTATTTTGCCAAAGCACAAATTGCATAAAAAATATTTTGTGATTGTTCATTTTGTTAAATAAATGAAGAGTTATGCTAATACCGGCAGATATATTTTGGGCTTTTGTTTACGAGCTTTTATTTATTTATTTTTCATCCGCCACTGCATAATTATAATCCTTTAACACAATAAATTAAAGAAAAGCAAATAAAAATAACGGCACTTAATCCACACACATGCACACGAACTACACACATATGTATGTAAATGTGTGAGTATATAAATATTTTTTCCAAAAATTGAGCTTTTAAGCTCACATGCTTATATAAGTGCATGCATTATGTGCGCAAATGAAAAACAAACACTATTTGAAGCCTCGAAAATCCCAAATGATTTATTTTATGTGCTTCACATAACCGCTCCCCCCTTTAAATCGCTTTGCCCAACCTACTCGCTCATATAAGCTCCATCATTCGCTCATTTGGCTTCCCTTGCACGCGTACAACGGTTGGTTGTAGTTGTTGTTTGCGCTTTGCCATTTATAAAATAGTTTCACAATAAAATAAATATTAATAACATAATTTATGGCGCTTTAGCTGCGTTTTTGAAATTCGATGAGTCGAGATTTGTTTGACCGCAAAAGCTTTTAAATGCGCTTTTTTGTCGGTCGGCCGCTTGTTTGCGGGCCTTTTTTCGGTTATTTGCTCTATCCGTGGTTGCTGTTGCTGTTGTTGTTTGCTAAAATTGCATTGTTGTTTTTTGTTTTGGCATTTTTAAGTGGTTGTCACAAATAGTGTGCATACTTTTTGGCGCTTAATAGTATTTGCATACTGAGAACGTGTGAGGGCTTAAGTGAGCGTTTAGTGTTGTTGGTAGCAAAAATGTGCGAAAAAAATCGGAAGCATGGCAAGCGTTCGACATAAAAACATTTAAAAGCTTGAAACTCAGTTTAGAGATAGATGTAAAAAATTTTGATAAAAATAAACTGAATACTCTACAAAAAAAAAAATATCAAAAAAGTAACATAGAATTTTAGTAGGCTAGGTTAAGTTCGAATATACTGGTCGGCTGTTGTGCCCTACATAGATCTACGGGTCTTTAGGAAAGTCAGATGGAGGTGCAGTTTAATTTAAGCTGAAGTATTTGTCCTAAAGGTCAACGCTTTTTACTCGAGTTCGACTTGATATCTAATTTTGTTGCATCAGCTAATCCCTTGAACGGTAAATGACGAGCTTCATATAAGATTAGTATTCCAGCGTCTACCTTACGCTTCTTCTGCGCTTTCCAAATATGTATACATGACTTTGCCGTTACTTTTACCCACACGGCTCGCATGTGATGACAGTAAGTGTTGACCTGTCATTAAGCCAACCACTTTTCGAACTCAAATCATGAGTGTTCTTCCTCGTGGCTCTTGCACATGATCTTGGCGAACCGGCATGCCCATTTAATTGTATATCGTTTTTAGTGACTTTCGTATTTTCTGTACTGGCTTGCTCGCCAGACGTTTGCTACTTTTGGCAATCTCATCAGCTATTTCTTTTCCAAATTTTTTTTTTTATTTTATACAGCTGCTATTTCTACTTCCTCCTTAATCCTAAGAACATTGTCGGGCTCAGTACGATGCAAGATTATTGCCTTAATTCCTGCTTGGCTTTTGACATATAGTACATATATATTGATCTTCTCTTTATAATGTTTCCTTTGTTGGTAGCTATCTCAGCCGCTGTTCTGACCGCCACTATCGCATGGAAGATACAGCCGCACTATCACATAGAAGATACTACAGTATACCGAAATCTTGTAAGGTCGTCTGAGATGCAGCTACGAGTGATAGCTGGCGAACCAAATTTCACCGCAGCTTATGTCTGTGTTATATCTGCTAAAATAAATGCCTATTGATTACTGTTGCAATATGCTCTAATAAGTCAAGAATGAGAATAAAAGTCTTGACCTAATTTTAGCCGATAAGAGCTCGTTTGGCAATAGCGGCAACGGTAATACCAAGTTGTTCAATAAAATTTTTTGTTTGGTAAGAAAAACACAATTTTATGATCCAAAGCACACTTTATTATTCAGTATAATTTCCTTGAACATTAATACATTTGTTCCAACGATCGTCCAATCAGTGAATCCCATTCCTGAAGTGAGAATCCGGAAGGTCTGCAAAATACGCTTCAACAGCCGTTATGACCTCTTCATTTGATGAAAAACGCTTAGCACGAATACATTTTTTGAGTTTCAAAAACAAATGGCACAGCTTGTGCAAAGTTTCGCTTCATGGGCTCTTGAAAAGTTCCATGTAAAGTCTAAAGTCTATTCACACAATACCGCTGAAGCTACGTTACGAGATTCAGGCTTTGGAGCAAAGCATCACGCGTGTTGTTAGTGGGTTACCAATCGAAATTAGCAAACGAAATAATCAAAAATTTGGACTCAACGGATGCACCAACTGAGACGTAGCCTTGGTCAACATTTGAAAAAGATAATCTTCCAAAAACCAATACCAAAGAATATACTTTTAAATTATAATAAAAATTCCCCATTAAATTTTAAGTTTCTGTGTTTTTTCTTTAAAAAATAGGAAACCTCGAAAAAATTCACTCTTTACAATGAAATTACCACTTTTATCCGAATTGAGTTACGTTAAAAAAATAAAAATATAGAAAATAGTCAGACGAAAACTCGTTAAGAGGCGCTGAAGGTGACAACTTCTGGAATAAAATAGTGTTTACCCTTTTGCTTATAATTTTGTTAAAACAGTTTTATTATGAAGGCAATAAATTGCAAGAGTTGGTAGCAGAAGTCGCACGGCGCCAGATCAGGTGAATACGGTGGTTGCGGAACGATATGGGTTGAGCTTTTGGCGAAATGATCACGAATTACAGGGCAGTAGGGGATGATGCATTATCGTGGTGTAAAAACCAAGAATTGTCTTTCCACAATTCCGGCCTTTTTAGGCGGATAACGTTACGCAAACGACGCATAACGTTCAAATAATATTCCTTGTTGACTGTTTGACCGGTTGGAAGGAATTCATAATGCACAACACCACGATAATCGCAGAAAACTGTCAACATGACCTTGATTTTTGAGCGACTTTGGCGCGATTTTTTTGGTCTCGGCTCTCTTTCGGCACGATATTCGCTCGATTGATCGGTTGTTTCGGGGTCGTAAGCATAGATCCAAGTCTCATCGCCAATTATAATGCGTTGCATGACACCCTGATAGTCGGAAAGCATCGTTTCACACACTTCAACGCGACGCCTTTTTTCCAAAAAATTCAATATTTTCGGTACCAGTCGAGATTTGACGCGCTTGAGGCTCAAAACATCCTTCGTAATGGTATTGGCTGAGCCTTTCGATATGCCAACTTCATCAGCAAGGTCTCTAGTTGTTAATCGACGGGTTTTCAACACCAAATCTTTGATTTGTTGAGCGTGAGCTTCGTCGGTTGAGGTTGATGGTCGCCCTGGACGCTTTTCGTCTTCGACTCGTTCACGGCCGGCTTGGAACTCACTTTACCACTTGTAAACATTTTTTTAGACATAGCCTCATCACTAAAGGCTTTCTGCACCATTCTCAACGTATCCGCAGCAGAAAATTGATTCCGTAAACAAAATTTAATGTAAATTCTTTGCTCAACAAATTTCGACATCGCAAAAAACGAAAAACTCACTTTTAGCAGCTCACAAAGCGATACGTATCTCCAACACTAATGAATATTTTGACATGAAATTTGACATAAATGTGACTGACAGTACTATCAACCTAAAAAAAAAAATAATTCTCCAAATCCTTCGACTCGCGCAGTTAAAATTCAAATGTCACCTTATTTTTTGGACACAGTAGTATAATGGACTTCTTTCGGCTGGTTCAGACAGTGGCGGAGCCTTTAAGGAGCGGAGGAGGTCTCAGTTGTCAAAACCTGAAGCTGATTTCATACAAATGTTATCCAAAAAATTAAATGACCTTACCACATAAAAGAATGATACCTAGGTGATACATTTTTGGAAAATTTGTTATTTGTTGTGAAAATTAGAGATTTGAGCATTATTACAGGCTTTATACAGCAACTGAAGCTACGTTACGAGATATTATGAAAATATGCAAGAACTTAACCTCAAAAATATCTCAACAGTTCGCAAAACTTACAGCACACAAGCTAAAAAAATCTTCAATACTGAAACCTTTTCCAAAACAAAATATTACAGGCAATAATTCGGTAGAGAGTAGTCATAAAGTAAGAACCGCAAGTACTCGTATTCATAAAAATAAGATAAAAATAAAATAAATAGCCGACGCGACGAAGCTATTAAAAGCTAAATGGCAAGAAATCGTCAACAACAACAACAAATAGAGCAGAAAAAGAATTGACTAAGCGATGGTTAAACAAATTAAATGAGCAGGAAGTGAAACAAAACTGTGGAAAAAAGGGAAGGAGGTTAAAGGAGATAACGCAAAAAATAACAATTGCAAGACAGTCAGCAGACAGAGACACACACACAAACACAGACTGCTTAGATGTGGCAGGTGGTTGCTATGGCTGCTAAAATGCTTGGACTTAAAGACCAGCTCGTATAGATAACGGTAACTGGTCGCAGATTTCCAAAGCCGAACAAGTGATACTCACAAACCGACGCGGCGACTAAATAACTTAGTTTTGCTATGGCCTTTTCCTTTACCAATTTTTTGTTTCGGTTTTCGGATAAAAATAACAGAAAAAACTAGAAATTTTATCTTTCTGATTACCGTTTAAAATGTGAAACGCGAAAAAAGTCGCAATGAAATATACTGTAAGCGATAGGGTAGTTTAATGTCAGTCACTTTGGGTTTGAGTTGTAAAATTACGCTTTAAACAACAAAATTCCGAACTAAACGAACGAGCGGTGCACGCGTACGCGAAGGGTTGTTGCCGCCATTAACCGTTGTGCATTTCGTACTTCTCCGCTAAATATCGCATTAGACGACTAAATGTGAACGTGGTTACGGCAGACCGCACGTGTCTAACGAATTTTTCACATTCCAATGCACTTACAGCTCGTTTAACACGGGCTAAATGACAATGTCCTGCGGCGGTAGGCGGAGCGAAAGCGTTGTGCGGCGTGCAAGGTGGGAGAGCGCCAGTTAAATTGCATTGTTGGGTGAAAGAACAGTGGCAGTAAGATTGGGATGTTTGGGAAACTAAATGAGTTGGAGAAAGTAGATAGAAATGATGAATGGAGAAAACGCCTGGTTATCAGTCGAACTAAGGAAGAGTTAATATTTGTAACTATATGGCTGGCTTAGTCAATTTGTGAGGCTGAAACACGGCAGTGTAAAATATAGTTTAACATGGAAACATGTCTATCTATTATTAGGTCTACTTCAATTATGCATTGGATTTCTTTATGATAAGCCATGAAAGTATTTAGAGTTATTTAAGTTCCCGAAGCACAAAAATCTTTGGCGGAAGAGTTCGGATTTTGCAAACGTGGAGTACGGGAATTTGTCAACTCTATCAAGCAAGTGGAAGGAAAAGACTGTTGGAACGAGTATACAAATCGCCTAAGGCTAAGCTTTTTTTATTCTAGCTTCTAACTTTGGTTTCCATGAAAGCTTACTGTCGATAGTTAGTCCCAAGTAACTGGCTTTTTCGCCTATGTTTGACTGAAAAGGTCAGCGAAAATCTTGGACGTGCATATCGGGATCGCAGCGGCTTCTAGCAGCTTATACAAAACATATCCCGTACGTACAAAGTACGAAGCTGAAACGTAGTACTCGTAGTAGCGGTATTTAAGATCGAAAGGGCTCTTGAATGTCAAGAATATTCTTCTAATGTATTACTGAACATTAGTGGACATAACGTTTCTATGGAACAACTACGTTTAATTGAAAGGTTCTTGATCTCTAAAAGGACACAAGCAGAAAAAACGCCGCCAGAATGATCAAGAAAGTCCGTAGAAGGAGGAGGGTACTATATCCGCAACAAAGAAACCAAAATAAAAGCATATGTAGAGACGACATTGTCATTTTAATGCCAACAAGATCTTCCCACCCCATTAATAATATTAAGACCATAACTCTACACCTCTCAAGCCTCTCAATTCAGTACAGTACGTATCTGTTTACATTTTCAAAAAATTACAAATCCCCTCCCTTCGATAAATAAGACAGAGTTCTTTCTCAAAAAGTGGGACAGCAAAGTTCTATTTCAGCAGAATGTAGAAAAAAGAGTAAGAAAAGCCAGCGTTGCCTCGTTAAGGAGATGCTCGACATAACCTAGGACTTTCTCTCTCATGAAGTAGTCCTACACATCAGAAGTTAGATCAATTTTGCTCTAGAATGCTGTAGTGTAGTATATAGGCAAACGGAAATCTACCTATCGAAGGCCAATGGAAAGAGTACGGCGGGTGACTGTTTTGTGAATAACGAGAGTTCTGAGATCCCAGCAACGGCGACTCTTGAAGTATTAATTAAAATTGTTTGTGGCTCGAAAGTGGATAAGGCAGTTAGTGTGGGGATAAGCCGTCCAGAGTTAGAGGTCTGCCGGATCACTTCACTATATATAGTGTTTTAAACCGAAGTTTTTTCAATAGGCGAAGTCGCTGAAACATTTTGTCATATACTTCCATTTAACTCCAGGGTTAACATCTACTTCGACAGCTAAGCAGCATTCAAAAAAAAATCCAGAAGTGTCTAGGAAAGCAGGCCAGCAGAGGAGAGTGTTGCCGGGAACAAGCGACTTCAATGCGACAGTGGATGAGATTATCAACAGTAGTGCACGGCTGCCAACCGAAAGATTAGTAAACTCATTAATTGCCCATACGACGATCTGGACAGTAGCATTGATCACGATGGAACAGTCTAGCCGGCCAGCATCCCAAAAGATGACTATTCCTCAAGGATTACAGAACGGCACTCCATCTAGTAGCACCGAGGACAAAAAACGGTCTATAGCAAGATCATTAGTCAACCAGACTAACCTAACGTAGGTAACATTGAAAACGGCAGAATTTTCCTAAAACTATATCGCCTCATTTGTTATTCGAATGTAAGCCCAAAAGAGGTTTGAGTCTTTCTGACAAAACCGAAACTTGTTCGTATTTTAAGTCTGTTTTAATACTCCGATTTTAAAGTCTTGTTGTCTTCGATTGAAAGATCCTATGCGTTGATATCATTGCTGATCCAAATTAAATGGAAATCAGCCCCCGATTTACCGACTTTTTTCTAATATTCTCAATAAAAGTCATTTAATTTTCGCTTTACCATACCGAAAAGTGGCCTAATAGCATGTAATATACGAATATACCAAAAGCTCTGTGAAAGCAATACCACCATTTTGATTGCGGTCGGGAAACGCCATTTGCCAGCAGTCACTTCACTTTGGGAAACACCGTCGCGGAAGTTTTGTAATTTTGTGTATTCTCAGCGTTCGCAACATCCTCTTGTCTTTTTGCTTGCATGCGTCTGGTATTTTCGCCGCATTGCACAACGTCGACTACACATTTAACGACCCAGCGTCCGTACTTTTCGCATACGCGAGTCCGCGTTTCACTCGAATCTATGGAAACAGCGCAAATTTCATTAGGATCCTTTTCAAATGTCGCGTTAACGAATTGGTGTAAAAATAATGGACGTGTAGCCATTGACCAGCGCCGCGTTAACGAACGCTCGCCTAACCGAGTCTAAGTCTAGTGATGCACAATGACAACGGTATCCTTTTCGTATGTCAGATAAGCATAAAACACCTCGCAAGCTCTGGCTCAAGTTGAAGCGCCACACGCAGGCTAACACTCTTAAATGTGGCAAATACTTTTGGTTTCCATTCGTTTCACCGGCATTTCGACATTAATACACAGCGAATGCAGTTGGCGCGTTCCTCATCCAGCTTTGTTTTGAAGCTCTCGTATTTCGCTCGTTTACTTTGGCGTTTCTTTCAATCCGTTCGCTTTCCGTTCGCGTTAATCATTCTGGCATTAATTTTCTTTGCCGTTTCATGGGTCCCCGCGGAATATCCCAGAGAGATTTTGTAGTTAAAATGAAAGGATTTAAATGATTTAACACTTTTCATTGACGCGTGCTGCTGCCTTCGCGGTGTGCGGTCAATTTTATTTCGATACAATTAATTTCACATTCCTTTGCTTGTAGTCCTATATATTCGAGACTTTTCGTTTATTTTCTCAGCCTCTTTACACCCACTACCAACTGTCGCGGCGCGCTTGTTGGTGTCTGGAGTAGCGTTTGCTAAGCTGGTTATTGCCAACGGCGACAAGTTTATTAAATTTTCGTTTTTCAATTTACTCCTTCGCTGAGTTGGCTTTTCGGGGTTTCATGTGATCAAGTTTGTAAGCTTGAATGGACAGCAATAAATTTCGAAAGATGAGAAATCGATTAGCTCTTTATTTTGCTTGAGTAATTTGTGGTGGTATTTGAGACCTTTAAAATAATTACTCAAACATAGTAGATGCTTCTTATATTCTTGACATGTCGCAATTTAGACCACTGTTGTAGATGAATTTCTTCGGAGACTATAGGTTGGAACACTTCTATAGCTTTAACAATGTGTTAAGCAATGCTTTCGTTCCCAGCAAAGATGGTTGTACAGGCAGACAGAGACTCTGCTACAATTTATAGAAGTAGGCTCAATGCCCTAAGATCCATCTACGTGAACAGGCATCACATTACCTCAGTTGCGCCCAACAAGCTTCTGGAATTACTCCGAGTGCTGGATCTTTGTGATTTAGGAGAGGGCACAGTAGACCATAAGACGCAGTGCCAAACCTCAATTATTTTTTATCTATCTAATTGCTGCTGAATGAGGAGGGATCATAGTGGCAGTGATATTTGGAGATAAAAGTAGTGCAATAAAGCTGAATGAGTCAGATCCTTATAGACAGCCAAAATAATCAGAACACTTACTGGAACTGCCTTCGGAAATTACAATAAAAAATATGGGACCAAGAGAATATTTACCCCAAATATATAACTAAATATGTATACAATAATATTTTATATAATAACTTTACTTAAAACTTCATTCATCACTAAGACAGAGTTATTTCCTCCAAGGACCTGCCTTTAGGCACGCTCACAGTTATTATCTTCACAGAAATAATCGGTCCTGAAACTGCCACAAATCTTCTTAGGTGTTTCATTTGTATTTCCGATATATCACAGTGGTCTTTTAAGATATGGGATCCCAGGTGTTTCTTTCACCTGATATGGTAAAAGCAGTAGTTGACCAACGCAGTGCGTCACAACGCTGAGCTGGCATCAGACCCAACATTCCAGTGGTAAGTCACAAGTAAGGAGCTTCGTCGGCTACTACCCGTTCCCATTCCGTATATTAAGACCAAAGTACCTGTCCTAGTAAGCTGTGCATAACCTTGATTTTTGACCCTCTTTTACATGGTTTTTAGGTTACGGCTCACCTTTGTCACGATATTTGGCCAATCGATCATCTGTTTCCGGGTAGTAAGCACAGATCCAAGATTTATCGCCAGTAATATTAAATTTCACGACATCATGGTAGCCAGAAAGCATTATTTCACAAAAGTTAATGCCATGCTGTTTTTCGAAAAAGTTTAGTGATTTTGGTACAAATTGCACTTTCGCATTTCTTAGGCCAAAATGATCCTTCAAAATGGTTTTCACTGATCTTGAAATTCCAATGATGACAGTAAGATCTCTGACTGTTAGTCGTCGAATAATTTCACTCTCGTAAAAATTCACTTTATGTACTTCAGATAGACGAGCCTATACTGAACACTAAACATTATTTTGATGTGACATTTGGCACAGATGTCATTGACAGTCATACCAACCTTGAAAACAATATTTCGAAGAATGGGTTTTCGCGCGAAATTTAAATCAAAAAATCTTACAATTTTTTTGTTCACAGTAGAAACTTTCGTCTTACAAATTTATGGTATTAAATTGAAGACTAAAATTAAGTTGGAATCTAAAGTAACTCAGATATTAAAAATATTAAATGCTTGCTTTTAACTGTATTATTTATTATATAGGGAGATAAATGCACAGATCTTGAAAATCACATCGTCTTATATTTAATTTTTTGATTTGATTTTTGTTTTTTATCACAACAAACAAGCAATTTGTTTAAGTTTGTTTGAAGAAGATGCCTTTTATCAGTTAAAATACATGATTTAAAAAACCTTACATCGTCAGCATATAAAACAAGTTTTGAATACTCTATTATAGAAGAAAAAAGTAACAAGAACAGACTCGAAGCAAGATGACCACGTTTTGGAATCCACTTCTGAAGGAATCCAATTCAATGTCGGAGCCGCTAGACATTTACGTTGTAGAAAACTTACCTTTATCACACTAAAACCCATTGATAAGTAGATCGTTAACTCCCGAAAATGTGTTAATGTAGAGTTCTTTTAACAAAATCCGCGCTGAAATGCAGTTTTTGGAAATATTGAAAACTACATTTGATCGGAGAAAATAATTTCTGAAAGTTGAGCTAATGTCGATATTTTAGCAATTCCTCAGTAGTTGTCAATGTATAGCCAAAATCCTGTCTTACACAAAAATGTTACGTTTAGTCTTATTTAAAATTATTTAAATTTATTTTCCTCCTTCAAGGCTTTTATTTGTGTCACATTTGTACGTACACAATCGTTAACTAATAGGAATAATCTCAGTTGAATCTCGTAAGCTCAAAAACAAATGAATTCAGCCAGAACTGTCTCAGTTATATAATAAAGTTTTTCGATTAATATCTAATTTAATCAACAAAGTGTCATCAAATAAATTTGCATTGCAATATGAACTCGGTTTTTATCTTGTCATTGCTTTTTTGCTGGCCATTTGGCCAATTATTTACAGTATTTTAATGAGTTTATTGAAATTTTTGATACAATTACATAGTGAAAAAGGAAAAAAGTCATACGAGTTTCAAATAAAATATTTTTGTACAATATTATGCCATAGTTGAGAGGTATGAAGAGCAAAATTTTCAAACAATGCTCTACGTAAGTATATATGCATTTATTTATTTGTGATTTGTGAAATAATTGCCTCTTGTTATCAAGTAAGTACATATATATTTACGTACATATGCAGGTATACTAGGAGGGGTCCGAAATGTGGCAGGAAAAAATTATGCGACAAATTGCTCAAATTTCAAACTTTGCTTTTTTACTAGTATATAATTAAAGTTTTTTAATTTCTGCGCAAGGGTGGTTCTCAAATATAACCAAAAAAGTTGTAAAGAACGATATACTTATAAATAAGCACTGCCTTTACAGAAGTGATTTTTTTGAGGTTAGGATTTTCATGCAGTAGTATTTGACAGATCACGTGGGATGTCAGACATGGTGTCAAAGAGAAAGATGCTCAGTATGCTTTGACATTTCATCATGAATAGACTTACTAACGAGCAACGCTTGCAAATCATTGAATTTTATTACCAAAATCAGTGTTCGGTTCGAAATGTGTTTCGCGTCCGTGTCCGATGAGCGATGAGGCTCATTTCTGGTTGAATGGCTACGTAAATAAGCAAAATTGCCGCATTTGGGGTGAAGAGCAACCAGAAGCCGTTCAAGAACTGCCCATGCATCCCGAAAAATGCACTGTTTGGTGTGGTTTGTACGCTGGTGGAATCATTGGACCGTATTTTTCAAAGATGCTGTTGGACGCAACGTTACGGTGAATGGCGATCGCTATCGTTCGATGCTAACAAACTTTTTGTTGCCAAAAATGGAAGAACTGAACTTGGTTGACATGTGGTTTCAACAAGATGGCGCTACATGCCACACAGCTCGCGATTCTATGGCCATTTTGAGGGAAAACTTCGGACAACAATTCATCTCAAGAAATGGACCCGTAAGTTGGCCACCAAGATCATGCGATTTAACGCCTTTAGACTATTTTTTGTGGGGCTACGTCAAGTCTAAAGTCTACAGAAATAAGCCAGCAACTATTCCAGCTTTGGAAGACAACATTTCCGAAGAAATTCGGGCTATTCCGGCCGAAATGCTCGAAAAAGTTGCCCAAAATTGGACTTTCCGAATGGACCACCTAAGACGCAGCCGCGGTCAACATTTAAATGAAATTATCTTCAAAAAGTAAATGTCATGAACCAATCTAACGTTTCAAATAAAGAACCGATGAGATTTTGCAAATTTTATGCGTTTTTTTTTTAAAAAAGTTATCAAGCTCTTAAAAAATCACCCTATATTATATAAATAGAGGCCTCATAAATAGTTACTTTTTGAAGTCAGTTTAAGGTTGGCGCTCAATTTAATAAATCTGAGTATCGAGTATCTCATGCTATTGGTACAAATATCATAGCATCACATATTCGATGCCAATTAAAGGCACAATCTAAATTACTCTAAAAAGACTCTAAACTTCAAAATTTTTTTTTGTTTTTCATTAGTGGTATTAATGCTGGCTCCAAGATAGACGAAATTACGTACGAATTCGAAGTTATGACTAATAACAGTGACGACTGTTTGTTCGATGAAATATCTTCTTCTTGCCCTCGTTCAACAACAGTCTCATTTTCTTCTCTTCCTTATCCATTTTGGAGAAAGCAGAAGTAATGGTACGGTTGTTGCAGTAAATGATATTAAAATCAACGCCAACAACTTTATACTCTTTTAGAAGATTGTATCTACCCTATTCATGTCTGCATCTGGACTTATTTTCTTAAGGAGTAGATTGAAGAAGTCGCACGGAAGTTGCGCGCCTTGTATGAAACCTAGTTTGGTAGCGAACGGCTCGGAGAGGTCCTTACGAACCTGATGGAGCTTTTCGTATTACTCAACGTTAGCTAAGACATCCGTATTACTTTTGTGGGGATACCAAATTCAGACAACGCAGCATAGATGCAGCTCCTTTTCTTGCTGTCAAAAAACAGCTTTGAAATTGACGAAGAGATGTGTGTATCGATTCTCTTTTCAGCAGATTTTCCAGGCCTATTCCATACTAATAAGGTCCAATCACTTTGTTGACTATGGGCTTTAACCTTTCAGACAATATGCTCTATAGGACCTTAGATGAGATATTGCGGAGGCTTATCCCACAGTAGTTTGCGTTGATTTTGACGTCTCCCTTTTTGTGGATCGGAAAGAGCACACTTAAGTTCCAATTGTCGAGCATGCATTCAGTCCGACCACATTCTACAAAGAAGCTGATTCATGCTTCATTTGAATAGCTCGGCTTCCATCGGTCCCCGCCGCTTTATTGGTCTTCAGACGGGCAATTGCTATACGAACTTCTTCATGGTCGGACAGTGGAACATCTGCTCCATCGTCATCGATTGGGGAATCGGGTTCGACATCTCCTAATGTTATGGTTTCACTGCCATTCAGCAGGCTGGAAAAGTGTTCCTCCATTTTTTTAGTATGTTTTGGGCATCAGCCACTAGATCTCCTTTGGAGATGCTACAAGAGTTTGCTCCGGTCTTGAAACCTTCTGTTAGTCGCCGCATTTTTTCGTAGAATTACCGCTGTCAGCCAGGCAATCAAGCTATTCCTACTTGCGCATTTCGGCCGCTTTCCTTTTCTGTCTACAAATGCGTCTCGCTTCTCTCTTCAACTCTCGGTATCTATCTCATCCGGTAAGTGTTGTGGTCGATTGAAACGTTACAACGTAGATAATCTGTTTTCTCTCCGCTGCGACACGGCACTCCTCGTCATACCAGCTGTTCCTTAGATTTTTCTAAATACCAATGGTTTCATCTGCAAATGTAAGGAGCTTGAAATATCGTGCACCGAGTTACTAAGAAGAGTTTTCAGAGAACAGGAGCGCAGGTCGAGTAGAAAACCATTCGGCTTGCTTTTATTGCAGCTTCTCTACGTCGAACCTTCCTTGTGGTTGTTGACGTGGTTTTTTGCTGCACAGAGGCGGATGTTTATCTTGGCTGCAACAAGATGGTGGTTAAGACCTCGGAGGTTACGCACGTTTAAAACACTGGAAACGTGTTTTTGGTCTGTCACAACATGATTGATCTGGTTAGTAGCTTAGCTTTTCGATCCGGAGACAGTCAAGTAGTTTTTGAATTTTTATCTGCAGAAATCTACTACAGCAGATAACCATATTTCGGGCCCCGGCGACCCCTCAACTCATTTGGAGATGTTTCATCATGGACGCTGAATTTACCGACCGTTGTGCCAAAGATACCTTCTTTGTCTACTCGAGCGTTAAAGTCACCAAGCACGATTTTGATTGACGATTAGGATTTGACGGGGACAACTTGACCGATCCAAATTAAGATAAAGATCTTTTGATACAATTTTAAGCACTTGTTAAAGGTCTTATGGCTCCGGTGCCGCCGAAATTAACGCTTTTATTGTTTTATCTTAGACTTTGGTACGAATATTTGCCTTGAGCTTGTGGATCAAGACTTTTGGCGTACACTTTTATTTTGAAGTAGCGTTACAAAAAAGAATTTAGTGAGTGTCTAGTTTAAATAACTTTGTGATCATTCAATGTAAGGAGATTTTGTTATTTTTGGAAACAACAAGAAACAACAGAGAGGGTTTAGACATTTTGATTTGTGTTGTTCGGTCGGTCCAGATAGTTAGCTATCGTCATATAATGACTTTTCGTAGATTTGCAATAGTTCTTTTAGTAATATCCTTTATTATCTCCCATCAATAGAGTGAATATCTGAATATCATATCTTCATATATTTGACATAACGGTAGTAACACCTACTGAGTGAGAGAAAGTGTAAAAATTCGTTCAATTGCTATTTTAAGAGTCACCCTAATGTAGATGAAACCTGTTTATTGCACATTTCATACGAAATTTTTGACTTAATTGCAATTTAAGTATTTACAGTTATAATTAAAAATATTTACACACAGCCATCGTTGGCATTCATGCAGGTAGACATGTACATATTATATACAAAACTTTTTGTGCGCATTTGCAGTTGTGAGCTCTACTATATATAATATATAAATATTTTTATGACACAAATATTTTATTGCTTATTTTCACTTAACGATTTTTGTTCGAAATTCAGTACGCATACATATATACATGCATACATACATGTAAATAAAACTTTATTAACTCCATCACCTGTGATATTTACTAAAATGCGACCACTCATTAACCTTCTACCTGCTGTTGCGGTCAAAATACAAACACACACACACACGCGCGCGCACAAACACCGAGAAATATGATAATTATTAGAAATCAAATGCATTTATTAATAAACCAATAAATTATGTATTTAACAAAAATCATAAATTCTCAACACGCTCTCACTTGCACTTTTTGCGCCGTTTCCGCATTGCTGTTGTTGTTGCTGCAGCTGTGAAAGTGCTGTGAATTTGTTAATTGGAAAATGTTTTTGCCTTTTTTATTTAACACTTTGTGGCATTTTTTCTCGGCACTAATTTGCAGTGCACAGTAAATTAAAGTCAGCTAATTGACATTTAATTATATTTTTTGTTGTTGCTTTTGTTTTGTTTTGTCGCATTTGATGCCGCACACGCGCTGAGGGTCAATTATGCTCAGAAAAATTTATTTATTTACCATATAAACCGATAATTGTTGTTAATTTTTTGCATTGACCAACGCCGCTGGCCACTAAAAGCTATTTGACATTACAATTGTCATAATTCATGTGATTTTTTGTGATTTCCGAATTATGCTCTGTTCATCAAAAAAGTGTTTTCCAATTAAGGTTCGCATTAACAGCGAATAGTTCCGGTGCCTTCTTTGGAAAATTTAAAATTTGTGAATTATTTGAGACAAAAGTGTAGAAAATGACAAACAAGATAGCTTCAAGAAAGCTTTACTATCCCAAGAGCAGTGATTAACAAATATACCCAGAATAATCAGCGCTCAAAAAAATTTTGGCCGCTGAGCCTGGGCGTCCAAGAAAAAAATACTATTTTGTCCGCTAGCTACGTCATTTGTCATTAACTTGGAACCCGGTAGTAACAGAAGCTCTTTAGTTGACTTGACTTCGCAAAGCCACTGCATTATACCCAAGCTCTCCGAATAAACCATTCCTACGACAGTCGGATCTACGTAACCGGAACGGATCCCGATTTTTATCCGGCCAAAAACTGTTAACTCGACAATAACAACCAAATCAGTGGACAGCTCCTCCATTTTTCTAGGGCAGGCATACCGAAATGTTCCAACCATCGCAAAAATTTTATTATCAATAAGTTTTAGCGCTTCGTCAAAAATTATGTAATCGTTAGTTAGTTAGAAGAACTTACCGATCCAAACGGGGTTAGATCGCCGAAAAAACAGCCCTTGTTCGGATAAAATCCGAGTCAATTCCGCTGCGTAGAATCGGCTGTCGTGGGAATTGATCGTTAGTTAGTGTTATGCCTTGGTATCAGCGAGCACAGTCTTATAATAAAGCGTTTTTATAACGGTTCCACGTATGCCGGGCTTGCAGAATCCGCAGGTGATTATCATAAGAGCTATTTTAACACAGTCGCTGGCCTGCACAAGATGACGTCGTCTGTTGTTTCGTTCCAGTGACTGTTGTCTTCAAGCAACCCCATGGCCTCACGTGCTTCTCGGAAAGCTGTCGGTTCGGCGTTCTACAACTGGGTCTTACCGATTCATCTCTGTAAAACACACGTGCTTTCCGTTTTGGACGTGCACAGCAAGTTCGGTCACTTTGGGTGCCTTTCATGTCCGCCCACAACATCTTGACTTCATCCATTGGGTCGATCGTAACGTTATCACCCTGCTTAATTGAAAGTGTTATGTACAATGTTCTCCAAAATAAAATAAAACTTAGCCTATGTATTAATGGCAAATGTCAGCTAACTCCATACCATTTTTTATTAAAATCGGTTTACCCGTTTTGTTGTGAAAAAGTAACAAACATGCACACTAACAAACTTTCGCCTTTATAATAGTAGTGTGATTATAACTGTCCAGTTTTTTTTTTTTTTTTTGTTTGCATTTTTAGTTCTTGATGTTTACAACAGTTATTTTCTTTCTTGACTCGGCTATTTTTACACGTAAGTACGAAGAATGTCCCTCTTGTGCCAGTTAAAGGGAATTTCGATTTTTTTTTTCGAACGCAGGGAAATCAGAATTTATTTTGGTTTCAAGCACGAAGTGGGCCGGAATCAGTGTAGCAGAGGAGTACCTTTTTTGCGCAGTCAGAGACCTCGTGTAACTCTAAAAATATAATATTTTTTTAAATATTACTATTCAGTTTTGAACCTCATTTTTAGGTCAACCGTGTCAACATGAAAATTATTAAATAAATCTTTTACCGAAAATAAATAGGCGAAATTACACTTTTACTGACATTAGTTGTAATTATGAAATCCTTACTGATTACATTTGCAAAACAAACACTGTCAAAATGCCTGCGTGCACGTAAAAACGAAAACAATGCATGTCGTCCATCATGCATGCATCACAAACGCTTTGGCCCTGCCAAAATGCACAGCGTGAATAGCTTTCAAGCAGCGGCTTGTCAATCACAAAATTTCGAAACGCATTTCATCAAACCGCAAAATGTCACACTTACCTACACTTTAGCTGACACATTGACATGAATTTTTTGTACCGCTGCACATTCGACTATTTTCGCGACCTTGTTGTAGTAGAGTTCGCGCTTGCGAATACCGCCGCCGATCAATCATGTGCGCGAGCGCTTTAAAATAAAGCCACGTGACTGCATTACAGGTAAAGTCAATTATTGCATAATAGCTATGAGTTTCACATATTCAGCTGACGCCAGTGAAAAATGCAAACCTTCAAAGCTGCTTGCGTTCTAGCTAGCCTCTCTCCCCTGTTGTGCTCCTCACTTGAACGCTCGCCTCGCTGATGATGAATGAGCCGCAACATCCTATTTAGCTCCTGATATATAATAGCGGTTGTACTTTTTTTAATACTTTTTCGTGTGCAGCTATGTGGTTGCATGTGTGTGTGTGTGAATCATTCCATCAAGCAGCAGCCAAATGCTTCTACATCGAGCTCATTGACAGACACTTGACTTCAAATTGACACACACTTAAGTGGTTCTCAGTTAGCGCTGCAATTGAAGTAGGCAAAAAAGGGAGAGAAAAATGCTAACAGCAACAAAAAATATAGAAATTAAAAAACCAACACATACATGCATACGAATACATAGCTTTCATGTCAACCAAAATCATTGTGGCAATGAATGGCAAATTTTTTGTGGCTCTCTATGTCAGCATATCCTGTAAGAAGCAGCAGTAAACATATGTGTGTTGGTGTGTGTGTATAGCTCTTAGTCTAAGTATGTATGTGTGCTTATGTAGCATGTCAGTAGCGGCTTCCGTTTCAAGGCGTGTCTTTGAATTTTGTGTAAACTCGTCATTTCTTTTTCTTTGCCGGTATTCTTCCAAATTTCTGCTTCGCTTGCTAATCTTAATTTCAGCAACTAAGTAATCTCTGAAAATTGATGAGTATTGCAAGGAAATTTCGTGGGAAATTAAAAGCATTCATGCGGCATGACCAGTTTGCTGGCGAAAGTTTTCATTTTAGATATTATAAAGAGGGGCTTGCTGTGTTACGCTGTGATGAGGCTAGCTAATTATAGAGAATTATTTTAAATTTTCTTTAATATTAGTCTTTAATTCTTTCTTTATAACTTAATAACAAACTAATATAAATTTCTTCGAATTAAGTAAATTTTTCAGTGATGGCAACCCTGATGAGAAATTTTTAAAGCGGAAATAATTCTTAATCTTGTATGTTTTAATAATATTTTAAATTAATATATTTTATTAATATACATATTTTAATATATTTTAATTGAATATATTTTAATATAATAAAAATATTTAAACAGCTGGCAACCATACTGAAAGATACTTGTAGCTGAAAGCCAGCTTTAACCTTTTCATTTGATACACGTTCTCTTGTCCTTACCACATATTACCAAAATTCGTCTGATCAAAATTGTTTAACAGTTAGCGGCTTCTCTCAAGAACATTTTCAACTGTAAATTAAAAAAAAAAAAATGTAAGTAATGTAGGTTTGAAAAAGGTGGCAGCTCACTGTTTTCTATGTGCTGTGAATTTGGCGAAGTTCGTTCTTAGTTCCGTTTTCAGTCGGTTTGCAATAATCAGAGCTTGAGAAAAAGTATCGAAAATGAAAGTGGCCAACGTTTCACCATTTAGAAATCCAATCAGAATCATTTCTCAATTAATATTTTCCATAATATGTATTGCACTTCCACTGCACATCAGCACAAAAACATTCCTTAGACAAGTAATTTTCCTTAACAAGTTTTGAGCTCATGTCCCGGGGCTATGCGAAATGTGAATGTATTTATAGTTCCCTATAAACTAGCCGTTATGTTTCAGTAGTTATATGAAGTGGTTTCTGTACTTTCCTCTTATACATTTTTATTGACATTGATGAGCTTCTGAAACCTAATACAAATAATCAATGTATTTATCAACGCAATGACAAAACTTATTGAACAACCTGGTATGTAGGTCAATGAGACTTCAGCCTTTATAGATATTAGGTAGTCAAATACTACTGTGCCCAAAAAATAAGGGGACATTTGAATTTAAACTGCGCGCGTCGAAGGATTTGGAGAATTTTTTTTTCTTAGGTTGGTAGTACTGTCAGTCACATTTATGTCGAATTTCATGTCAAAATATTCATTAGTGTTTGAGATACGTGTCGTTTTGTGAGCTGCTAAAAGTGGGTTTTTCGTGTTTTGCGATGTCGAAATTTGTTGAGCAAAGAATTTGCATTAAATTTTGTTTACGGAATCAATTTTCTGCTGCGGATACGTTGAGTATGGTGAAAGCCTTTGGTGATGAGGCTATGTCTAAAACAAATGTTTACAAGTGGTATAGTGAGTTCCAAGCCGGCCGTGAACGAGTCGAAGACGAAGAGTGTCCAGGGCGACCATCAACCTCAACCGACGAAGCTCACGTTCAACAAATCAAGGATTTGGTGTTGAAAAACCGTTGATTAACAATTAGAGACCTTGCTGATGAAGTTGGCACATCGAAAGGCTCAGCCAATACCATTTTGAAGGATGGTTTGGGCCTCAAACTCGTCAAATCTCGACTGGTATCGAAAACATTGAATTTTTTAGAAAAAGGCGTCGCGTTGAAGTGTGTGAAACGATGCTTTCCAACTACCAGGGTGTCATGAAATGCATTATAACTGGCGATGAGACTTGTATCTATGCTTACGACCCCGAAACAATCGATCAATCGAGCGAATATCGTGCCAAAAGAGAGCCGAGACCAAAAAAATCGCGCCAAAGTCGTTCAAAAATCAAGGTCATGTTGACTCTTTTCTTCGATTATCGTGATATTGTGTATTATGAATTCCTTCCAACTGGTCAAACAGACAACAAGGAATATTATTTTTATACGGTAGAGGAGATTCAAGCTTCAGCGAAGACGGAACTGAAGGCCATACCGGAAAGTGACTACAACCAGTGTTTCGAAGATTAGAAAATCCGTTGGCATAAGTGCATTGCGTCGGGAGGGGATTACTTTGAAGGGGATGAAATTAATTTGGAAGAATAAATAAAGAATTTTCAAAATAAATACAATGTCACCTTATTTTTTGGGCACAGTATTATCTCCCTTCCGCCTTTTTGCCCTTTATTCAATGCTATCTAAAAAGTGTTACATTGATCGGATTTAGTTCAAATATGCACCGTTTCGTTGGTTAATATGTTTCCATCTAGACGGCAACTTCAGAATACCCCCCTCGTAGAAACCCCCCTCCTTATTTGCGAAGAACTGGGACAGCCACTTTTCACAAGCTTCTTTTGAGTTCAACTTTACACCAACAAGGGCGTTCGCCATGGACAAAAACAAGTGGTAATCACTTGGCACTATATCCGGGCTATATGGTGAATGCGATAAGACCTTCTATCAGAGATCGGGTAGCTTCTGACGAGTCATCAACGAAGTGTGTGGTCTGGCGTTGTCCTGGTGGAAAACTACTCCCTTTCTGTTCGGCAATTCTGGACGTTTCTGGTCGATCGCTTGCTTCAAGCGCTCCAGTTGTTCGCAGAAGATAACAGAATTAAGCGTCCGGCCATATGGGAGCTGCTCATAATGTATGATTCCCTTCCGATCCTCCCAAAACACACAGTAAAACCTTCCTGGCTATCAATCCCGGCTTAGCCCCAGTTTGGAACGATTCACCGGCCTCCAAACACGACCGTTTTCGCTTGATATTGTTGTATATGATCCTTCTATCATCGCCAGTCACCATATGCTTCAAAAATGAGTTCATTCCGTTTCAGCAGCAAACTTCACGCAACTGCATTTTCTCTAGCCAGTCATAGCATCAGTTCAATTTGGACGATCATTTGATACAAAGTCAGTTACAAAAATTAAAGCCATCTTTCTTGGACACGATTCCTTTCGAACGCCTTAAAAATTGATTGTTCTGTTTCTTTAGCGTTTCACTTGGCACATGCCTAATGGCTTTACAGACAAACTGGTTTTTTACTAGTTTTTGACAGATATTCCTCCTTGATGTTACCCATAAACTCCTGAAAGTAAATCACCATATGGTATTGCAAAACTCGTCGAAGTATTTTGAACATATACCACATTTATTATGGTGATAAATATCAAAACCTCTTAGCTATGTTCGCAAAGGGATATGAAACGAAATATTTGAATCTAACTCTGGTAAAAACCAGGCAACAGAGAAAAAAGTGATAAGTTTTTCCGACCTCGCTTTCTTCCGTACATCTTTGGACAAGAGCGTCCGACAAAAAATCAGTCCGAGCACTTGTCAATCGTGCGAGAATGACTTTGCTAAGAGCTAGTACTTCGGAACACCTCTTACGGTTCACTGAAGGCCAGAAGAATCACATGGTATCAGAAGTCCAACGCTTACTGAACTCACTAGTGGTCAAATGTTTCAGAACCGAATCGCTTCCAATCAGATGTATATATGTGTACTGCGCTGAAAGCTCTTGAGCTTTAAAGGTACAGAGATTTTCAACATTTATGATGATAACGAGTTGAAATCCGAAATCGGAAACCTATAAAGTGCCATAACTAAGCACTACATATTTGATATAACTTGACACAGGTGATGGCAGTAACAAGGGGCACCTGTGGGCAAAGACTTGAAAATGTTCATATCTCCTAAACTTCTAAAACTGCAACAAAAAAATTTGCTCAGCACAAATACTATAAGAACTAATACCGACATTGTGATAAATCAATAACTAATTACGCTAGAGACATCAAACAGTGTAAAAATTCAACGTGGGTGTGGTACCGCCCAGTTTTTGGCGAAATGACATACATGTCTCGAGAAAACTACGCCTACTTCCTACATAACCCCATTTTACATTCCATTTGATTATTTCAAATCGCAATTTTAGATGGGATCACTTACTGATGTGCCTTTTAAGGTCTGTGTGGGATGGACATTTGCTTAGAAAGGTACCGTCCAGGGTAGAAAGCTTGAAAGTGAGCAAAGTGTATGAAAGAGAACTCTAGCGAAGAGAGTGGTGTCGTATACCACCTTAAGAAACTTTGATGCGCAAAAATCAAGAGTAAAGTTCTCAAACT
The DNA here is from genome assembly GCA_037783105.1 of Bactrocera zonata. Classification (NCBI taxonomy): domain Eukaryota; kingdom Metazoa; phylum Arthropoda; class Insecta; order Diptera; family Tephritidae; genus Bactrocera; species Bactrocera zonata. The sequence goes on along the minus strand of JBAWJQ010003606.1, from coordinate 298,877 downwards.
CTGAGGTTGGGAGAGATAGCAGGAATACTCCTTGCTTTGAAACAAATTGCGCTATTTTTTAGGCATATACTATGTCTGTATATATAAAATTTATTAATAAAATTTATATTTCACAATAGTGGGCAAAAAGTGATCCCTTTCTTAAGCCAAAAATACTCTGCACTTGAAAACAGGCATTAAAACTGAGAGAGCGCCCTGAAGCGTTTCATTTCGTTTGACCAAGCGTGTTACTTAATTCGTTTCCATTTCTTTTGATCACTTCACTTAACCGAAGAGCTTGGATCTGCAGAATAAGTGAGGGATTTCTCAATATAAACGAATTAAACTCTCTTATCTGTGAATTATTGACAATGCCTTATAATAAGTCAATAATTCTCAATCAAAGCGCAAATAATATGATTTAGTAATATCCCCCTCCGGTTACATAGCACACGTGGGCACACATACACATGTGCTTCTGCTATACGGACTTACACTTGCGGTCAACCAAGAACAAATTGTCACATGTGGCACTTAGTTGTATACTTGTGTGTGTGTGTGTGTGTGTGTGTGTGTGTGTGTGTGTGTGTGTGTGAATTTGTATGTGTAACTCAATAAGTGCCAGTAAATTGAAGAATGCTTATCGAAATGAAAATTGGGTTAGGCGGCAAAGGGAAAGGAGCGTGCGCGCGGATGTGTTGCCGGAAGAAAGCCATGAATTTTGTAACAATTTATTACAAAGCGGATATGGGCGACATGTTGGCTACAGGTTACCAGCACACATATACCTTTACCGTTATATAGCTGCCCATATATCTAACGCCCGAAGTGAAAGCAGACAGCCGACCTCTATTTCCGCTCGAAGTTTTCTTTCTCGTCTTACAATTGAAGCACTTTTCTACATTTTATTTTTTTTTTTTCGCCTTGCTTAGTTTATTTGATTTTAGATATCTGCTTTCCACATTCAACTCTTACCGTTATTTCTCTATTTTTATTACTTTCATTTCCTTTTACCCTTTTTGCACAGATATGACAACGTCTAGGCCTTTTAGCGCCTCAACCCAGCGCTGTGATTTAGTTTTCAGTTTTTATTTGAACTTTTTTTTAATTCTTCTTTGCTCTTTTTACTATTCGCTTTCTATGGCAGACAGTGACATAGTGTTTTGTGATGGACTATCGCAACACCTGCCAAGTTTACCCAGTGACACTGATATGCCACTTAGCATTTGGCCGCGCCGGAGGTTAGAGCGATGAGTTAGCTAACGGGGCACAAATGTGGCAAGTGGGTTAAAACGGTGGCGACTGAGTTAGATAAGTTGACAGGTGTTGGCAGACAACACATTAAGTATTTACAAATTTGTGTGTGTGTGTTAGATTCTAAAGCGAGGTAGAGTAATAAGAGACTTTCATTGTGGGTTTTAGGATTGTTAATAAAATTCGTTTGAAAGTTTAGTAGTTAGTTTAATCCATAAGTATAATAACATTGCATTATACATACTCCTGAACCAACAGTTTACAATTATAAAGATGTTTATTAGTTTGATGTTGGACTAATAGTAAATTAACAGCATTTTTCAATAGTTCTTAGTTATTTAATTAAAAAAATCGAAATAATAACAAATTAAGCAAACATTTTAGTAATCATAGTATGAATTAAACTAGTTAGAAACTAGTCTTTTTGCGATAAGTGTTGTTAGTAGTTATGTTCTCGAGTTCTAACTAAAAATTCTCTTTGTTTGTATTTGGTCATTAGCTTATAAGATCAATTGAAATTACTTGCACAGAAAATTTATTAAAATGAACGAGTTGCAAACTAGTTTCCTAGCTAGTTGCTTAAATGCATAAACATTTATTCTAAACCTTGAAAAGCAGATATTCTCATACGCGTTCTCATATTAATATATAACTATTAGTGAGCAAAAATTTCTATAAAAATCTAAATCTTCTGAAGAAAAATCATTTAGTTAATCTTTTATCTTGGCAACCCTGGCAAAATTGCCTAGTTATTTTTTATTTTATACAACAACTAGTCCTTCAGTTTTAACGATATCCTTCTGAAAAATTTCACAGGTTTTTCACTTGTCAATAAGCTGCTAATTTGTTGGAACTGCTAATATTGGTCCACTATGGCATATACAGGGTAGGCCATTTAAAGTTGACCCATCTGGCAATGCTGTAACTTTTAACAGCGCTGACAAATCGGCTAATGTCATACCGCGTTAGAAGCGTCATTCGAAGACAATTTATACCATGGAACAGTACACTCCAAAAGAACGCGCTGAAATTGTTCAGCTTTATATTCAAAATAACTTTTCAATTGTGTTAACTCAACGTGCGTTTCGCAAAAAAAATAAAGTGAAAAGTGCTCCAGTTAAGAACACAATTAAGTCTTTATACGCAAAATTTGTGAACACCGGTAATCTCAGTAATACCAGTCATGCATCCAGACAACGCACAAGACGTTCTGATGAAAATATCGAAGCTGTACGAGCCAGTATTGAGGAGACTCCATCGACATCGAGTTATCGCCGCTCTCAGGAATTAGACATCTCTCGCACCACTCTCCGACGCATAATTCATAAAGATTTGAAGATGTTTCCATATAAAATTCAAATGGCACAAAAACTAAACCCAGCTGATTATCCGCGACGCCTTAATTTTGGCAAACAAACAAATGGGTAAACTTTAAATGGCCTACCCTGTATTTGCCATAGAAATTGAAAAATCAAAATTAAATTTTGTAGAAAAAATTTTCAAGATATCTCTTTCCAAATTTGGCATAGTTTATTGTTTTAGACAAGGCTGCAATATCCGAAGAACTTTTTCACTTTTCGGACCATATGACAGGTATCATACAGACTTAAAAATCAAAGTTCTCTTTGAAGTTCTCTCTCCTCTTTTGTTCCCGATTGTGGTCGTTAACGACGCACTCAAAATACTTGAAGAGCGGGGGTGCCGGTTCTAGGCAGACGATCGAGGGCTAATGGTCAATGGAAGGTTCCTGAGTACCGTTTATAAATAGAGCGAGTCGAAAATGGTGTCCCCATCAACCCAAATAAAACCAAGATGATTTCATTCAACAGAAAATATAAGATATCGGCTTTCACCAAAGATGGTCTTCAAGTTCTATGACACCATGATCAAGCCAATTATATTCTATGGAGTCTTTATGTGGTGGAGGGCTTTCAAAGAAACTCGAGAACCTTCAACAAACGGTCATCGCCATGTGTGGTGCACTAAGGTCCACTCCAACCATGGCACGCCATCTTGTACATAGTTCTCGTGAACATCGCCGGAAGGTGTATAGCTTACTATCAGACTAAGAGAGTGTGGTTTTCTAAAAGAACTGAACTCTGACGGCTTCTTCTCTATCCCTGTATCAGCGAAGGAATTCCAGGTGGTAAGAAGCAGTTAGAGGAGAGGGACTACGATCTTCTTCACGGATGGGTAAAAATTTGGGGGGAAGGATGGTGGAGTTGTTTACTGTCAGGAGCCCTCTATCAACTCCAGTTTCAGACTTCCTGATTATTGCAGCGTCTGCGAGGCCCAGGTTGGAACCATTAAGATAGCGTTAGATTTACTGATCTGGACTGCAGCCTCCCAGCCTCCTTCCAAGAAATGACTATCCACCCTGATAGCAGGGCGGTGATGCTAGCCTTGAGCTCACTAACCGTGCGTTCAAGACTAGTTAAGAAATGCCTTACCTCTTTATCAAAAGCAGCAAGTGTCTTTGTGATAAGACTGGTATGGGTGGCAATAAATTGCAAAATCTTAGGATACTGTAAAGCTGATGATCTAGCAAGAAAAGGAACTCTAGAACCGCTATCGATAGAATGGGAGCTGGTCGGAACTTCCATATCGTCTTGTGTTCTACTATCAGATGACCATCGATATATGCGCAGTCGCAAAAGCCTTCTGGCCCAAGATTGATTACAAGAGATCTAGTCATCTGTTCTCAGTAAGGCTGGCCTCTCCTTAGTTTGGGGACTTTAACGGGCCATTACCGTATTGGCGCCCACGTAGTAAGGCTGGAAATCCCACCAAACGCCATCTGGAGGAGCTGTCTGGAAGAAGATGATGTCGAATGAACTCAACACTTCCATATGAAGTGTCCCATGATTGGTAGATGAAGACTTAAGCACTTTGGAGCGCATACTTAAAGACATCCCACCTATCTGGCGGGAAGGAAATTAAACGGCTGTGAAAATTTGTACCGCTACTAAGCTTCTTTGTTATTTTGTAAGGTCAAACACGGGAGTTCTTATTTTCTATGGCCACACAAAGGACTTCATATAGTAGTCTACGTACTAGCTTTGATCAACCATCTAACCTAACCTAGCACAACTCTCAAAACATATACTTTAAAGTAGAAGTTGGTATTCCTTCATTCTTGCTTTCGCAAAGTATCGACGCAGCTTGATATTTAGTACTTTTTTACGTCTGTTCATGGTATATGAATGGTAGCTATTAGGGTTCAGCTAAATATTTACAATTTATTTAAGAAGATTTCACAAAGCCTTTGCTCAGACATTTCAAATTTTTCAGTGAATTTTCTTGAAGGATTGGTAACTCCGTGCATTACATTTGATTCAAAAACACACTTAATAAATCTTATCATTTAATTTAATATGAGTAAAACGCCTAAAATATCAGCCCGCAGCTTTAAAGTATACATAATCTGCCATTACTCCATTCTACGTACAGCTTCTTCCACCGCATTAACGATATGTCGCTTCACTTGTTTTAGCAAAGAATTGTTTTTTTGTTCCACGTCTTCATGTTTTATTTTTGGCGGCTCTCACCTTTGCTTTATCGCTGTGCCATAATGGGAAATTGTTGATGTCATTAAATGATTTCCACTTTAGCTTTGCGCAATATTCGCTCCTTAAATGGGCGGTATTTAGTCGGCAAGCAGCCATTTTATGTGCACTAACACACACACAGACACACACCTAAACAAAAAGAGCGCCGAAGTACTTGTTATCTACAAAGTGAGTAAATTACGAAAAGGAATCAACAAAAGTGTTGTTGTGGTTGTTGCACAAAATCAAAGCATTAATATTGTTATTGTTTTTTTTTGCAGAAAGTACCGTTATTGCATGAAATTAAATTGAGTTTCACGAAAAGTAGGCAAATCTAATAAGGTGACGTATACGCAGTGTTATACCCGCTGTTAGAAACTCGCGTCAGCTCGGCATAAATTTACCTTATTTATAAATATATGCAGTTGTATATGTATCTGCGTTTTGTCCAAAAGCTATAATTACAAGTGTATACATGCATGTGTATGTGTGTGCATTTGTCGCCATTGGCGCTCATTAAGCTCTCCATGGCCATTTATCAGCGTATTAACCCATTTAATTTTGTTGCTGCCACAATCGCTGCCGCTGCCGTTGCCGCTTTGTCGTGTTTGCCTACTTGGCGCTCTTGTCGGACAACTAACTAACTAATAGTCTACTATTCGGCAATTATTAACGAGTCTTATGCTTTGCAAATATATGCATATGCAAGTGTGTGTGTGTGTGTGTGGGCGCGATTGTGACTATCTTAATGTGCGTTAAAGGTTAATTGGATTTTGGCATTGTGCCCACCTTAATCACATGCTTAGGCAACGGGTTTCGCTAGTCATCAAAAGACACTGCAAAAAATATGGTATTAAAAAATTAAATTTTTTAAATAAAATATTGCGACAGAGTGAGTTTTATTAACTACTTGAAGGTCGATAATTTATTTACAAAAGTTTCAGTATTAGAAATTCCAGGTTTCTAAAATAATTTATTGGATTAAAATAGGCGATATCGGACCACTATAGCATAAACGCTTGAATGTAAAGCTTTTTCTTTTGGCAAGATATCTTCAAGAAATTTCGGCCTGAATTGTGGTCCAAGGCAATGGTTTAATCTTCGAACAAATTACTAAGATCGGACCACTATTGACATTGCAAAGCTGAAACACAAACTGACCGATTAAAATCAATATAAATATTTTTTCAAATGTTTATGCTATAAAAATGCAATTGGAACCGAGGTAGTCGTTTTTTCTTGCTTCATAAAGAGTGATATATTTCAAGGCTCACTGCTTTTTGAAGAAAAAATACAGAAATTTCAAATTTCATGGGGAATATTTATTATAATAATTATAATTATCATTCGAAAGAATTTATTTATTGAAGATTATCTGTTTCAAATGTTGGCTTTAGCTACCTCGCAGATAATTCATTCGTCGAGTCCAATTTTAGATCACTCGTTCAATCATTTCGACTGGTAACTGGCGAAAACCACACGCGATGTCTTGCTTCAAGACCTGAATCGAGTTGGGTTTGTCCGCATAGACTTAAGACTTTACGTATTATCACAGAAAAAAGTGCAACGTTGTGATATCACACGCTCTTGATGAGCAAACGAACAACCCAAAACGTGAAATTATCTGCTCACCGAAATGTTCTCTCAATAAATCCTTTGATTGACGAGATGTGTGGGAAGTAACTCCGTCTTGTTGAAACCAAATGTCGCCGAGATCACGAGCTTCATTTTCATGCATCAAATAGTCAGTTGTCGTGGCACGATAACGGTCGCCAAAGACGGTAATGGTCTCACAGACATTATTTTTGAAGAAATAGGAAAAAGGTTTTGGTGTTGCAATTAGTCATTTTAAGGCTGTGATGTGTCCAAGTTAGTGTTTTGTGATTTTCTATAAACTATGTCTTAACGATTTAGATCCCTAAAGCAACGAGTGTCTTTTCAACAAGCCATTCCTAAGATCGACTCAGAAAACTTGAGCCAGGTAGCGGCTAAGTCCACTGGAAACAGGCCTTGAATCGGTGTTTAGGGTACTAGAGTATATATGTAGTTACTGCGGTCCTTAAGGGGGTATTCTACTCTAGAAATTAAATTTCGGGCAGTTTTTTAAATTTAATTAAAAAAAAAACCAAAAACATTTTTACTATCCATTTTTTTTATCGTGATTTTATTGATATCTTATGAATACAGAAAAAAAAAATTTACAAAAAAATATTAAAAATTAAAATAATTAAAGGGGGGGAGACACATGTGTAAAAAAATGGTGCATCCTGGTGACATTGATCCTGACTCTCCTGGTGGTTTGAAAAAAAAAATCAAAAGAAATTCTTAATCAGTAAGGATGCTTTTATAGTCCGGGAACACGAAAAAAAAAAATTTTGAAAAATGGCGACTGCCTGAAAATAAAAATAATTTTTTACGTTTTTTTTAATTCCTGAATTTTTTTTAAATATTAAAAGCAAAAATTTTGACACGATGCTGTTAGGAATGATAAAAGATTATATAAAGAAGGTTCACACAAAATTTCAAGTCAATGGGTTGTATAGAACTTGAGATATTGCCGGTACCGTGTGGAAAAAAGTAGTTTCGAGAAAAACGCGTTTAAAGTTTAGGAGACAATTTTAGTGAACACGGACGCCACCTCACAAAATCGGCGGTATCTCAGAAAATAAGTCGAATTTTGAAAAATCCTTCCAAGGTCATATTTTTGAAAGTCTAAACTTTAAATATATGAAAAAAAAATCGAATTTTTCAAAATTCTAGAGTAGATTATCCCCTTAAAATCCAGGTGCTAAAATATCAGAATGTGTGATTCTGATTGACAATCTTTGTTGTTTGTGAAGCCTCCTTTAGCTAATTCCGGCTCTTTGCAACTTTTTTGTGTTTTAACACCCAGCGTCTACTCTTTTTGGAAAACTTTGTCAAATCTATGTTTCCATGCGGAATAGTATAGCTGATATGTTCGACTGATTTTTGTATTGTTCCAGAGAACTCCAGAAAGGAGCTGTTAAATGTTTTATCTGTATATACATTCGTCATGTTTTTATTGAAACTCTATTCAGTATTTAGCATTTCTCTCAGTGTACCTTTAGTCACACACACTTCACAACCATGTCCGCAAAATTTAAACACTGTAACCTCTTTATTTCCACTTTTAATTGCCGATTGTGGAGCTTCACAAATTTAGGCTGACCAGTTCATGGCTTTGAAAGGGAATTATAAATGTGAGTTAAAGGCTTGAAAGCATACAAGCATGTATGCAAGTATATACTTACCTACTTGATTATTTACTTAAGCATATACTTAGTCACTTACTGAGGTGCTTACTCACTATTGTTACAAAATTAGGGTATCAGCTTCTGTTTACGGCCTAGTTGGCGCCAAACGTTAAGTGAACTAAGAGTTTCATTTATACAAATCTATATGTATGAATATATAAATACATATACATGTGTGTGTATGTGCATGTGTGCTTAAGCATCTAAATACACCAAATTTTCATATTTCTATTTAATTCTGCATATATTTAAATATCATATGTATTTTGCTGGATATTAAGTACTGTTGCATAGGCTTTCACTTTGCAAATCGCTTCTCTGAATAACTGTGTAACTTTTCTGAAGCGTATATTGCTAATGAAGAGCAGACGGACTTAACCCTTTCACTACTGAAGTAAATTATGTGTAATATAGCCGTTTGTTATCATTAAGTTAAAGAGACCTATAAAGCATTAGTACCATATATAGTACTATGTTGGAGTAAAAGAAAGAAAGTAATATAAGATAAAACGTTAACTTCTGTTGCACCGAAACTATAATCTCTTCAAAAAACAAAAAATAAAATAAATGAGTTGATAAGAAACATTTTTCGTGAACGGACTTAATCATTTCTTCTGTTTGTGTGTCATGACATCTGTCTAGCATATTCAAAAACCTTACAGTCTTTGAACAAACAACATCATATTTTTTCAATTTTTTAAAAATGTGAAATTTTATATCGAAAAGTAACGATTTGAGGGAAGCATTAATCAGTTCTGCATTTAATTGTCACTGGCGACGAAAAATTGGTTTACTTTAAGAGTTTTAAGCAGAAAAAATATGGGTTAGTCCGATATAACCATCAATATCGACTAAAAAAATAGATGGATTCGGTAAGAAGACAACGTTCTGTGGGTGGTGCGATCAGGAGGATGTGGTATATCATTAGCTTCTAAGACTTGGCACAAATGTTAATAATAGTCGCTACAGGCTACAGGTGAACATATATGTGACCTGGTCTACGGAAAGATGGCTTAGGTGTCAAAAAATCGTTAGCTCCCTTTTCGTATACCAGGTCACATTTATATATTATAGACATCAAAAACGACCAGAATGAGCAAGAAGACACGGCAAAGTAGTTTTGTTAGACGACAATGCACCTTCACCGAAAACAAAATCGATTCAGGATACAATCAAAGTATTTGGATGGAAGCTGCTAACCCATATGCCGTATTCACTAGACTTGGCATCTTCTGATTACCAATTTTTTCATAGATGGGGTGTGAATTGTCTGAGCAGCACTTCGATTACTACGCAGAAATCGCAAATTGTGTGTTTCATTGGTTTGCTTTAAAAGATGAACATTTCTATTTGCACGGTATCTACAAACTGCCAGAAAGATTGCCAGAAATAATTATTCCATTCGACATTAGTATTTCAATTTAACATAAAAATGGTCATTTCCCACTTGGTAGAAGAGATTTCTCACAAGAGCTTTGATCGTCCAGTTTGTATTGCGGCTATAAGCTATGAAGTTTCCCTTCGAGCAGCTTCTTAGTTAGAATAGAATGATGTAAGGATACAGTTTGAAGTTTGAAAAACTAAAAAACTAGTTAGTGTTTATACAAACAGACGGAAAGAGAGAAGGACAGACAGACGGACATGGTTTTATCGGCTCAGCTTGTCATGCAGATTATGTATTTACATAAATATTTCAAAGAGTCTCCAATGTTTTCTTTTGGGTCTTAGAAAAAACTAAATATACCCTATCGATCTGGTCGATTTTGATTACTGCTTGATTTAATTTCGCTAATCTGTAGTTTTAATGTGTCAATGGAGAAGTGTGTCTAGTAAGTACATCACTCTATTTAGTGTTTTATGAAAATATAGATGACTAATAAAGTCAAAACGGAATAAAAAAAATGAGTTTTGAAGTACTGACTCGCTATGGTTGAGCTGTGTGAAAATGGAAATAGGGTGAACCAATGGAAAAATTGTAAAGGTAAATTCAGGAAAGTCATTCTTTGTAGCCTGAAGTTTGGACCTACTCGTCTCTGTCCTTGTCCCGTCCATCGCATTTCTTGGACGGCGGTGATGTCAGCCTTTATCTTTACGAGGACATCTACCAGCTGGGCAGCGGCACCTTCCCTATTAAGGGACCGGACATTCCAGGTGCATGCCATCAAATCATAGTCATTATTTCGTTTGCCGTGGTCGTCATCAAAAGGGGGGTCTCTCATCCGAGGCTGTTTACGCTTTTTCATTGGGGGTGTTTTTTTACGTGGCGGGTCCCAAACCCAGTGCACAACCCTATGCAGGGGATGTTTCGCCTTCTCACTTTAGCTCGCCTTCAAACGGATGTTCTTAGGCTACCCAGAAGATACTTGGTCAAAGACCGGAAGTCGTGAGCTGCTTGAGTCATATGTAAAAGAATCGTTTCTGGCCACTCCCAAGTGAATGGCGATCAGAGAACTTTCCTCACTTGCGTGAACTTCTACACATGACTCCATTTGATTAAAAGACAGCAGCTACGCTGGCTAGGTCATGTTGTCCGGATGGATGAAAACGCTCCAGCTCTAAAAGTATTCGACGCAGTTCCCGCCGCGGGAAGCAGAGGAAGAGGAAGACCTCCACTCCGTTGGAAGGACCAAGTGGAGAGGGACCTGGCTTCGCTTGGAATATCCAATTGGCGCCACGTAGCGAAGAGAAGAAACGACTGGCGCGCTGTTGTGGACTCGGCTATAATCGCGTAAGCGGTGTTTACGCCAGTAAAGAAGAAGAAGAAGCCTGAAATTTGAAATTATAGATAAAAATTTCACATAAGACGAAATTTATTAAAACTTAATTTATAGTATTACAGGAAAAAGTAGTGATTAGACCTTTTCTTGAAACCAGAAGAGCTTTGCCGACCCCAGAGTAGGAGCTTTGTAAATGTTTTACAACAGCTAAAGATCTTAAACCTTGTAACGTTGCCTTGCAAAATTATTATAGAAGGTTAAGAGTCACCTATGATCTCATATATGCCTTTGTAACTGTATTTTATTGTATGTATTCACACAATTGTACAAAGCTTGTACTCGAGCAAGTATTTAAGTTCGTAGAATTGTGGTCGTTAAGGCAAGGTAATATTTGGGACAACGGAAATGAATAGCTGAACGTGCGATTGCAAGTACGGAATTTCACACCGCCCATGCTCGAGCTTATGTGGGCCGGTACTCCCTTTGCTCATTTAAGCAACCTACCAATCGGAAGTAGCAGCCTAAACTGGAGCATTAAGATCGAGTGTTAAGCTGGCAAGGTAGGTGTTTGCGGCTCGGCCTTCATTGCTACTAGTATCGCCGCCTTTGCCTTGCAGGAAGCTATGCTGCGGCATAGCTCTCTTCGGTATGTGTACGACATGGAAATTATGCCTCGGCTTATTAGTAGATGGCATAATTGCATTTCGCTCATATTTGCATGGCAATGGCGGTGGTAATGGCTGCAAGTTACTAATAATTCCAGCCATTGTATGTGTCGGCATTGGCGCGCGTTGGCTTACGGCGTGTGAGGGGAGAGTTTGGCGCGGCCAATGATGGGCATTTGTGGCATCTTAATTGAGTCACCAAAAGCCAAGAACGCGTGAGTGCTTACGAATACATTTGCATTTTGGTATTGCATTTGATTATATAATGTATTTAGTAATTATGGTAAATAATGGGCATTGGCATGTTGTGGGGTCTTAAGCAGTGAAAGTGAAGACATTAAAGTCAACAAATGAGAATATAAGGTGATTATTGAGAAAATATCTCTTGAATGTGGCATCAAGAAAATCGTTTTTCATTAGATCTGTCAAACAAATAGCGATGATGCCAAGCTGAAATTCAGAGTCTGGTTAGATCAAATAACAAGTCCCTTGAAGGTTTATTATTTTAGTTAATAGTATAAATCAGGAAGAACCTATTTAAGGATTGAATTGATATACAACATTAATAACATTTTAAGGCATAAATATCGGCGTCCCAAAGTTAAAGTTTCTTTTATACTGAAAGGCCATATTCGACAGATGAGGCTGAGCTACTCCGAAAGGCGAAAAAAATTAAATATAAAGACCAGTATCTGGAAGTAAATATAGAACTTTCGAAGGCGTATTTAATTTTATAATTGGAGTACTTCAGAACAGCCAGAACAGAAAATGAAGAAAGTATGACTATCCCTTGGAAGCATACTCTTCTAATCCTCTAATGAAGAAAACTCAAATCACTTTTCATGAAATTCGACTAGCACCAGATCTTGAAAAAGGTCTAAAGAAACCGACTCAAAATTTACATTGGCGCCTTAAGCAAACTAAACACGTTTTAGACTATTTAGATTTTGGAAGCATTTGACGAGTTATCTGCTGGTTTACAGCGCTAGAGAGGAAATAAGTGGTAAGACAAATGACCATGAGAGATTTTTAGAGCTACATGATACAAAAGAAATAAGTTACCCTTTTCACCCTGGACAAGTAATATTAAGAATATTTTGTAACACACAAAAGGAAATAGTTCTATAAAATATATCTGGGAATAATCAGCATGAGGAGCTGAGTCGATATAGCCAAGTCCTTCGGTCTGTTTGGGGGATACTCCATCCGTCCACCTTTCGTCTGTCCATCCGTCCATATTTCCGTTTGTCCATTTGTATAAACGTGAACTAGGGTATTTCAGTTTTTGAGATATCTATCTTCTAGTCCTTTTCTTATCCGCATTGGGAAAAGTCTAACGGTGTGATATCACACGATCTTGATGACCAATCGACCGACCCAAAACGTCAAATTATCTGCTCATTTAAGCGATCTCTCAATATATCCATTGATTGATGCGACATATGTGAAGTGGCGTCGTCTTATTGAAACCAAATGTGGTCAAGGTCACAAGCTTCAACTTCAGCCATCATGTTACCATGGCGCGATTAAGTTCTCAACAGCAACATTTTCGAAGAGATACAGTCCAATTATTCCACCGGCCCACAAACCACATCAAACCGTTGTTTTTTCTGAATGAAATTGCAGCACTTGAATCTCTCCAGATTCCTTCTTGTCTTAACCTGAAATCAAATGCGGCAAATTTGCTTTTTTACATACCCATTTAGCCATATATGAGTCTCATCGTTGCGCAAAATTTGGCTCGAACACGTTGGATCTTTTTAGAACATTTCAAGAGCACATAGAGCAAAGTGATGCCACTTTCGTCCTGATTCGGTTCTTACACAAGCAAGATTTTGTACGCGTTCAATTTAAGATCTCGTCGTAAAATGTGCCTTGTCGTTCCATACGTCCGAGTTGCTATTAAGGCTGCGAATCAACTCTCCGCGGTCTTCTAGTACACTCTCAGCTACAGTTGATATATATTCTCCACTGCTTGCTAGACCTGGTCTATACGTTCGATGGGTGATGACGTTGCGAATAGTACGCTCAGTAGGCCGATTGTGTTGACCATAAATTAAGCAAAGCGGCAGAAACACATTCTTTACAGAACATGAATTTTCATAATAAAGTTCAACGATTTGTAAAACGAATCTCGAAAAATAGGAATAGCCAAGGATACGCATGGCCAGTATCTGAAAGGTTTGAGTTTTTCGCAATTTTCACTTGCAAAAAAATCCCAAAAAAAAAATAGTATCTGCTTCTCTTCACCTACTAACATTGAAGCCACTACATTTCAGGGCCTCCATTTACATATTAGTAGCTTACGAAAATGTGCTTCCACATTTTTGACCACTCTTGGTTAAATAACTAGAAAACTTCATATACTTACTTCACCTTTTTCTCATTATAAATTCCAATCTCGCTTATTAAATGCAATTAGTTCCGAAGTGTAATTATTTTGCCACAAAACCGCTTTCGAAAATTCTAAATTTCAAATGATTTGCATACAAAACCACACCACAATTAGAGATTCAATTCACTTTATGTACCACAAAATTTAATTCTGTTAAAAATGCTCGAAGTAAAAGTTTCCACCGAGCTTTAATTAAATTTTAATGAATCCCCAAGGACGGCGATGAGGGGGTGACGAATGTTGAAAGCAATAATAAAAGTTAGTCACTAATGCATTTTTCGACAGGTAATGCATGTGAAAGTTAGTGAAAACATGGCAAACTGCTGGCAAATATTCGGAATGTGGTGAAATTAAAACGGTTATAACTATGGACATCCCGCTGCATGCGTACGAAATACTCGTAAGTGGGATGTGGTGAGGGATAATGAGAACACTTTTGATGTGAGTGTGAAGGTATGGACTTGGTAGTAGTCTTTACTTGAAGCACATAGTCTAAATTTGTATATCTGCTTGGTCAACTCGAATAAGAGATAATTGGAGTCAAACCGGGTAATAACACAACATGCTGTCCTCGGAATCCATCTTCACATTTTATTTTCCTCATATCAAAATAAATTGGAACTTATTAAAATACTGACGTTGAATAGAAGGAAGAACCTTTACTTTGAACCATAAATTCGAAAGCAAAATATCAAAAAGTTTCTGAAATTAAATTTCGATGTTTTTGTTGTAGAGGCAGAAAACATCCATGAAGTAAAGAGCGGTATGCTGTTGATCTGACAAGCTATGATCCGGGTCCGTTCTGGTTAAGTAAGCCCGACTATCATGGGTATATTTTTTCTCGATCATTTCGACTTTGAGGTTTGAGGGAATACAACCCTGCAGTCCATCCTCCGTCCTCAATAGATATAACAATTCAAAATACCAAACGCTGAGCATTTACTGAATGAATTTGTAATCAAGCCCCGAGTTTATTAAACGGTAAATCTTTAACTCGATTTTATATGCTAGTAAGGACTCCTCAAAAGAGCTTAAAAGAGTGATTTCAACACCATTTCGAAGATATTTACCAGTAAAACTTTGGAAAGACTCAGGATCACAAACGACTGATCTTTTTAAGGACTGTCGTCAAATTGTTGCTGTTCTGCATGTTGAAGCCTCTTATACAAAATTGGTATGTAAGTGACCGATAGGCATTGAAACCAAAGGATTAATTTCGTTAAAGTTTTCATGATATCTCGAAACATTGGACAAGATCCTTGAAAGATATAGCCAACTGTCTGAAAAACGTTGTTTATTTCAAAAGTTCGTTAAAAGGAAGTTATGTAAGTATATAATAGAATGTTTTTTGGATACATGAAATAGACTGAAGGTGGGACCATTGAAAATAACACGTTAAACACACAATAACAAAAAGGAAATTTCACCTTCTTTCCACTTATCACACCACCAAACCTTTTGTTTGGACTTGTTCTGTCAAGAATGCCATCATCCGATGGAAGAAAACGTCTAGAAGCTGTCAGCCTCGCCCAAGGGGATAGGAAGTATGCTCCGTAAGTACTAGGTGGATATGGTTTTATACATCCATCTTAGAGACCGGACCAGGTACCAAATAATCACTAGCCGTTCCTATCTACGTCTCATTTTTCTAATGTAAAATTCTCTAAAAAAGGTTGTAAATGTCAAGTGCTCCAGAGTTTGACCAATTATGATGAAGATTTTTATGAGGGTGATTTAATAAAATTACCTTCAAATGACAACTAGTTATTGAACAGAAAGGTGAATATTTGACCTTAATCGGAACATTCTACAGGGTTTGTCCGGAAGGTAATAGGACTGATTTTCTTATGCCGCGACTGTACTACGGAGTGCCCGCGCACCGACTGAATTCGGTAGAGGGCGTTCCTAGTTAACAAACGAGCGGCTGGTCAGTTGTCTCCAAGCACCTGGAGAGTCAAGACAAATATTTTCGCGCGACGAGTTTCTTTGAGTGATGCAAACCGAAAATGCAGCATTCGTTAGAGCAGAGGTACACGATTATATTCTGTGTGAACCTCAGTGAGTATGCGACAGAGACGTTTGATAGAATCAAGCAGGCTTACCCAGATGTTGCTTTAGCAAGAAGTGGTGTATTTTCAGTCCTTTTTGGAAGGCCGGGAAGAGGTCGCTGATGAATGAACAAATCCAAAGTGAAAACGATGCTCATTGTCAGCCACACATTTGTTCCTCCTGGACAAACCGTCTCCGCCAAGTTTTACATGGAAGTCCTCAAGATCCTCAAACGAAGGGTCAATCGGCTCCAACTAGACATCACAGCGGATTGGAAGTTGCACCACGATAACGCCCTGGCTCACACCACCTTTCTTGTGAACAGCTACCTAACAAAGGCTGACACCTCAAAGCTTCCGCAGCCGCGCTACTGCCCAGATGTGGCCCCCGGACTTTTTTGTTTTCTTGCCTGAAAAGGCCGATGGTAAGGGATCTAAGCTGTCAAGGCTATTCCAGAAAAAGCCTTCCGTAACGCCTTAAATGCTTGGAAATCGCGCTGGTAGCGCTGCATCGACGAAGAAATATTGGTTCAATAAATTTTTTTAAATCGACTCAGAAGTACTTTGAAATACCAACTCAGTGAAACCTAAATCAAAGAGGAGTATGATTCTCCCAAATTTATTAAGTTCAAGTCTATGAAGAGCGACTATGAACTTCAAAGCATTTTAACTTCGGCTCTAACTTGCACCCATCTATATATCTCGATTTTGCTTTCAAAACTTTACTTTTTCTTATTACTTCGTTTATGCGTCCAAGCTGTGATTGCACTTTGATCTTCCTTTCCCGGAACATACTTCAAACTTTTCCAACCGCTCAACCCTTAAGTTGCAGCTTCTTTATTCCACCTATTGTTGGCAATTAGTTCGAAATTTCACCTCCCCGCCTGCCTCATTCGAATTAAAATGTCTGCAAACATTTATTATTTTTGTCGCAGGACAAAGGATGCACGAGTATGTTAAAGCAGGCAGACAAAAAATGCTGCCGAAGGTGGTTAGCAAAAACAAAAAAAAATACAAATCGTTTATCCAACTAAAGTCACAAATGCCGCAAGTAGCCTGCAGTGGACGGCAGTTGTCTGGGTGTCAGCCCGACTTTATAGCCCTCACACAGACAGCCACGGCAGCAACATTGTTGGTAGCAGACGATAAATCCACACATTGGTTGTCACGGTGCTTACAGCTCGCCAAGCTGTCACATTACAAGCTATTTCTGCTTTACAGTTGCGGGACGATTTTAATTCTGCATTGTTTTTAATTACTTGCCATTTGTGTTGTAAATGTTTATATTTGGCAGCAGCACAGCGCACCAAAGCACTTGTGTATTTGGGAATAATGAAAATCATCATTTATAATTTGCATATGATTTCCATGTCTGCTACCTGCAATGCTGTAAAACTGTCGTCGCATGCCCTTGGTGTTGCATGCCCTTTGACACAGAGAGCTTACATCGTAGAAGCTACCGCTGCCATGCGCCCTCCAACCGCCTTCTAGCTGCTTTGCTGTACACTAAATCCTATCCTCCCTTCCTCTTTCCCTTTCTGCCTTTTTCTCTATCCCTTCCTTCGTATCAACGGCTGCGACGTGCCTGTAAGAGGCAAAAAAGTGTAGCGAGTCTAATTTTATTACGCCATGACATTGTCATAACAACTTTTGTGGTGGCGTTGTGGCACTCACTCACCGGTAAACTGTCAAAGCGGTGATGCTTTGTCTTATGTGTGCATTTCTGTCAGCTTTGGCTGCGAATTTAACTTCCTTGTGTGGCAGCCTCTTACTTGGCATTTTCGTTTTGTCTTAATACGCTCAGGTAAAACTAAAATCCTTCGCAAATCCTTGGCAATTTTTTATGGCTTAACTGTGTATGAGTTGTCAGCTTTGAGGGAAATGGGAAAAAATTATGAGCAGAGAAATGTAACAAAATGTTGATAAGAGTGCTTGGCTTAAAAGTTGTGAGATATTTTTGGAAGATTTCTTCTCTTCAAGTTAGAAGTCTTGAGAACAAATAGTTATGCACTCTTTACCTTGATTTATCTTTATTTGAGAAAGGTATGCGCTGCTCATAGGTATTAGATCTACTTATAGAAGACTCGAAAATGTGGAATAAATATTGGACTTTCCAAAATTACCTTTGAAAACTCTTATTTATCCTATGGTTTGTGGCTTACTCTGTCAATCTTCTAGCGAAGAAACAGTCTGAAGTTTATCCCTGCCGTTTGGGTTGCGAAAAGTCTTCCTTACGGGTATAATGGTACAATAGCAGATCTTATTTTCGGATTCCTTTTTCACTAAGCAATAGTGAAGCGTCGTGCTTCAGTATTTTCTAAAAGAAGACTCTAACTTTTTGGTACGGTTTTTACCACAGTAGAAGATACCAGTATTCCTCTCGGCACTGCTCTGGGCTGCCCACAGAAAGGAGTGCTATCGCCCGTGATCTGGAGCCTCGTCGTGGACGAATTACTTATGTTGCTAACTAACAATGGAATCCGCTGTCAAGGATATGAGACCGAGCATTGTTATCATAGTCAGAAAATTTGAGGATACTCGCTGTGATATCGTGCAAAGAGTACAAAGCCTAAACATCAACTCCTAGAAGACGGCCTTCGTTTCACTTATGAGATGCCGGTCTCTGTCTGGTCTCAGGAACCTACCAGTCGGTGGCTAAGAGATAGAGATGACTAATATGGTCAAATATCTTGGTCTCACGCTGGATTCCACTCTGCAGTGGAAGCAGTATGTTGATCTGACCATCATATACAAAGCTACGAAGGCACTTATGATTGAAGATAGATCCTGGGGTTGCAAGCCAAGGATTGTCATGTAGTAGTACACCATGACCGTGCGACCGATAGTCACACCTGAAGCGGTGGCTTGAGCTTCGAAAGCATCGCCGACTTCGGGAGGACTTCAACTATCGAAGCTGCAACGACTCGCCTGCGTCTACTTGTCGGGTGGCATGGGCACATGTCCGACGGCGGCCCGTGGAGTCTTGCTGGAATTCACACATTTTTCCAAATGACAGCAGAAGTGTTCGGCAGAGGTAAGGTATTATCTTCCCAACACATGAAGGACCTAAGTGGCGAAATACTATTGGATCTTCTCCCAATAGACAGCATTACCAAAAGGTTTAAATACAATAAAGTTACTCTCAACAGTAAAGTATAGCCGAACGGAACAATTTCGCTCTCGAGCTACCGCTTAGGCACACTTCAAGCAAGTGGTACACCGACGGCTCGAAAACGTCCGAAGGGATTGGCGCAGAGGTCGCAGGACCACGCGCAAAACTCTCCATAACAATAATTAGTTTTCCGAGCATATTCCAAGCAGAGAATATAGCTATAAATCGGTGTGTAGAGTTAAACCTCCTCGCAATGCATGTATGATTATGCTCAGCGACAGTCAAGCGGCACTCAAAGCGAGTTCTGCGTGCGAGTTCAAATCGCTATTGGTGCAGGAGCAAATGGAACGACTGTATATTATAATAGATCGTAACCAAGTGCAACTTATTTGGGTGCCAGTTCACAAAAACATAGCCGCGAATAAGCTGGTTGATGAGATTGTCCGCTCCGCTGCATCCACCAACATGGTAGCACCGGCACCTTTAATTACGATTGGTCCCCATATCATAAAGAAGCTGTTCCGCAATTCACTGGGTTTACTTAATTCAACTCGATCACACTCATTTCCATTTTAGTTCCCTTTTCTTCGTGTAATTTACTTGTGTTACACTTTATTCCATTCTAATTTGATTCATTCCAAATTTTTTATCTATTCCATTTATATTTCATTACATACAAGACTCTTTCATACAACTTAAACTCATCCTAATCCGTTTAATCTCAGCAAGTATTTATTGCATTTATTTCTCTTGCGCCACCTCTATTCTTTCCTGTTCCATCCCATTTCATTCCATTTAGTTTACATTCGCCTAATGTTCACATCATGCAAATCATAACATCTAACAATTAAACTCGTACGAAGTCTGGTGTAATTTTGTGGTTCCACTTATCTCCTCATTCCCTTAAACATAATTGCTTGTCTCAATTTTAGTAGCAATTTTTGCAGGCAACCCCTTCGAGACTGGTAAAGATTTACGCCTTTTATATTTTGGTCTTATGAGCCACAAAGGAGCACTAGTTCACATAAAACAATCATTGTTATGGAGACGGGCGGTGAGATAAGCACACATGCCCACAATTGCAAGAACTATATATCACCTCTGCGTCTTATTTGTAATGAGGAAACGTCTTGTCGCCACACCGACACGGCAATCAAAAACCGAAATGCTGCAAGCCTGCAGACGTGAGGCCTGTGTTAGTGTCGCCAGCTTGGCGATTGACAAGCAAGCCGACAGAAGACTAACGCTCACGGAGAGTTGAGAAATTTCGTCATTTACTTATTGCAGCTGACTTGTGCTGCCGACAGTCAGAAGCAGCTAAGCCGACACGGGCACGTAAATGCAACTCAAGTGAAATGTTGCATGTAATTTACGCAAATCCGAAATTAGCATGAACTCGCACCTCCCTGTCGCACGGCGCACGCGGAGTGATATTAAAACGCGCTAAAATGCATGTACTAAAGCCCATGGATAACGTGTCTGTGCACACATACACAGTGAGCTTACACCTCCCTTTCGGTTTATACGCCGTGTCTAGCTACTTGAACCCATCCACGCATTTTTGACGCTTCAAAGCGACGCTTGACGTCTACTTTCGTGCGACAATTGCACGTTTTGGCGATATAATAAATTGAAGTGCATATTTGAGGGTAACTAAGCAGTTGAAATTAAAGCGTCTCGCATAATGTGAGGTTAGGTTTATGTAAGGGCGTATATGCTGGTTAATATTACGGGGATCATTGACATTAAACTTGATTACAAGCAGGCTGAGGCGTGCGTTATAAAAAAGAATTGCGTAGATTGTTATGGAGGTAGATGAATTGTGAGAGGAAGACAATTTTTAAGTATCAAAATTCACAGCATTGGCTGATTCCGAGGCATCATATTCGAACTAACAGAAGACAATTTCTTTGGGAATTTATTTTTGTTTAAAATGCTTGTTTAAGAATTATCACGATAATACTATTCTAAAGCTTGCTTTAACCATCATTAAGATTAACGACTTTTTGTCGGTTAGCTCAGTTTAAAAACGGATAAAGCTTTGGGTATTTAAGGCTGGTTGCGCTGAGCTTTCTCTTAACAGCGAAGAAGAAGAATCAAAATCCCATTAGCCACTGTAAGTTTATGATATCATACAGTCTGTCTAGTAGAAGCGTGATCTTCATAACTTGAAATTTATTTGTCCGATTCGTTTCAATTAAACAACATTTTACACGTTTATAATATTTATTGTACGCAATACTTTTAATAACATATATAGTCACCGCCATTCGCTATTATGACCTCACACCTCCGACTCATACTTTGCACTAAGATCTGAGCAAGTTGCCGAGGCAATCGTTTCCAAATCAGCCGAATTTGTCTTGACAACTGTTTTGCTGTCCATATCGTTTTTCCTCTGAGTTTCTGCTTTACTATTGCCCACACATTTTCTATCGGATTGGCATCAGGCGACTGTGAAGGCCAATCTAACACCTCAACACCATTTTGCTGTTTCCACTCTGCACACATTCGACTGCGATGTTTGGGGTCATTGTCTTCTTGCAAAATCCAAGAGTGTCCTCTTCTCCCGAACATCTTCGCAGCTGATGGTAATAAAGCTGTTTGATAAATTTTGTTCATCAAAACCGCATTCAAGATGCTGGTAAACACGAAAAGGCGTCCAAATCCTTTTTCTGAGAAACATCCCCAAACATGAGCAATCGATTGTTAGCGGTACACCAAGATCGATTTATGTTACTATTTGCCCAAAATAAAGATTCATCCGTGAATATTACATTATTCCAATTCCGTTCTGAATTGGCACGGGCCCAGGCGAGTCTTTTTTCAACGTGTGATGATGAGAGCAACGGTTTTTTAAGAGAGCTACGATATTTGACGTCGTTAGCATCTAAACATTTTCGAATCGTCTCTACCGATATTTTAACAACACTTTTCTCTACAACTTCTTTAGCTTTACGTAACGATAAGCCCGGCTTCGTCACAAACAAATCAAGGATCTTCTTGTCCTTCTTTGGTGAGGTCTTTTTTTTAGGGCCCCGCCCAGGCAAATCGTCGACATTTTTTACTTCTAAATACCGATTCGTCCACATCGTTACGAATGACTTCGACTTCTTCATATATTTTGCTGCAGCTTTTTTTTTTTTTATTAACTTTCCTATTATTTATTGAATCTACCTTACTTAAGAGCCTAACAATAAGTTTTCGAATCTTAAACTACTCACTTAATTTACACCCTACATGGGTGATTATTTTTTTAAACTGGGCCTAAAATATATCACGTCTGGGCTGGTAAGTCGTATCTACGTAATCTTGAGTTCCTGTTTACTCGCAATAGCGATCTTGCTAGTTGGTTTGGGTGAACCGAAAGTTTCAATGCATACTTCGCGCTTCGTTGCTCTATTTCAGTTCGTACGTTTGGAATTCTTAAGTCGCGTTGGATGTTCTCATTTCCGATATACCACGGTGCTCTGGTAATTGTACGAAGAATTTTTGATTGCGCACGACGAAGAATTTCGATGTTGCTGCTACTCGCGTTGCCCCACAGCTCACACCCATAGGTCCAGATTGGTTTTAAAACAGTGTTGTATATAATGATTTTATACTCCAGACTCAGGGCTGAGCGAGAGTTAATAAGCCAATGCAAAGAACGTGCCTTTAACTTAAGGTAAGTCCTTTTAGCCTGCAGCTAAACGTGACATTTTCGGCCCTCTAGGGTGTAGACAAAGAAATACAGCTTCAAATCGCTTCTCGTACGCGGAACTCATTTTTTAAAACTACGTACACTTTGTAATAGTTTCCCGAAACTGACAGTTTTTGCAATGCGTACTACAAAAATGATGTCGCTACCAAGGTGCATTCAAATTATTTTGATAACGGCACTCTATGTGCAAATTTTGCCGATCACGATTCTACTAGACAGACTGTATTTATACCTTGTACATATGGTTTCCAAAATCGAATCGAAAAAATAGCAGATACAAAGCAACAGGCACATACAGGAAACCCGCATAATGATGGAATGAGACTAGTGAAGCTCTGTGAATCGAATGACATTAAAATCGAGGCAAACCCGTGGGGAGATGCATACAAAATCGTCATGACAAACATTAAAGGCCATAAAGGACAAATGTCTACATGACCTAGACTATCAAAGACGGTTGTCCAAACCCTTTTTCCAACTCAATTGCAATACAAAAGAATCTGGAGCTCTAAATGCACCGCTAGTCACTGGTGAAGAAATTATTGCAGCTGCAGAGAGATTCGCAAACACTATAGCATGAGGCTTAGACGGCGTTCCAAATAAGGCCGTACAACTTGGTATTGGATATAAATCCGGGCCGTTTACGGAACTTTATACGCAATGAATTTGAAAAAAAACAGCGACTAGTGCTTATACAAAAGCCAAATAAACCAGCAGGGGAGCATGGCTTCTACTGAACTTTAAGCATGCTGGATACAATGGGGAAAATATTGGAGCTTTTGGAAAAAGAGAACCACCGGGCTCAGCTGAAAATTAGTATGGATTTCAAAGCCACAGGTCAATAATAGACGACATAAAAAAGCTAACGGAAGTCGCAAACAAGGTTGTTGTATGGTTTCAAAGAATACTGCGCGATAATGATTCGATGTAAAAAATCCCTTTATCTATCATCCCTTTATTTAGCATATCATAGAAGCCCTGGAGCGAAAGAAATCACCACTCTACCTGCTGCTACTGTGGAATTGAATTCATGTGACGGTGTGCTACGTCTCCCAGCGCAAAATTCGTTTAAATAAATACTTGGGTGTGATTATTGACGCGAGGCTAAATTTATTAACAATTGAGATAGCCTGTGAAAAAGCAGCAAAGGCGACGGCTATACTAACCAGAATCGTGGACAACATAGGTGTACTTAGTCAGAGTAGACCCGCTCTTCTAGCAAAAGTTAGCCAGTCAGTACCAACGTACGTCGCACCTGTATGGGGACCGGCATTTTAGCACGAAGCGTTTGAAATTATTACAGGTATCATGCCTCTTGATATTTAGATATTATGGTGAAGAGGATTAAAAGAATTTATGACAAAGCAAAAAACATTGGCAGACTACATAAGAGGTTACATGGATTTACGGATTGAAAAAAATGGATTTTTTTTATTAAATTTTACAACTTCTAGAATATTGTTATAAATTTTCAAGTTGATCCGAGCAATACTTCAGCTAGGCTAAGTGCGCTATTTTTAAACGCGTTTTCTCGAAACTGTGTTGTTGAAGTCAGGTTCTCGAGAACTACTCAGCCGATTTCATGAAATTTTACACAGGCCTTTGAGATGCAATTTTTTTCGACTACAACTATTTCATTTCTTTATAAAAATATCTGTCAAAAGTCCAATTTTCAGTTTTTTTCCTACGTTCTAGTTTTTATAAAAAACACAAAATTTTTTCACTTTACATAATTATGTAAGGAGTTATCCTGCAACTTGGGCGCTCCGAGGAGTCATCGGTAATGTTGTCGCAATGGCCGAGTTAAAATATTTTTTCGAAATATTTTAGAATTTCTTTGCTAATAGTGTATGTTTGTAGCAAAAAAAAAATATATATTTATACCCTGAACAGGGTATATTAAGTTTGTCACGATGTTTGTAACACCCAGAAGGAAGCGTCGGAGACCCTATAAAGTATATATATAAATGATCAGTATGTTGAGCTGAGTCGATTTAGCCATGTCCGTCTGTCTGTCCGTCTGTCCGTCCGTCCGTCTGTCCGTCCGTCCGTCTGTCCGTCTGTCTGTCTATATACGAACTAGTCCTTCAGTTTTTAAGATATCCTTTTGAAATTTTGCAAACGTCATTTTCTCTTCAAGAAGCTGCTCATTTGTCGGAACGGCCGATATCGGATCACTATAACATATAGCTGCCATATAAACTGAACGATCGGAATCAAGTTCTCCTATGGACAACTTTCACATTTGACAATATATATTCACGAAATTTGGTATATATAATTTTCTAAGGCAACAATGTAATCTCCGAAGAAATTGTTCAGATCGGTTAACTATTGCATATAGCTGCCATACAAACTGAACGATCGGAATCAAGTTCTTGTATGGACAACTTTCACATTTGACAAGATATATTCACGAAATTTGGTATAGATTATTTTCTAAGCTGCCAGCAAAAATTATTCAGAACGGGTTACTATAGCATATAGCTTCCATACAAACTGAACAAATAGTTACTAACAGAAATGCACCTGTGAAGGGTATTTATCTTCGGTGCAACCGAAGTTAACGTTTTTTCTTGTTTTATTTTATGTTGAAAAAGGGCTGTTTTTTACCTGAGGAAACCCATGTTACCCCTTAAAAACAACAACAGCTTCTCTCATTGTATTAGTTTTATTGGCGAATTCTTATTATATCCAAATTTAAGCGATGCTCAGAGTCCCAAACAATCTCAGCACGAATTCACTTCTATCTGTTTACTCCAACCTATATTTGCAAAAGTTACTGTGATCTTCCTGGTAGCAACTTTTGTTTACTTTTCGGTGGTGTATTGCACCTCACAAGTGTCTTCGAAACACATAAGTTATATACAATATAAGAAAGTGTGTATGTATATATAAGCTAACTAATTTGTTTTTTGATTTCAATGTATTTTTTTATATCCTTCAGTGTATCTTGCTTCATACCTTGAACACCTCATTATTTTATAATCCCTTTTCTGGAATGTGATTTTATTTGATCCGTCCTCTCCTCTTCGTTAAATACTGCTACGTTTCCATTTGTCACTTACTTTAACCATTGTAATTGTGGTTGTTATTTCGATTGAGAATATTTTAATTGCAAATTAGGCGGTTACAAAATTTGTTTTCTTATGCAAATAACTTTCAAGTTAGATTCATGATTTGAGTTGGCTTACTGAAGGGTTGATTTGGTTTTCGTAATAAACTTGGGGAGACTGAGAATGAAACTGTGTAACAAATATCCAACTACCTGAAGATAAACTACCAAGTAGTGGTTGTTTAGAAGAGTCTTTCTTAAAACTGACGATTAGAAAAATTTTCCTTTAAGCATTGTGGCACTTCTTAAAAATAAAATAGGTTTACCAAGGAGTTCAGATCAATCTTTGAAAGAAATCTCGTAGAAAAATCCAGCTCAGTCATAACGCTAATTTTTTCCATATCTTTCAGAGTTTTTTTTTTGTTTCTGAACTTTTTCTGAATTCATAACAAACTAAATTTGTTGGCCGCATCGTTTTAGACGCAACCAGTTTCTAACTGTCACGGCTGCCATGTCAACCTTTGAAACAATCGACACAACTACCTAAAATTAGTTGAAGCAGTGCTGATGCAATTAGGCGCAGCCCTACAAGTGTTTAAGTGTACAGTGGGACAGATTGTCCGAAAATTGTTAATTCGCCGAAAGGTGCAGACAATTTTAATTTTGAAGAAGACGTATTTTTGAATTTCAACCGCTTTTTAGACCCAAATAGCACACCCTAAATCTGCTCGTTTGTTTAGTTCTGTCCTTCATCCTCCAATCCTCCATGATTTGTCTTGAAAATACCGGTCTTATATTATATCTCATCGCAGGCTTTTTTCTTCTTTTCCTTGGAGGTGTTCTTTTACGTGGAAGATCCCACACTAAGCGCACAATCTTCGGGAGATATGTTTCGCCTTCACACGAATGCTTTTTTGGCTACCGAGAGGATACTTGGTGTAAGATCAGAAGTCGCTGCATGAGCCATATGTAGTCGAATCGTTTGTGGCCAACCCCCAGTGAATGGCGCTTAGAGAACTTTCCTTACTTTCATAAATATCTCCTGTCATCAAACAAACGGTCGTCACTGTTGACAGTTATAACAGTGAATTAAGGACAGCGGCTAAGCTGACGGCGCCATGTTGTCCTTACGGACGAAAATACTCCAGCTATGAAAGTATTTGACGCAGGACCCGCCGGGAGATTCAGAGGAAGGGGAAGAACTCCACTGCGTAGGGAATAAAAGGTGGAGAAGAACCTGGCTAAAGAAGAAGAATGTTTCATCCCAAACAGTTTATGAATTGAATTGAAAAACGTAACCAAAGAAAATATCCGAAGTTCTTCTGATATGTTGAGGATACCAATTGTATATATACCTTTTGTTTACTAATCTTTCGAGACATCTTTTTGAAAAATAATTAAATAAATTCTACGTTCCATATTCTTAGGCAGTTCGGCAAGGCTTAGATTTGGAAAGTAGGCATCCCGTTTATTTTCAAATTAAAGGGTGATTTTTTAAGAGCTTGATAACTTTTTTAAAAAAAAAAACGCATAAAATTTGCAAAATCTCATCGGTTCTTTATTTGAAACGTTAGATTGGTTCATGACATTTACTTTTTGAAGATAATTTCATTTAAATGTTGACCGCGGCTGCGTCTTAGGTGGTCCATTCGGAAAGTCCAATTTTGGGCAACTTTTTCGAGCATTTCGGCCGGAATAGCCCGAATTTCTTCGGAAATGTTGTCTTCCAAAGCTGGAATAGTTGCTGGCTTATTTCTGTAGACTTTAGACTTGACGTAGCCCCACAAAAAATAGTCTAAAGGCGTTAAATCGCATGATCTTGGTGGCCAACTTACGGGTCCATTTCTTGAGATGAATTGTTGTCCGAAGTTTTCCCTCAAAATGGCCATAGAATCGCGAGCTGTGTGGCATGTAGCGCCATCTTGTTGAAACCACATGTCAACCAAGTTCAGTTCTTCCATTTTTGGCAACAAAAAGTTTGTTAGCATCGAACGATAGCGATCGCCATTCACCGTAACGTTGCGTCCAACAGCATCTTTGAAAAAATACGGTCCAATGATTCCACCAGCGTACAAACCACACCAAACAGTGCATTTTTCGGGATGCATGGGCAGTTCTTGAACGGCTTCTGGTTGCTCTTCACCCCAAATGCGGCAATTTTGCTTATTTACGTAGCCATTCAACCAGAAATGAGCCTCATCGCTCATCGGACACGGACGCGAAACACATTTCGAACCGAACACTGATTTTGGTAATAAAATTCAATGATTTGCAAGCGTTGCTCGTTAGTAAGTCTATTCATGATGAAATGTCAAAGCATACTGAGCATCTTTCTCTTTGACACCATGTCTGACATCCCACGTGATCTGTCAAATACTACTGCATGAAAATCCTAACCTCAAAAAAATCACCCGTTATGATGATGTAGCCCTTTTGCAAAATTCACCCACGTTCAATTTGCACTTCGATTTCCAAAACAAACCACTGTACCACAGCCATGCGACAACACTTGGCTTCGCATGTGCGCTGCGAACAACTAAAAACTTCTTTGTGCGGTTCCAACGTAATTTTTATTTTACGCACCGCAAATGGAAACGTGCAACAAAGTCCACGAGCCATTGTTGGCTACGCCTGGCTGGTTGCTTTGGTGACACCTGAAGCCAACAACTCTGCGTTCTGCAGCTTCATACTCACCCGTACACATGTGCGATGTGGGTGTGCGATTGCGGGATGGGCTGCGGCGGCTGCCTGGCGGTGATCGTGGCAACCACAAATTACAACAATAACAAAGTTGAAATTTCGAACTAGTTGTAGTAAACAATGTAACTAAAATGTTTCCTGCGCCCGTTGAAGCCAAAACCGGCGGCGGATGTGGGCGGCCCTTGAAAGGTTGACACTTTGCCAACGGAGTGACGGTGAATTCAAAGTTAGTTCGGTCGAGAAGTCACAAAGTGGCAATTTTTCGGCCATCTATGTTAGCAGCGCCGTACTTGTACTATGTGTGTTTGTTGCTGTTTTTTTTCCTAGAAAGCATGCCACACGGTTGTATTGCGGCGAATTTGTTGTTCGCGTTTAAGTATTTCGACAGTTGTTTGTTGTTGTTGTTGCGGTTTTTTTTATTTTAATTTGTAGTTGTTCTTTGTTTGCACTAGTTGTTGGTTATTGTTTTATACCGTTATAGTTCGTCACTTCGTCGCACCGGCCAGGTGGCGTTCCGTTCTCCAGTCTCCCTCACTGGCTTCATTTAGTCACTTAGTTGCCACCTTTGTGCAAATTTCACATAGTTTTAGTTGTTGCTGCTAATTTAATTGTTCACAACTTTCGGTAACGTGTGGCAAGTTAACGCATTGAGTTGCTCAACTCGACTAATGCCGTACAGCTGGAAACCTTTGCGGACAGTGCGTTGTTGGTGACAATAAAACCAATTAAAAACCAAAAATTTGTGACAAATTAGTGAAATATTTATAGTGGTTTGGTTAGAAGAACTGTAAGTTGAGGTTTCTCATCCTTGAGTTATGAAATAACGAGATTTGGAAGATGAATTTGAACAGGTTTTGCTAGAACTCCCAGAGGATGGGGTTTTCGGAACTTTTAGACATAAAATGAAGGCATTTGAAGAGGTTTTGCTAGAAAAACTGCAAGATGGGGTTTTTGAATTCCTTGAATCATAAAATAACGGCATTTATAAGGTTTAGATAAGGATTCATAGACGCATCCGTAGTTTCCTAGAGCTGACAATTCAACCAAGAATAGTTTTCTGCCCACTATTTTTTGCCTATGTTTGAAATATAAGGTAACGGGTGGGCTATCTAACGTTTCAAATTTGAATTATCTATATTTCGACATTGGAAATGTCAAATACCCTTCGGAAAGTGACAGATATTCAGTAAAAAGTCTAAAATTTACGAAATGGGTCGCTATTTACTAGAAGAAGACTGGGAAATATTGAAAAAGAAAACCGAGGATGGTCAATTTTACCGAAAAATCATCTTTTCGGACGAGGCTCATTTCCACCTCGATGGTTATGTTAACAAGCAGAATTGTCGCGTTTGGGGCACAAGACGGCGCTACGTGCCATACAGCAAACGCCCTATCTTCGAAAATCGCATAATCCGCAAAAGAGGTGATGTAAATTGGCCTCCCAGAAGCTGCGATTTAACTCCGTTGGACTATTTTCTGTGGAGAGCTGTTAAAGATAAATGTTACGCCAACCATCCAGAAACAACTTAAGATCTAAAGTACGAGATTCAAGCTGCTGTAGCTCCCATAAGGCCTGAAACCATCGAGAAAGTACTCCAAAATTGGATGGATCGGATAAGCTACTGTAAACTCAGCCGTGGTGGTCATTTGTCTGAAATTGTTTTAAACAAATAAATTTCATAAAACAACCTTTTAAATAAATTTTAGACCTTTGAAAAATATCAAGCCGTTTTTTTTATTGACTTTTTAAATTTAAAATTTTATATGGCCCACCCTATATTTAGTTTCTGAGAGCTGAGCTGTTAAGTGAAAGTATTGTTTGTTAATTCCTTCTGACAAAATCCTTAAAAGATCTCTGAACTTTTATTTAATCTCAGCAAACCAATATCCATGCGTTCGAGATGAATGTAAGACAGTTGAACGTTGCCTGGTAAAATCCGACACCTTCCCGACTTAAATTTGAAAGCTTCTTGAAAGGGAGTCCCTTTGTCTGAAACTTCGCTTAGTATCAAACGATTAGTAGAGGTTTTTCCCGATCTTTGCGGAGCTTTTGGCGTTACTTAACGTCATGGACCTGCTTTCATCCGACCATGTCTTGCAAAGAAGCGGATGCAAGCAACTTGTCAGTTCTGTGTAGGCGTATTTGAAAAACTCGACCGGTAATTCATCTACCCCTGGCGCTTTAACTCTCGGTATCTAACCCACACCTTTTGTGTTGTAGTCGGTCGATGTTAAGTCCTCGAAACGTACGAACGTCAATGACACTGGAGACATGTCGTCAATCTTTCACAACACGATCGCCCTGGTTTCGAATTTTTCGATTCGAAGACAGCCAATAAGCTTGATGAAGTCGATAAGCCTCTACCTATTTGTAGAGTTTTCGACATGGAGACCAAATTTTAAAACTATTGTACCAAAGATACGTTCTTTGCCTACACTGGCGTTAAAATCGCCAAGCTTATTTTTTACATCGTGGTGGGGGCAGTCGTCAAAAGCGCCGTCGAACCACTCATAAAAGGAACCTATTCTCTTTCGCCGGGTCCCAAATCAGTATTATGTCGAAACATTTTTCTCTGATGCGGATTGTGTTTAGACGCCCCTCAACCGGAGTCAATATCAAGACTCGACGACTGAGTTTTTCTTTTACAACAAATCCCACATCGAATTTGCATTTATTTATATGGACACTGTAGTATCTGTCGCAACCTGCTCGTATCCTCTCTTGTCCCGTCCTTCGCATTTCTTGGACGGCGGTGATTTAAACCTTTACTTTTACGGGGATATGACCATCTGGGTATCGGCACCTTCCCAATTAAGGAACAAAACATGCCAGGTGCATGTCCTTAATTCAAAGTCCTTGATAGGTTTGCAGTGCTGGTTTCTATGTGGCCAGTATCAAACATAGCAATTTCTGACTAAAACATTCGAAAAGTCTTGGAACTTTTTTTTAATAAACTCTATAAATAAACAGGATTTTTTATTGAAGATCTACCGGTGTCTTTAACCTACGGCATCGACTGGCTTGTTCGAGAGGTTGCTCGCAGCATTCGTACATACTTCGTATGATCACAACACAAATCGAGTTATTGCATCAATCTTCTCATTTTCGGAAAGAGAATAAAAATTCCATTCCTACTATCTTGAGGATCATCGTCCCTGATTATTATTTTCCTTTCCTTTCCATTCCAAGCGGTACTATATACTACTCTTTCTTCAAGTAACTATCGAGAGCTTAAACCGAATTCAAAATATTTTCACTTCATCCGTTTCATTAATGATTTTGCATCCATTCCTTGAAGTATTCTCAAATAATCTGCCAACATTTGCACAGCACTAAGTCCATAAAATAATTTTGCAACTTTGACTTGCCAAACACACAGTTGATTTCGCGACAACTTTCAGTTCCCAAGAACCCAAGGTAATAATAATAAAATGTTGTTAAAACGAATATATTAAAGGGTGATTTTTTAAGAGCTTGATAACTTTTTTAAAAAAAAAAACGCATAAAATTTGCAAAATCTCATCGGTTCTTTATTTGAAACGTTAGATTGGTTCATGACATTTACTTTTTGAAGATAATTTCATTTAAATGTTGACCGCGGCTGCGTCTTAGGTGGTCCATTCGGAAAGTCCAATTTTGGGCAACTTTTTCGAGCATTTCGGCCGGAATAGCCCGAATTTCTTCGGAAATGTTGTCTTCCAAAGCTGGAATAGTTGCTGGCTTATTTCTGTAGACTTTAGACTTGACGTAGCCCCACAAAAAATAGTCTAAAGGCGTTAAATCGCATGATCTTGGTGGCCAACTTACGGGTCCATTTCTTGAGATGAATTGTTGTCCGAAGTTTTCCCTCAAAATGGCCATAGAATCGCGAGCTGTGTGGCATGTAGCGCCATCTTGTTGAAACCACATGTCAACCAAGTTCAGTTCTTCCATTTTTGGCAACAAAAAGTTTGTTAGCATCGAACGATAGCGATCGCCATTCACCGTAACGTTGCGTCCAACAGCATCTTTGAAAAAATACGGTCCAATGATTCCACCAGCGTACAAACCACACCAAACAGTGCATTTTTCGGGATGCATGGGCAGTTCTTGAACGGCTTCTGGTTGCTCTTCACCCCAAATGCGGCAATTTTGCTTATTTACGTAGCCATTCAACCAGAAATGAGCCTCATCGCTCATCGGACACGGACGCGAAACACATTTCGAACCGAACACTGATTTTGGTAATAAAATTCAATGATTTGCAAGCGTTGCTCGTTAGTAAGTCTATTCATGATGAAATGTCAAAGCATACTGAGCATCTTTCTCTTTGACACCATGTCTGACATCCCACGTGATCTGTCAAATACTACTGCATGAAAATCCTAACCTCAAAAAAATCACCCTTTATATAAAGCAAAGGGCTGCAGTAAATTGCCGAGAAAATATTTGAGACTAAAATTTACAATGTTAATTTGAGCACAACAACAATCGCAACAACAATTAGCGGGCAAATGAACACAGTAAAGAGTATAAATTTTAACACCACGACGATGACTGAATTCAACAACATCGAGAATACAAAGCTTTTGCGCTACTTAACGTGGCGGAAGGTGTCCTTTAATTTGCTCGGAAGTAAAATAAACCCGAAATAACTGACGCATTTAGTTCATTTAAATACCGTTACAAAATACGCAGCATTACATAGTTCAACTAAAGGCCAATAAAGTAAAGTTGAAGACAATAAAAAGTGCGGTTGGGCAAACACATAAAATAGTTCAGTGCAATCTGGTCACCCTCAGGGGTTACCCATAAACTGTGAGTATTTGGCTTTTTATGAGACTTACGAGAGCAACGCAGTATTCTTGCTGTCTGGTTGGTTGCCTTACTGACGAGGGAAACTGGTGTGTTGTTCAGGAGGCTACATGAGGGGGGTCAATGAGGTTAGCTGAGTTAGGTGTTAAGTTATTTTAAGTTATGGATGTAAAGAAGTTTCGAAATTGGATGCAAGTTCTTAATTATTTGCTGAAAAGAACAGGTAATTTTAATCTAGGGATGTTATTTTCTCTGGTAAAAGGGAGAATTCGAATAGCAATATTTTAGAAATACTAAAAAATAAAATCTTTGAAGTAATATTTACGCGAGAAGAGGTTAATGATATAAAAAATTTAGGAACTAAGTCTATGGCATAATTCTCTGACTTACTCGTGAACTAAAATATAGAGCAGGAATCGGTTGCTTAGATGGTATGAGTATGAGAGAATAAAAGAAGATGGAAGTACATAGTCGAAGACAGTTATATTTCAAGCGAGGAAGCAGTGCCAGTAATAAAGGAATTGAGAGCATTAAAACATGAATGATTTAAGAGGAGATAATTATAGCATCCTATCTGGAAGTGCCACCATTAGATATTATCATATTCGAAAGTCATACTGGTTGGAGATTTTGGTTTACTGCCTTGACACTCTAATTTTCCGAGTTTGGTAAGTACTTACGATTTCGGTTGAGATTATGTTGTCTAGTTTTCCATCCACTTTTATCTAAACTCAACTTTAATAATGAACTAAGCACTTTTCTTTCGGCTTGGGAGGACTTTGGACTTTTCTTCCAAGCTTCCCCGTGATCCATCACTGATTCTAATACATTTATATGATTCGTGCGGACTTAGAAATATAAGTGAAAGTTCTTCATGAAAGAGGTAACGAAATTGAATTTTAGAACAAGTTTGGACCATTTTCTTAATGACCCATGAGATATTACAAAGTTAATTCTTGAACTGAAGTAATACCAGTCTCTCAATAAAACGCTTTCAAATTTATAATAGGAAAAAAAGAGTCCATCTGTAGACCAAATATCAGAAATATTCATGATTACATAAGATCGCTCATGAGAGACTAACTGCAAAGCAAAAAGGATAAAGCAGTTCTCCGCTAGAACATCCATCAAAAAGTTCTCTTATAACATAAGATCGCTCATGAGAGATTGTCTGAACAGCGCCGAGGCTTTTAAAAATATTAATGAATAGAATTGTTTGGGAATGATAATTACGGACTTATATTTAAGAAAACAATTAGAGAGACTTTAAAGAAAGAATGAATGAAAGTCCGTACATGATAGCATAGTATCTAACTATATGCAGCCCAGTCATTTTTTCGAGGCATCAAATCTGCCTTTACTCTGCAATATTTATGTACTAAGAATAAATATTGCAGAGTAAAAGTTTCATCTTCTTCCCTTTATTCCACGCACTTTTCGAACCACCCTCGCCATTTGTCTTTCGGCTTTTACAGCTGCGGCCGTTTCCATATACCTTAAAAAGGAAATTGCGGTGATTTAACCCTTTGCCTTTGCTGCGTGTGCTAAGTGCTGAGTGTGGAGAGCAGCATCAACTGTCTGTAGATTAAGAGACACTTGAGTGTACGTGCGTAATGACGTACGAGTGGAGAAAGCTGAGAAGGGTTGCGAAAAAGCTTTGGAATTGGCAAAATTTTTACTGTCTGACAATACGCTATAGTTTTCATGCGTTCAAATTTGATTATTTCCTGCGTTTTCTAGCAGTACTTAAGTATAGACACATACATATTCACATACAACAATACATATATAGTACAAGAAAATAAGTTTGATAGTGAAGCTTTCGTTGTTGATCCTTGGCGAAAATTTATTATTAACTCAGGCGCAAACTAGTAAGTTTGCATTAATCTGTGTGTGCAGATGCACTAACACACACACATTCACAAATTTTTTGGTTTACTTTACTATGACTTTGGCCTTTCTACCCCTCGCGGCTTGATGGTGGCAGGAAGGTGATCTCGATCCGAGCAGATATAAGGCTTTCAACTTGCACTTAATTGTGCGTGCATTGGCTCAAATATTTGCTATGTCGCTGTGTGTGTGTGCGCGCTTGCGTACGTGAGGAATTACCGTAAAATACCGAAAGTGGTATTTGTCGGTTCGAAATGGTTGATGGGTAATTAAAAATCTTTTAAGTGCACCGTTAAGTGGCCACGATTGATGGTGTGGAAGTTGTGGATTACGTTATGGTAAGATTTTATTGTCTTATATCTCCCACACTGAAATTAGTACATTGAAATGTGGCACTAAAAAATCGCTGCGCTGCCTGCAAGTAGCTTATGAAAATTCGGATTTATTGGCGTGGCTTAATTTAAACTGTATTTGTGTCTCTTTAGGTTGTTTATTAAAATTGTTGGGATTCTCAACGCGGCAATAAAGTTCGTAGCATTCCAGAAGTAGGCACTGAGCCATAAGGAGGTTAAGTTTCTGGCTTAGATTATGAGCAGATAGTCAAAACCAAATCTTTGGAGAACAGGTTTCTTGTACATATGTTAAAGAATGGTTTTAACTTCTTCCAAGTATCTTTGAATCTTTTTTTATCGTTCTTAAGTGTATACAAAATGATGAAGTACTTGCTTGGCAGAAAAGAGGGGCATAAGCGCCATACCATAGGTGACTGCACTTAGGCCATCATTGGGTCCTCCCATTAGACTTTGTTAAAGAACTGTTTTAATATCCACATCAGCCGCCTAATGTCTCTCAAGTTGGGGCATTGGACGCCGTAGAACATATCCCGTCTCATCCGGCTGGAGGCTAGATATTCACAAAGGTAATATTCTAACGAGGCTTCAGCCTCCGCGTGTGCTCTAAATTCATCTGTATCACCTTCTTTCATTTTTTAAGTGAGATTTCAAGGATAGGCGCCCTGTGATGATTCCTACAATATTAATAAGTTCAATTTTGTCTAAAATTAGAAGCTCTTTGGTATTTCTTCCATCAACACTACTCCAAAGTATCTTTGTGGTATAACCTGGGCTATTAGTTTTCCAGGCTCTGAAGTTTTCCTCTAGAGCCTACTGCTTCAATCAACCCTAAAATGGTCTGGGTTGGCTAAGAGGAATTGTGCTTCCAGCCTTCCCCGCGCGGACCAACTCGTCTTCCTCTTCATTTCCTTCTATTCGCATATGACGGGGTATCCAGATGATAATTGAGTTACTTACTGATGAATTAAATAAAGTGAAATAAAATTTTAGTGGACAAAGCTTTAAAGTTTCTGTTGAAGATACATACATATGTAATAAGATTGTTTCAGAGGATACCTAGTGCTTTTAATATTTACTAGAACTATGACCTTAGTCGTTTTGATATTATCAGCGAATGAATAGTAGAATGGGGTCCGAATGATTCTGGTATGTCTTCACAATCATGTGAACATAAGTGTCTGAGCTGGATTTGCATACTGTATGATGCTCTGACGAAATTTCAAAGCAAACAATTATAACTGTGAACACTATAAGCAATCTTTCAACTTCGGTTCGAGTGTCATGAATTTTGGTTGTTTTTTAATCAAATTTAAACTTTTAAGGATATATAAAGGTTAGGTTAGATTAAGAAGTCGAACCTAATAGGAATCTCATATGAACATCTGTCGCTTTGTTGTGTTACCTAAAACTCTTATAGTTTAGGTCATAAGACCATTACAAGTCAACGAACACTTTGAACGTATTTGTTGAGACGGCATATGTTAGTTTCGGCAATGTCGTTTGTTTCGTCGTAAGGCTGCCGAGATATTTCGACCTCAGTCTTGTAAAGGTTGGGCAATGAAAGATAAAGTGCTTGGACGTTCCCACCTACCCTTTTTCCATAAAACTTTGTCAACTTGGTTTCGACAAGATTTTTAGCCTTACAGTTTGCATAGTTAAAGGACAGTGTTTAATAAGAACTTCTACGATAGCGGTAAGACGAATTTTGCTAAGAGCAAGAAGGAAAGAATTTTGGAGTGTTCTTGTTCGGAATCCTTCGTATACCTACCCTAATGTGACATTTATGATGTAATATTGTTAATTGGATTGTACCCGAACAGAAACTTAGTAGTATTTTATTATTGTAAGAATCTTTATTCCTATTTTTTTTACGGTAAGACTTTCGGAAGGGCAGCTAATAAAACCCTTAGAAAGTTAAAAGAGGTCCTGTTCTCAATAGACTTTAATTGTTCATATAAAAAGATTTATTTGCATATCAGAATACAAAAACTTCTCGGTTATAATACCTAAATGCAATTATAAAAGTTTCACTTTGCTCTTTAGGTTGAAAAAGTCAAAGTTTTCGGCTCTAATGGCGCAAAATCTTATGAACTTGTCCTTTATTTGGATTTTTCTTGCGCTTATGCTCGTATCTTACATTTTTACAATTGGCGGCTTAAAATATATACATAATTCCTTCCGTAGTAAGTTTAAGGGGACTAAGCCTGAAGGTGATATACTACTCCAGCTCCAAGGGTTAGCTCAGGACTATTTGATAGGTTTGAAAGGTTTCACTCTTCCCTAGAAATGCATAAAAGTTTTAATTTATTTTCTCTCGTGATGTTAACTTTGATGAATTAAGACAATATATGTGATTTTATTCTCAATTCCGAACGAACGAAAAAGTCCGAAAAAATTTAAGAAAGTATAGTGCTTAGGTTTGCGTGGCTTTTTCCTTATGAAGACCATCTATAGCAGATAAATTTAGCTCTGAGTTGAAGTTAGAGATGCCTATATACGCACTACAAAAACATAAGTATCCTTAACCTCACTTTAGGCACACATTCCTCTAAATTTGCAGGTATATTAGGGTGATTAAAAAAAAATTTTTAATTTTTTTTCGATTGGTACTCGGAAAAATAGGTTCCTAGACACCTCCAAGAAAGCTTCTCCAAAAACCTATGAGTTTCATCATTCATAATGATTTTTTTCATTGAGTTATAAAATCCATAACAAATAAAAAAATTTCCCAAAAATAATCAAACTTTAACTAGTAATATCTTCTAAACGGTTGGGTTTACGAAAAAATCATAGGAGACCTTTAATTAATAATAATAATTAAAAACTCACAATTGAATAGGCTTTCATAGAGGTGTCTAGGAACTTATTTTTCCGAGTACCAATCGAAAAAAAAATTTATTTTTTTTTGAATCACCCTAAGGTATATGCATAAACATGCCATTAGCTTAGTGGCAAAGGATATGCATAATCAAATGTACTTTCCAGCGACGCAATGGCTAAATCGGTTTCATTTAGCTAATGAAGTGGTTGTCATTGAAAGGAATATAACACACATACATATTTACGAATATACATACATATATATATCTACATGTACTTATGAACACACAAACATATACATATCTACATGTATGTATGTGCCTGATTTCGCGCATAAAATTTGCTCCAAAGGCTTTTGTCGTGACAGCTTTGTGGATGGCTGATATGCTAATGAGCAGGAGTATAGTAGAAGAAAAAGACATAAACTCAAATGAAGCGAAAGTGAAAGGAAGAGGCAAAGGCAGCGAAGTCACTCCAAATTAAGGGCTAGTGAGCGGAATCGAAGCAAAAAAGCTTTTGGCTATTGAACAGTAGGAGCAAAGCTTTTAGAATACCTTGATTAGTGTTAGAGAAATAGAACGCGTTTATGTATGTGTATGTGTGTGTGTGTGCAATAAATAGCTGCACTTTTTTCTAATTCTCTCTTTTCGCTGCTTTGTCAAATGCCTTCGCAAAGCACCCTTTCATTGGGGTCACAAGGATATCAGCAGCTGCACATCAAAGTAGTTTTTTCGCTCTCTTCCCATATGTTTGTGTGTGTGTGTAACTTCTTTTTTATAACACACATAAATGCGCTTCTATCTGTGTAGGCGTCATTTGAACCATTTGACGTTGAGAGCGTTCGACGATACAACACGCCACCCTTCCCCTGTGGAGCACCATACAAAACGTTAATTAAGCAGATTGAATTTGATGGCGTGCATATGTATTGGTGCGCATATAATCACACTATATGTATATGTATATATACGGACATATGTATGGATAGTAAGTACATGTGTGTGTTAATCTGCATACGCTTTTGTGCTCCACCATTTTGGGTGTTAAGAAGATTAATGTGATTTTTGGCTAAAAGCAATCGGTGCGCAAAAATTTCGCAAAAGAAGCATTTGAACCCGAATAAATGCCCGTAAATGATGCAAACGAAGTGGATTTAATCATGTGTATGTATGTGTTAGGGTTTATTGAATTGCGAATATAATGAATACATTTGCATTAGGGTGGTCGTTACTTTGAATTGTGAAATCTGGTTACTTAATATCGAAAATAGTTCAGTAATATTCTTTAAAACTATTTAAATTTTTATTTTGTTGCATAACAACAACAATTCCTCGTGACAATAAGATATATGTGACATGAAAAACTTTAAACATTTTATTTATAAATAAATTGCGTACTTAAATTACTTTGAACTTGCTTAGTTGGTCTCTCAACGTGATTACCTTGCGCTGATTCCTTACATTTTCATCACTGGCGGCTTAAAAGATAATTGTTTCCATCTTTTCAAAGTAAGTTTGAGCTTAATAAGGCTGAAGGTGATATAGATTAGTTAATATACAGGTATTAGTTCAGGACTATTTGGTAGTGAAATGGTAGCCAAAGGTTTCACTGTTCCCTTAGAAAAAAATCTATGTCCTTCCCCTCAAAGTAACACTCGTTTCCCCAAGCCAGTTGTCAACCAACGTGGCTAATGTTTTTTCCAAACCACGAAACAGTTGTTAAAGGCAATTTCCGGAATAGCCTTCAATTCGAGTAGCAATTCAAGTTTAATGCCTTCAATAGACGCAAAACGATTTCCGTGAAATGGTCGTTTGAGTTTGCTGAATGGCCGGAAGTCATACACAGCCAAATCAGGTGAATACAGTTGTTTGGCGAAAAGCTCACGAAGAATCACTGCGGTATGCGAGTTGTCGTCCCATAATTCCGGCTCGTTTTTACGAGCAGCTTCGCGCAAACGACGCATAACACTCAAATAGTATTCCTAGTTGACAGTTTGGCCGGTTGGAGGGAATTCGGAGTGCAGCACATCTCGATAATCGAAGAAAATTCTCAACATAATTTTGATTTTTGGCCTGCTTCGAGGTGGTTTTTCGGCTTCGGCTCATCTTTACCGCTCTATTCGGCGGAAATGATCTGTTTCCGAGTGGTAAGCATAGATCCAAGACGCATTGCCAGTAATAATAATATATTTTTTGACATACTGGTAGTGGGAAATTATCGTCTCATTGACGTTAACGCGACGCTATGTTTCGAAAAAATTGAAATATTTTGGAACCTTTAAGTTTTCTTATGTCTAAAAAAGCTTTAAAACTGGTTTTCACAGATCCTGACCCCAGAAAACTCTAAAAATATCACCTCATCGACAAAACAAATTTGATTATGTTCTTTTGGGGATCTTTTAAAACTCTAGATACCTAGGCATAAAAATAATGCCTAGTTGTCAACTGAGGAAAGTCAAATTTGATTCACTAGCTTCTTCAATAATTAGACTTCGATATTACAACAACTATTCAGAATACTACTAAACCAAATTTTAAAGTCAACTACAATAAATTTCTTACCTACCACCCTAATACTTCTATGGAGAAATAAAAAAAAAAACCAAATAAGAAAAAAAGATTTATATACAATCTAAGGACAATTTTTGTTTCATTTTAATTATTCGATTTTATTGTGGCAATATTTTTCACATCCCCTTTGTATTGGCATATTTATGGCGACAATATTTTACGCCGTGTCCTTAAGTGTTGACAGCAAAGGATTACGCGTGTAAATTCACACAATCAGATATAAGCATACGCGTTTGAGAACGTCGATATGTATGTTCGTACTTGTAGTGTAAAGCAGAAATTATTAGCTTAATTACATTTGCATTTGCTTCGCTGAAGGACACTTGCTTTGGAGTGTGTTGTTGGACAGGGTGAGTGGGAAAGTGGACCAATTTATGCTGATTAGTAATTGCGTTTTTTTTTCTTCGAAAGCTACTTAATTATAATTCTAAAATAGACTTACGCAAGCATATGTAAAAGTGACAAAAGCGACACATTAACGAATGTGGTCAGTTACTTCCACAACTTCTAGGTGCGATCACTTTCTGCGGAATGATTTCGCTGTCGTGCTCTCTAATAAGTTTTTGTTAACGCGCCGAACGCTTTTATATTGTTAATTAAAGTAATGCAGTATGCATAGCTCAGGTTCTTTTTTCCTAAACAAATTTTGCTATTCTTGTAAATTGCCTTTGAATTGACGACATGAGGGTACAAAAGCATAAGCCGAGCTTCTCATGGTTTATAGTTATAGCTCCAGTTCAAATAAAGGTACTTGTATTTCCTTCACAAATCTTTCTAGACAATCAAATCTTTCTCCAAAGTTTCCTTCCTTCTTATTTAGAACTCTTTATGATACTGGCATCTTTTGCGCCACAATTCCACTTCTTGAGAAAATTGGTCTTCAGAGTCCCAAAGTTTGCAACTGATACACTTACAAAACTTTAACTCAAAAGTATTGAGGAGCATATATGATGCATTTTTTTCTCACAACAGTGTCTTAAATTGATCAGTTTTCCATGCCAATGTTCTTCTAAAAGTTGTATCGTCTTCTTTGCCTTTTTATATAAGTTTCTGCCGCATTGAGTTGGAATGCGTTAAGTTCTCAGGGGCTTCCACGATCTTTTAAGACTTTTGTTAAATCTTTACAGAAAGTCTAACGTCATATATTTGTGACAGTTACTGAGTGAACTTCACTATCACAATGTGTACTAAACATCTCAGATTGTATCAGAGGCTACCGCAGAATATAGTCCATATACTTAGGTCCAAATATATTTTGTCGGAGTACCTAGTCCGTTGTCCTCGGTTCCAGTGGGACCAGGCTTTTCAGTTGAGCTCTAAGCCACCAGGGGGGTCGGCGATTGCGTATAGTCGGACGGCTATTACAAGAGCCAGTTTAGTTGCAAAATAAGTTATAACGAATAAGCAGCCCCCGACGAGGAGCAGCAGTAGTGAAGGATGGGATATATGTAAACGCCAGCAAAGTCGATGAAACCCCTGCAACAGAGGCAAGTCTCGCTCTGATGTGGAAAGGGTGATGTGAGCTTGTTCTTTCGAATTTTCAGCCACGATGTGAATATATCTGAGATAATGCCGCCAATATGATGGCTCGAAAACTGAAGCGAATCTATGACAAAATCAAAATTATAGGCAGGAAGATGACAATGGTAGAGAGTAAAGTAGAAAGACAAGTCAGCATACAGGAATGGCAAATTCGTTGGAACACAGCAGTAAAGAGAAGACGGACGCACCAATTAATTGGAAATGTATAAGCATAGATGGAACGATAGCACGACGAGATAGACTTTTACATGACGCAATTTCTAATAGGACACGTATGTTTTAGAGAGTGCCTTAATAGATACGGTCACGTGGTATGCCCTGTTTAATACTAACGAGGCTCTGTCGACCGAGCAAAGGCGGTATAACCATATCAGTAGCGCGAAGGAAACTCCTGACCTCAGCCAGCCAGGAGTCAGACCCGGAACTAGGCTCAGATGTAAAAGCCCAATACTCTACTCGTCTTAAATGTATCAGATTACAACAATAAAAAAAAAGAAACTAATATTTCCGACAATGACGATCTTCAGCATGAAAAAATTATTACGAATTATTACGCTCACTATTAGAACTCACCAAACTGTCGCACCTATGCAAATAGTTCCAGCGGTACCACCTTCTCGTGCTCGGCTACTGTAAAATCAGACTGAGCTGCCTCGTTTGAAATCACAACAACAACCGGTCAGAAATTTCGTTTCTGGTAAGCATTCCAATCAAAGAAGAGAGTGTGACGTCCTCTCCAAGTCGGCTTCAGCGGCCTTATAAAAAGAAAAGCGCACTAAGATTACCTACAAAAGCAGGAAATATGACGACAGACTTTGACTTTTTGATTTTGACGCTTAGTATTGGATAAGTCATGAATTTTCTATGAACCCTCCCTTATAAAGTGATTGAACCTCTCTCATCTGATTATTAGACATAGAGGTATGGCAGAAGAGTTTCTTTTCACATTTAAAGTTGCTCAGAAATCGAACCAGTTTTTCTGCTTGACTGAGGAATGTATATTAACGAAATTTTCAGCGAGCAGCCGAAGTAACTTATAATTTTTCGAAAAATAATTAGATTCGAGGAATAACAAGTTTATGAATGTTTCTTCCAAACTCAATGAGGGATATTTTGATACTTTAGAACAAGCTAATCAACCGCTGCTCTATCGATAGCGATTCTAAGAAAATACTGTTATGCGGCACGTGTCATTTCCAAGAATATTTTTCACAGTTTTCTCGTCAGAACTTGCTGTACCCCCTACATTTATTCACTTCCACCCGTTGGATAATTTTTAACAATTTAGCATTTTTAATCGCTCCGCCAAGGCAGGCCATCTTTCGCCAATGGCTGTGGGTCGAACTCGTTTGGCCTGCAATTATTCAG
Source organism: Bactrocera zonata (assembly GCA_037783105.1). Classification (NCBI taxonomy): domain Eukaryota; kingdom Metazoa; phylum Arthropoda; class Insecta; order Diptera; family Tephritidae; genus Bactrocera; species Bactrocera zonata. Next base: position 255,088 of record JBAWJQ010003606.1, on the reverse strand, counting down.
CAAGAACAACGAGGGAACCCGCAACTAAAGCGACTGTTGCAAAATAAACACAACAATGTGGTTGTTGCTGTTATTGTTTTTATTACTGCCGTAATTGTAATTGTTGTCCTTTCGTTATTGCCGCTGCACTTTTGCCCATTGCGCACACACACCGAACTTTTGCCTGCCATTGCAAAATGTGCACAAAAACTTTGCAGCAACGATTTTCCTAAACTTGCCGCCACCTCAGCCCCCGCCGCCTACGCTGCGCTGTCCACTTTGTGTGTATGTGTGCGGACCACACTTTTGCCGGCTCCAATCACGCAGTAAAAAGTTTGCGACGTGTTCAATTGCCGACTACCGATGTTGCTGGCGCTATCAGTGCTCCCGACACTCTAACCCTGCCCGGGCCGACCACAATGTTGCAGCGCTGGCTGGCTGGCCTTGCTCGCTTGGCTTGGTTGCTTCCTTCCTGCCCACACTTGTTTCTTCGCTTCTTCACAGTCTTGCAATTGCCGTTGCTATTGTCATTGCATTATTATTATTGTTGTTATTGCTGTTGTTATGTCGCATGTTGCTTAACAACAATAAATGTTTTGCTATTCCTATTGTCTGCCTTACTCCGCATGTCCGCTTCGCACCCGGCACCCCGGCACAAACTTAGTGCTGGTCGCTAGCTTGGGACTTCTCTAGTTTCCACTGCTATTCCGCCATGTCCTTTGAGGCCTCAAGCTCTCGTTTGCAATCGTCCTTGTGTGGCATCGTTTGGGGCTATTGCGGCAATGCAATTCACTTGTTCTCCCTCCTTTACTTTTTCGTTGTCGTATACTTATTGTTGTTGTTATTGAAGTCTAAGTTTTTTACGTTGTTGTTATTGTTGTTCTTTTTTATTTCGATTTATTGATTTTATATTCGTATTTTGTTTGTCTCTTCTATGCCTTCGATATAGTCGCGGATTTTCAATACACACAGTTGCTCTAATAAAATCGCATGATACATAAAACTATTTTGGAAGTATGCATGACAGTTTTTAATAAAAATTGGTACTCAAATTAAAGCCTTTTTAAAACAAGTCTCCTTTTAATTGGCGTCATCTTGCTGGAGATAGTTAACATAAAAGTGGCGATCTCTTGAGCTCGACTTGTCCTGAAAGGTGGCTAGAAGATCAGTTAAAGAAGAGTGAAAAATTTCGAAGAAAAAGGCCAAAGTTTTGTTTGAAGCATCGCACTTACAGTGAATGAGGCCAAATCGAGATTCTCATAAGATATTTTTGTTTGTTCAGCTTTGAAGCTCGTTTGTGGTTGAATAGGCTTAAATTCTCAAATGGTCCATGTTTGAATTGCTCTCTGGACAGTGGACATCGTTGCTTCACTTTACTTCTATAATCAACGAGGAACGCTATAGAGCAATGATTAATAACATTTTCGTGCCTGAAGCATCATGATGTGGATGACCTTTGGTTTCAAGAAGATGACGCTACATATCACACAACTAACGAAATAATCCATTTATTGAAAGAAACTTTTGGTGAGCGCCGTGGGCTTGTGTGTATAAGCCCGATACGATTGACGCCTTAAAAGAATATATTCGGTGGATTATTACAGTCCAAATTTCTGCAAAGTAAAAAAATGCGCTTCTCGACTGAAATGTTCGAGCCAGCAGTCACTTGCTAGAAATCATTTGTAAAAAGAAATGACAAACCCTTATCTTCATAATTCTTGACCAAATCAACAAACCAAATGCGTTTCATTTCTTCTTGTAAATCACCCGTCTAAACACAAAACACCCTTTATGATACTTTTTTAATATCACGTGATGGAACATCGTCTGATCTTTCGTCACATGACTTCATTGAAATCACGTGGACTTTCCGGAACACGACACATTTTCAGTTTTTTACTCAAGACTTACTTCTTAACTAGAATGCATGCAGTAATATCACTTCCAACTTATGGAAAATTCAATATAAAATATTTCATTACAATTAATGGTACTATGGTAAACTTACACCAGTTTTGACAATAGTCCAGGGTCTACTTTCAATTGAAAACAATATAATAAATATAAAGTATCAAAATTGCAAGATAATATATTTTATATTCGATCTGAGGTAGAAAAGAGGAAGGGAAGGGGCATGGTAGAATTTTTAAGGGCTAAAAACGGTGGAGGATGAACCATGTGCTTCTTCTGTTCACGCAAGTGAGGAAAGTGTTCTAATCCCCATTCTGTTGGGAGTGGCCTAAGATGATTCTTTTACATATGGCTCATGCAACTTACGACTTCCGGTCTCAGACCAAGTATCCTCTGGGTAGCCAAAAAACACATCCGTTTTAAGACGAGCTAAAGTGGGAAGGCGAAACGTCCCCTCCACAGAGTAGTGGGTTTTGAACGAGCTACGTAAAAACATCCTCTATTAAAAGTACACAACAGCCTCGGATGAGAGACCCCCTCCTTTCGATGACAGTCCTTACAAATGTGTTAAGGATTAGGATTTAAGAGCATGCACCTGAAATGTCTGGTCTCTTAATTGGAAAGGTGCTGCTGTCCAGCTGGTTGATGTCCTTGTTAGACTAAAAGCTGACATCACTGCCGTCCAAGATATGCGATCTACGGCAGAAGGACTGAAGCGTTAGAGCAAAAGCTGACATTATTGTCGTCTAAGAAATGCGATGGACCGGACAAAGACTGAAGTGTTAGATTAAAAGCTGACATCACCGCCGTCCAAGAAATACGATGGACAGGACAAGGACTGAAGTGGGCAGGTCCTTGTGGCATTTACTACAGTGGCCATTTAAAGGAGCATAAATTTAGTGAGGAATTCGTGGTAGGAGAGAGACTCCGTCGCCGAGTACTTGCATTCACCCCAATGGATGAACGTCTAGCCATAATCTGCATCGAAGCAGTGTTCTTCAACATATCGCTAATTTGCGCCCACGGCTCGACGGAAGAGAAGGACGATGTGACCAAGGATGCCTTTTATGAGTGCTTGGAGCGCACTTATGAGAGATGCCCCCGCCACGGTGTCAAAATCGTGCTTGGCGATTTTAATGTCAGGGTGAGCAAATAAGATATCTTTGGCATCACTGTCTTCATTGTGCACTCAGTGACATTATTTAGTAAATTCAATCTCCATGATGAGACATTCCCAAATGGGTTGAGGATGTCGGGGGCGAAACATGGTTACCTGTAGTACTAGATTCCAGCATAAGAAAATTTATCCGCCTATCAGGCTGTTTCCGGTACGAAAACCCATCAACCATCATCGATACGAAGTCGTAAATAATTTCGTCTATCTTGGAACCAGCATTAACACGAACAATAATGTCAACATCGAAATCCAACGCCGAATATTTCTTTCTAACAGATGCTACTTTGGACTGAGAAGGCAAATGGAAGAAAAGTCCTATCTCGACGAACAAAGACCAAAATCTACTAGTCACTTATCATCCCCGTTCTGCTATATGGTGCAGATAGATCGTAAATGATAACATCTGGCTAATCGGCGTTACAAGTTTTCGAGAGAATGGTTCTGCCGAAGATAAATGGTCCTTTGCGCATTAGCAACGCATATCGCATACGATGGAACGATGAGCTGTACGAGTTTTACGACGATATAGATTTAGTTTAAGGGACAGTGGCTACGCTGACTAGGTCATGTCGTCGTTATGGATTAAAACACTTCAGCTCTGAGAGTATTAGAAGCAGTACCCGCAGGGTTAAGCAGAGGAAGAGGAAGACATCCACTCCGTTGGACTACGTGAAGGAGGACCTGGTTACACTTGGAATCTCCAATCGGCGCCAAACAGTGAAAACGGAGAACGGCTGGCGTGCTGTTGTAGACTCGGCTATAACCCATGTCGAGAAGAATCCTTAGGTTTATCGAAATCTATACTTTCTAATGTCATAAAATAATGATACATTGCTTTTTTTCCTTTTGAAAATTCACATAAACGATCCGAGGCTGCTTTATCATTCCATCTACCTATCAGTACCCTACAGATAATTCATAATTCCAGAATATTTTTCTAGCTTCTAAGCTTTCGAAAGATCACAACATGCGCTTACTTCCTTCAGAATCGTTTTACATCACTGCCTTCATTTGTTTAGTTCACTTCGCACTAATATACTCATGCATTCACTTTCCTTGCATTATTTATCCACACCACTTCTAATCCACCCAAATTACCCGAACATGTGGCCTAATAAAGCAACAATAAATTTCTATCAAATAAATGTCCTAACCACATCGAATGCGCACCTCCCCGCATTTAGCTGCTAAACACCGTTAGTTGCATGCATTTGGCATATTTATTTGAGAATCGCAAATCGGCGCAATTAAAGCCATAAATACAAATAACAAAAATCCAAACGAACAATAGTTAAAAATCCCGCGGGTATAGTGCTGACACAAACAAATAAACCTTCACCTAAAAAATGCACAAAGAATGACAATAACAACAACACGAAATGTGTAAATCAAAACAATTGTTAAACATACATAAATAATAGCAAGAAAAATCGCTGTTTGTTATCGCCTGCCAACAAAACACTTTACCAGCAAGCGATGGTGACGGCGAGGGCAGCAGGATCGGCTTGATGGTAGGGTGCCCGAAACGGCTTTGCCGCTAAGCTGCATGTCCTTTTTCACGCAACACATGCCAACAAAGGCGCACAGCCAATGTGTTAGTGCAAAGCCAGCACGCTGATGTGAAAAAGGATAATACAATGACGAAAAATTAAACGAAAGGACGAACGCGTCTAGCATACAACAGATAAAGGGTGAATTCGGGAGCGAGAGTGTGAGTGCCGCGAAGGTGCAACCGCAAATGACAATAAATACGTGCGAGATAAATATGTGAGTGGAAATAAAATTTCGCTGATAAAAATATTGAAAGGCGCAAGGATACCTTCGGGAGGTGGTGGAAATACGAAGGATATATGACTGATAAGCGATAACAAGCTAAGGCTGTGTGAGTGTAGACAGTGAGGAAGAAAGTGTTGAAGGTTGAAATAGAGAGTTCTTATAATTGCTGTTGTGTTTTTTTTTTTTGACTGTAATGAAATAATCAGCAGCAGGGATTTAACGAAAAGGAGCATAAAACTAAATAAAACAAGAAAAAATGTTAACTTTAATTCCACCGAAGCGAAAATACTTTCCACAAATACAAAAGAACCCTTATAAAAACTTGAATAGACCGATCAAGTTGGTATGGCAGTTATATGCTATTTTGGTCCGATCTGAAAATTTTGTTCAGTTAGCTTAGCCGCGCTGGGTTAATAATTTAAACTGCCCAGTTTCGACTTGGATTTGATTGTTCAGTTTGTGGCGCAGCTATATTCATATTAGCAAGTTATTAAAGAAAAAAGGGCGAAAGAGAAGTTTCAGATCGAATCGGCTCCAAGAAATTCTACAATTAGTTTGATATTTTCTATTTCCAATGGCTACGGAATAGCTGAAGATTTTCACAAGTGTTTGAGGAATTTACTTAACCAGAAACACACGTAATTCAGTAACATTAGCTGGCTATCCATCTATGTTAGTGATGATAAAATCGAAAAAATTAATTTATATCTCTTATAATGTGGGTATAAAGTGTGCCAATACTAGACTCGTACCAAACGAGTATAAAGAGAATCCGCCAATACATTATAGCATAAATGGGACTGTTCTTTTGATCAAACACAAAGCGAAAGCCATGACTCAGCCACTGTGCTCGCCAGATTTGGCTTCCTGTGACTTTTTTCTTTTTCGAAACTCAAGAATATCCGTGATAGAACTTACCATGAGTCCAATATCGCAAAAACTAAAATTAAACTATGTGATCAGTTTAATTTAACCATTATCAGTAATATGATGTTCCGAAAAAGATGTGAAGTGATAATTTTACATTTAGTCTATTCAATAATCTAGACTTTCCGCACTACCGTTGCAGATGTTTTTGACATTGTTTAAAATATTTTCAATTTAATGACAAAAATGGAGGTATTTTTTGATTTTGTAAGTCGATTTTCTCTCGTAGAACCTCCCGAAGTCATCAAGTGACTGATGCCCAGAGCATACTAAAATTATGGAGTAGACACTTCTCCAGCCTGCTAAATGGCAGAAAAAGCACAACACCAAGAGATGGTGAAGCCGATTCCTCAATCGATGACGATAGCGCAAGAAGAAGTTCGAATAGCAATTACCTGTCTGAAGAACAACAAATCGGCGGGTACCGATGGATTGCCGGCAATGAAGAACTAATATGGTTCATGCATCAGCTTCTTTGTAGAATGAGGTCGCTCGGTCCAATCCACAAAAAGGAAGACCACACAATCTGCGCCAACTACCGTGGGATAAGCTTCCATCGCTCATAAGGTTCTATCGAGCATAGTGTATGAAAGACTAAATCCCAAAGGAGCTGCCTTTATGCCGTAGAACTAATACGGCTGTGTAAACTGACGTTGAGCAATGTCAAAGGCTTAGTCAGGATCGGGAAGCACTTCTCCGAGATGTTCGATACTGAACGAGGTTTGAGACATGGATACTCCCTTTCATGCGACTTCTTCAACATCCGCGGCGTTAGTTCTGCTTTCTCCAGACTGAATAAGAAAGCGAAGCAAATTAATATTGCTGGTGAACGAGGGCAAAACGAAATATCTCCTGTCTTAACTCCTGTCCTCCTGTCTTAACACAAACGGCATTGCCAGCCTCGAAATCCAATACAAAATAACTCATACCAGCAGCTGCTACTTGGGACTGAGTAGACAATTGAGAAGTAAAGTTCTTTCTCGACGAACAGCAACCAAACTCTACAAGTCCCTCATCATTCTCGTACTGCTGTATGCTGCAGAGGCATGTAGGATGACAACATGTGATGAGTCGACGTTGCGATACTTTGGGAGAAAGGTTCTGCCGAAATTGTATGGCCACGTCGAATATCGCATTCGAGGAAACGAAGCTCCAGCTCTGAAAGTATTGGACGCAATACCCGCCAGTGGAAGCAGAGACCACCACTCCTCCTCTCCTAGTCTACGTATAAATAAAATCAATTTACTTCGAACTTCCGGTTGATTCTATGCCGCACATGTTAGTCCTTCTGTGATACATGAAATTTAATTTTTTTTAATTAAATTTTTTCCAAATCAGTATTAGCTGCAAACTATAGACGGATTTATTAAATACAAATAATCACGAAAACAAAATGCATTACACACATACACGCTCAATGATATGCCTACATACAAATAACAACTGCACATCTATTTTGAAGGACGAAAGCCAATAGTTGCAAGCGAGAAAGTAATATGAAACAAAGCAGCTGACGGGTAAGGGTATTAAAAAGGGGAAGGGTGGAAGCGAAGCAAAAAACTAACAACAACAAAACACCACACATGTCAATGCGTGTGAAAAAGGATAAAGCATACAAAAAACATATCCTTACGCAGTAAGGTCGACGGGCCAGCAGGCATACTAGTCGAACTCACAGTACCAGCGCGTGGCGGTTCAAAGTGTCAAAATATAAATAAAAAAACATGGAAAGAATTGTCAAAGCGGTTGCCAGGAGTGTATGAGGATATGTATTGTGAAAGAAGGAGTACCGGCGAATATACAAATACTGCAAGGCAGCATGCTAAAAAGGTAGGCGTATGTTTATTGGGCGTGGCAGGCATTTACCGCCGCGATAACTGTTGACATGTGACTTTTTATTGTTGCAAAATCCTGTCTTCCTTTGACAACACAATGAAAAGGGTTTCATATAACAGATAGATATATATATAATTTGATTTATTTTGTGCAATGAGTAAATAAATATAAATATATGAAAGTGTTCTTTTCGGGTATGGTAAAGATATCAATGTATTTTCAACGAATATAAAATTGACTTGATAGTTTCGTGATAAATTTGCGTGAAATTAAGTGTGTTCCATTCGTGGTGAGAGCTCAGCATTTAAATGGCACTGGGAAGATGTCTTTGGCACAACGATCGATAAATTCAGCCTCCATGATGAAACATCTCCAAATGGGCTGAGACGTCGCCGGGGACCAAAATATAATCATTAGTACTAGATTCCAGCATAGAAAAATCCATTAAGCTACTTCGCTATTTCCGGATCGAAAAGCTACCAACCAGATCGATCATAATGTTATAGACGGAAGACACGTCTCCAGTGTTTTAGACGTGCGTACGCTCCGAGGCTTTAACATTGACTCAGACTACTTATCTTGTTGCAGCCAAGATACACACCCGCCTCTGCGCAGCAAAAAATGCACGTCAACAAGCACTAGAAAAGTTCGACGTCTAGAAGCTGCAATCACAACAGACAGCCGAACGATATTATACTCAACTTGCACTCCTGCTCTCTGAGAGCACTCGTCAACAACTCGATATAAGTGAACTGTGGGACGACATTTCAAGCTCCTTCCGTATAGCTGCAACCAAAACCATTGGTTTTTGGGAAAGGCAAAGGAACAGTTGGTACGAAGAGGCAACAACGGGACGGATGGGATAAATACCTATAGTTGAAGAAGGAAGAGAGAAGCATTTATAGACAAAAACGAGAAAGAGGCCAAAATGCGAAGAGCTTGACAAGCTGACCGACAGGCTAAAGCTTGAAAATTCCGTCTGAAGTCCAACAAGGCAGCGGAGGCGGATGGATTGCCGACCGAGCTATTCAAATACAGCGGCGAAGAACTGATTAGAAGCATGCAACATGATTGTCCGACGATATGAATTTAAGTGTGTTCTGTCCAATCCACAAAAAAGAAAACCCCATAATCTGCACCAACTACGGTGGGATAAGCCTCCTCAAAATCACTCATAAGGTTCTATCGAGCGTATTGTGTGAAAGATTAAAGCCCACCGTCAAAAACCTGATTGGACCTTATCAGTGTGGCTTTAGGGCTAGAAAATCTTAAACTGAACAGATATTCACTATTCAAATCATAGAAAAGACCCGTGAATGGAGGATTGGTACACAGCAGCTCTTCGTCGATTTCAGAGCTGCTTTTGACATAACCGCGTAAGCCTTATCTACCCCCATAAAGAAGAAGAAGTGGAAAGGATAGAAGTACGGAACCTATACAAGCAAAGCGGTAAGAAAATCTGAGCTAGGGTTTTCATATTTCTATAAAGTTCATCCAATAACTCTTTACCACATATTTAGTTATTAATTTTATGAATTTTTTTCATTGTCTAAAATACTAAATACAAATCTTCACATTTGAATTACAGTTTCAATCAGCAGATTATTCGCTAAGCAGCTTAGTTACTCACTTCCCAATAATTGTATTTTAACCCTCCTAAAACACCGCCTCACAACTGTGTACCCACACTTTCGCCAACAGTTCTTTACACTTTTCATTTTAGACATTTTTGCTCCTTACTCTTTTCTCGCGCCCACCTTGCCGCACTCGCTTTGTCCCCTAAAACTTGAGCCTTTGTCGGTAGGTGCCAAAATATAAATCAAATATTCACCGAAACACCAACCCCGGGTGGTCTTTCAAAATTATTGGCTTCCTCAGGCCTTTTCTTTCCTATTTCTTCCTTTTTCCTCAGCTCTACTTTCACAGCATTACATACAATGAATACAGTTAGCAGTTAAAGCTGGCTTGCAGCATCGACTGCTTCATTTAATTCGTTATTTTATTTGCGACGATTCTTGCGTTTGGTGTGAATGCTTTGGTTTTGCTGCGTTCTTGATTTTCGACATGGGTTTCGATTTTGTCTTTTATCATTTAACCCTTTTCATTTGCCTTCGCTTTTGCCATTTGGCATGGCCTTTGATGACATGAACACAGGCGACTTTGCATTATTCTTTTCGCTTATTTACATATGTCTTCTATTGTCTCCTTTGTGTTGCAATATGGTTTCATGCTGGATTACATACAATACTATTAAAAGTAGCTCGTAAATCATTGAACTTTTTTTCTCTGTTAGAAAATTAAATTTTGCTGCGGTAATTTTTGTTGTGGTGCAGGCATCAGATTATTTCAAAAAAATGAAAAAAGATGCAGGCATCACGTTTGTAGTGAAGAAGAAATGGATTCGTTTCTTGTTGGACTTGATATATGCAAGCTTATATATTAGTTGGGGCATTAGTGGGTCGATGACGTTTTTAAATTAAATATAGCCTCAAATTACGGAAATTCATTGGTTCAAGAAAATTTACTTGCTCAAAAAATCTACTATTCTTTTTGATTTCTTGAGCAAGTAAATTTATTGAAGCAATGAATTTCTTTTATTCATTTGAGGAATTTCTTTTAATTATCACAATGAAACAGCTGTTTCAAACTTAAATTCTGAAAAGTGGACCATTTCGTGGTTCCCTAATTTTGTAAAGAAAAAACACAGAAACTTCAAATTTAATGAGGAATTTTTATTAACATTCGAAAGAACATTCTTTAGCATTCATTTCTGAAGATTATCTCTTTCAAATAATGGCCGCGGGTATATATAAGATAGTCTATCCATTGAGACAAATTTTCGATGACTCACCCTGGCATTTTGACAGATAACAACGAATGACAGGCGGGATGTTTTGCTCCAAGACTTGAATCGAAGCGCGATTTTCTACACAGAGTTTAGACTTTACATATCCCCACAAGAAAAAGTTTAACGGTGTGATATCACATGATGTTGGCGACCAATCGGCCGGCCGAAAATGATAAAAAAGCCGGTCAGCAGGGCATTCAAAGAGGTGGTTAATGTCACGCGAAGACTAATGTTTGATATGTTCTGGATAGGTAGGAGTTTAGTCTGCTACAGAACCCTGAACGAAGCGGTGCATACATGATAATCACGAGCTTTTCGTCAGCAATGTGTGATGGTTTGACTCCAAGTACGCCATTCACTGAGAGGAAGTTGGTGAAGGGGTTGGGGGCTCCACTGCGAATAGGAATCAGTGCATGTCTGAAGTTTGCTGCGATTTGTTCCCACAACAGCTGATTCTACGTTACTGAAATTGAACCGTAATTTATCAGGTTAAGGGCATGTATTTTCGGAAATATAACCCCTTTTAGATCGATTAATTTGGTTTTTGACGCAGCAACGGTCGCCATTAGTCGTTACGTAATCATCGACAAGTGCGGCAGTTTTGCTTATGTACATATGTACCTATTGAGACAGAAATCGATCTCATCGCCGAACAAAATTTTTCTCGGTAACGTCAAATCTTCTTAGAACTTTTTAGGTGACCATAGAACCAAGCGATGTCGCTTGGGAAGGTCGAATGACTTCAGTTCTTGCACTAGCTGTACTTACTTACTTCGCATTTCTTTTGCTGTTCATGAGATCAGAGTCCCATATTTTTGAACACTGATTCTTATGTAAAATTTAACGAGAAATCGAATGAAAAGGTCAATTTTGAAAAATAGTTGGGGGAAAGGCACAAAAAACCGGGTTTTTGAAAAAAAAATGTTTTTTTTTTTGGATTTCGAAAATTTGTTTGGATTTTGAAAATATTTTTATCAGAAAGCTGAGATTTTTTTACATAAAATTGATAACTTACAAATTTTGTTCACTCAGTTTTGGGGTCGTTAAAAAATAAAAGAAATAGTCACTTTTTTGTTTGATCTCAATTTGAATTGCGCGCCAAAAAACAATGGAGAAACTTTGACAACTAAAAAGTTAACAGATATTCTTCTTTTGGTATATACATATAATATTATGATAGTCTAAATTTTGGTCAAAATCGGAGAACCACGGATACAAAACCATGTCGCCAATTGATGGAATGGCCCATATATTCAAATGTTGTGTGGAAATTTCAAATGGATTAGTTCCACCATTTCGGAGAAATTTTTTTCTCATCGGCTCTTAAGGGGTTAAGGGTAGGCAGAATTTTCAAATTTTTTGATTTTTTTTTTTGCATTTTAGTTAAGTGTAATATCTTAAAAATATTCTCTGAAAATTTCACGTTGATCCGATAATTAGTTTTTGAGTTATTTGACAAATAACAAAGTGAGCTCGGGTACTTCAAAGCACTAGTGTGAAACTCGAAACCCGCTCAGTAGATTTTAATGAAATTTATACAGCTTTTAATAGAATATATAATAAACTCAGGACTGATCAAAGGATTTTTTTTTTTCAAAAATTTCGATTTTTTAAGACCAATTAACTATTGATTTTTTCGCAAAAATTTAGAAAAAAATTTCCTGAGGCCGCTATTTTGTTAATTTTTGAAAAAAAAAATCCTTCGATCAGGCACAGCATCATCTATTTATAAAACTAATTTTTTTGGTTCGATTGATTTTAGATAAATCTCCAAGGACTTATGGTTGTCACCGCAAGTACCTTTTTTAGGAACTGGGTCAACACAAACACCTATAAGTTTGGAAATTAATTTTTTTTTTTTGAAATTTTCGTGATTTCAAGTCAACACTTTCTAAAATAATGCCATATTACTACTTTTGTAAAATAACACGATTTAATAGCAAAAAAATACTGAAAATTCGCGTTTTTTCGTGCCTCTGACTACTCCTAGCCCCTTAAAACAGCGTGTGAAGAAAACATTTTTAAACTTTTGGGAGCTGTTTCCACCAAGGTTAGACATTCATACAGTATTGATGTTATGTCATTTTTTACTAAATCTCATGATGATATTTGGATTCATCTCAGGGCTTATTAAACGCGACAATTTGATTTTTATGGGAACCAAAGTACGCCAATTCATTTAGATATAATTAGGTTTAGTCATTAGCATAAAGAAGACACGCTCACATCACCGAATCACACGTAAGCGCACCACAACACCAAAATAACGGAACTTGCATGACAAATCAGAAAACTGGTCTTCGATGCCAAGTGTGCGACGGATTACGCCGATTTTGCTGCAAACAAAAGATTAAAGCTGTGAAACGTGTGTGTGTCGGGGTATGTTTTAACAACAGTCTGCTGTTAGCCCCAAATAAGTGAGCGCAAGGCACACGGCACACCTCACTATACAATTGCGTTAAGTCGCTTGGCACTTGCAACATGCAGCAACCATCTGCACACACACACACCGCCACTTGCTACGCACTCGCTTGGAATTTGCGACGATTCATTGTCATTTCGAAATCCTGTTTACGCAGACACTTTGCGCTTTGGCGTTGAAAAGTTGTGAAACAAAAACAAAAACACACAGAAATAAATTACCAAATAAACAGCAACGAGCATTTAATGAACAAAACGCGTGCAACAGCAGCTACAACAACAACATGTGGGGTACTTTCATGTAGAAACCAGAGCAGTCGCACCCTCAATGCGCTGGCAGACGCTGCATGCAACCTCGTTGACGAAACAAGCGCAGTCACTGCCAGCGCTCATGTTGCATGCCACAATGCACCCATATACCAGCTTGTAGAGCGTAGTGTAGTGTGTGCAACAACAAGCAGAAAGCAATGCAACGCTGGCATGATGACTCAACTCTGCTGCTGCTTGACTCAGCACCGTCGAATTTTGCGGACGTCGCGCGCAATCTTGAGTTGGATGGTGGCGAGTGGTGCGTAGCTGCATGAGGGGCAGTTGCAATGAACTATAGAACAGCAAGCTGTTAGCTTACGCAGCGCAAAAGACTTCGATTTCCCACAACAAGGGGATCAGGTCTGCCTTGGAATAGTTTTTATAGTTTTTTTTTTGATCGCGTCTACGGTAGATTGGGTGCAAAGCGTGTGTGTTGTGGCTAAGGGTGGAAGTGGGTAAAAAGTTCGCCTAAAAATGTCATCGCCCGTAATTCAATATCGCGTTTTTTGCTTAAGAGACTAAGCGTCAAATAACGGTTTCAACCTTGTGATTTTAAAGGCGAAATTTAAAATTCTGAATAATCGTTGGTCCGATCTGACCAATTCCGACAAATTATCAATAGAATATCAAAATATATATATGCATTAAATTACATTCGGGTATTTCAATAACTCTATCCTCACAAGCTTTGACTACATACCGGATCATTTGGATCATGTAGTCGCCATCTCGAACTCCGGCGGTTCTTTCTCTGCCCATATACCGATGAGGGAGGTTTGGGAGGGAAAAGAAGTTGGAGGAGAGGGGCAGTAAGCTTTTTTACGGATGGGTCAAAGCTTGGGGGGAAGGTTGGTGGAGGGTCTACTGTCGAGAGCTTTCCATTAAATCCAGCTTCAGACTTCTCGACTATTGCAGTGTTTTTCAGGCTGAGGTCGCAGCCATCAAAGTAGTAGCAGATTTGCGGCTCCGGAGAGTGTCTACCTTCAGAGAGGTGACCATTCACTTAGATAGCAGAGCTGCGATACTAGCCCTGAACTCATTCACAGTGCGTTTAGCGTTGGCCGAAGAGTGTCTGGCGTCACTATCTCTGGCGGCAAAAACTTTTACTATAAGACTTGTATGGGTGCCTGGCCTCAGCCGAATCGCAGATAACTGCAAAGCTGATGAGCTAGCAAGGAAAGGCACCCTAGAATCTTTATCGGTAAAAAGGGAACGGGTTGGTGCTCCTGCATCCTCTCAGCATTGGTACCTGTGCGGTCGCAAACGCGTTTCAAACAGAGGTACCTTTTACAATAACCTTTTTTGACAGATCACACGTAAGTAACATCAAGCTGTCATGTTACTTTTCTTCAGTATTGTTTGGCGTTTTATAATGCAAAAATTTACAACTGATCAACGTTTACAAATCATTCAACTTTATTTCGAAAATTCACGGTCTGTGAAGTATGTGTTTCCCGCGCTTCGCTCAACATTTGGTCAACATAAAGGGCCTACTGAGCGTACTATTCGCAAAACCATCACCCTCCTTGAGACCCACGATTCATTATTAGATAATACCCGACCGAATAGACCTGCTTCTAGCACGCAATGAAGAAAATTTGGCAGCCGGGTTTGAGAGTATAAAAGAAGACCGTTCGCAGCAACTCGGACTTTAGAATGACTTTGCGCATTTTACGTCGAGATCTTAATTGGAAAGCGTAGCAAATATAGCTTGTGCAAGAATTGAGGCCGCTCGACATTCCCAAGCGACATTGCTTCGCTCTATTTAACAGCTCTTGAAAAGGTCCAAGAAGTTTCAATGTTTTCGCGCCAAATCTTGTTCAGCGAAGAGGTCCATTTCTGGCTCAACAGATATGTAAAAAAAGCCAAATTGCCTGAAAAGATTTATGAGCAGCCATTTCATTCAGAAAAAATAACGATTTGGTGTGGTTTGTGAGCCGATGGGATCATCGGTTCCTATTTATTCAAAAATAATGCCGGTAAAAACGTATCCGTCAATGGCGATCGTTACCGCGCCAAGATAACCGCCTCATGATCTCGGCGATATTTGGTTTTAACGAGACTGGTGCCATCTCTCTTCCCACACATCGCATTAGTCAAGGGAATTTATGAGAAAAAATCTTCGGTGAGCAAATAATTTCACGTTTCGGGACAATTGGCCATCAAGAACGGGTAATATCACAGCGTTACTTCAATTCAGGCTTTGGAGCGATTGGAGTCAAGATGCTCGTCATCGAATATTGAAATCATCGTATAGTATATGTACATATAAGAGACTTAGCCGCGGCCAACGTTTGAAAGCATCGCATTATCTTTCTACGAAGAAATTGTTCAGGCCGGACTACTATAGCATATATAGTACATAGCTGCCAATACAATTGTTGTTGTATAGTCAAGCATCGATTTGTGCATACAAACATACGTATTCATGATATAAACACTTACATACATATGTACATATATGTAGATATAAATAATTGCGTTTTTGTGCTTCGTTTCCCCGTTCCTTATCCCCTCTGTGTATTGTGTCATTGCAGCAACCACCGAAATTGCCACAAAGATTTGCCCTCTGCGCATACATGCAACAAACAACCAGCACAGGAATATTCTGCTTTTTGTAACATTTACAACTCACTCCATTGTTGTTGTTGTTGTTGGTAGTGCAAAAAAGCAAAGCAGCAATTGTACAATCATCAAAACTATTCCTGCCTTGCCAATCGACTGCCACTTCGCCGTGCATTCGCCACCAGCATGTACTATACGCACGTATGTATATGGATATGTGTATGTATATATGTATATGAGTGTATATGTATGTTTGTGTGCGCGCGTTGGCTTCCTGCTATTTTGCACACCCGCTGCGCTGCATGGAGTTGAGCTGAGAGGCTCAAGTACTTAGGCGGGCGAGCGCTGTTTGTTGACGCGTACATGCAGTTGTTGTTGTTGTTGTTTCCTCTTTGGAATTTTTGCCCGCGTTAATTGGTTTTATTTTTAATGATGTTTATGGTCATGTCAAATGTTGTGCAGTGAATGCAATTATGTTGCGTTAGTGCGATGTCACTGCTCGCCGCTAGCTGGCTGGCAAACACGTGTGTGCGTGGATTTGCTTATATGTGTGTGTGTGTAAGTATATGTTTGCTCGTTGGCTGGTGCCTGTTGTTATGCCACACGCTAATGGCACGACCAGCCACAAGAAATTTTTCTGTTTACTTATGCTATCCATACTTTCTATCTCTCTTTCTCGCTTACTCCCTCTCTCAAACGTTTCGTTGTCTCCTTTCATGCATTTTGTTCGGGTGATTTATTTTCATGCACCCAATTGCCTCACAAGTCATTTGCTTTGATTGTTTCAACATTCCATATGCGGCATTTGTCTTCACACAGACACACACACACACACAACTTGGATTGGTACACTCGCACTGCTCGAGTACCAGCCTATTTGGGTAAGTGCATTTTTCACGGTCACTATATGTGCCGCTTGTCTAAATGCCGGTTATTAGCAATTCGTCTATCATTTCTTTTTAATCTCTTCTTTTTTACTTTTATAGCTCTTTGCTCTCTTTTGATGGCTTTGTGGCTTTTCAATCTAGATTTATGCTCTCACCACATGCTGCTCAGCGTAAAATAGTATTGTTCAGCTAAAGATTGCTTGGAAAGCTCAACAGTAATGGACATAGTTATAGGTCGGTCAGACCTAGCGATGATGAACTTGAGTAAAAATTCGGATGTCTTGCAAGAACTTCAACAGTCTGGCAACCTTTAGAGCTTGTGTCTGCATATCGACAGAAGAAGATTCGTGCCACGCCCAAAAAAAAAAACACTAACTGAAGTAACGAAGGATTTTAACGAACTCACGAAATCCTGTAGGCGACAAAAAATTTGTTCGGTGAATCACAGTAAAGAAAGAGAAGGGATTCAAGCATTTTTGAAAAGTGGGTGTGGCGATTTGGTTGAATTTACTATAAGCATGTTAAAAGCTATTAAAGCTGTATTACCCAAAACGAAAATGAAGGAGCGAAAACGGTCTAAG
Organism: Bactrocera zonata; assembly: GCA_037783105.1. Classification (NCBI taxonomy): domain Eukaryota; kingdom Metazoa; phylum Arthropoda; class Insecta; order Diptera; family Tephritidae; genus Bactrocera; species Bactrocera zonata. The sequence continues at coordinate 237,871 of JBAWJQ010003606.1, read as the reverse complement.
TATAGCGTAAGAAGCAGTTGATTTATCGACATGGATAAGACAGCAGGTTCAGAAGTTGAACATTTGCAGAGTTGAAGTAGCACCGCTCTCGTTTGCACCAAAATTGGTTCGTCAATTTCTATAAGTTTCTCTTCAATGTTCAAAACTAGTGTAGAGTTTTCTGATCTCCTTGTCTCTAGCACATGACTGATGAGATTTTCGGACTGGTTCGTCGCTTTCAATAAACGAGGAATGAGAATGATCCACTCGCTTCTTATGGTACGCTACTGGACTGTTGCCTCAGACCAGCTCAGCAAGCGCTAGTCAGCTCTTAGCAACTGGCTAGTAGGAAAGTCCGAGTATATCGTTAGAGGTCTAGTCAACTCTTCACTTTAAGCCAGGCCCAGCTTTCAGTGTTTCTAGAAGTCCTAATTTGCCACTATCCGACAAATTAAGGCATATGATTCAACTTTTTACCGTATGTATCAAGAGTTTGGAAGAATAGGAGACAGAAGTATCTCAATATTACAGCCTCGAATATTCCGCCTTGCCAAATCAAGGCAAAAGGCACCGAGGATCTCATTCTTTTAGACATCCAATTGAGATAGCAGAAATAGAAATAAAACTTTTAAGTAGATTTGGGTTAGATTAAGCGCGCTTTGCCGATAGATCTTTATGAAAATAAATTAAATTATCTGGCTTCAAAAAGAACTATACAAAACCGTCCAAATGTGGTCACCCGTCATGTGTAGAGACCAGTCGCCTAACCTAACATAACCTCCTCGCTTGTTTGAAAAACTGTGCAATTAGGCATGAAATGATCCCTGACAGCTACTTGACAACAGCGAGCCATTTGAGCACAGCTATCTGATAAGTTATTGTACAGTTATTTGACAGAAACCATTATTAAAGAAAACCTTCTGACAGCAGCCTTCTAAGAGCAATCAATCCAAAATTTTGCTCTAGAACGGCAATTGAACTCCAAATATACAAAAATAAATAAATTCATGAAAACATTCTGCACTTTCTCAACTTTAAAATTTTCCATGGCATAAAATAATCGCCAACACCCGAATTTAGCATTTCCCTACTTACTTTAAAATTCATTACAATGTTTTTGAGTCTGCTCGTCTGTCGGTCTAATGCAACTCAAGTAGCAGGAAGTACTTGCGCTTTCGTTGGGGAAGTTGTGGCAGCTGATGCCACTTATGCCTCAAAGTACTCGTGTGTCAATTTGAAGTGCGTGTGACAAATGAGTTTTCTTACATTCGGAGATAAACAAAAGTCGAATTCGAAAATCGGCTGAGAAAATGTTCATTACTCATTGTTCTCAATCGCGTTCACAAATTGTGGGAAGCATTGAATTTCTTAATGCAGAATTTTATTATCAAAGGCAATCCATTAAATTTATCGTTTACTGTGGTTTTGTTCTTATTTAATGAAGGTCTGCTCGTAGTATTTCCTTTTTTTACTGCTGGTTCCACCTTCATGTTACCTTAATGCTTGATCAGTTTTGTTGAGGTCACAAACCGTTTGAAACAATTGTTTCCTCTACGATTCCATAGATAGGTAGAAACTCGAGGCTTTGCACTGCGACCTATGGTCTATTGTACACTCTCGTATACCACTTATGGTCAAAAAGGTTCAGCACTCTGAATAATTCCAGGAGCGTTCTGGGCGGGACTGAGGTGATGTGATCCCTGTCCACGTAGATGGAATCTAAGGCCTTGAGCCTGCTTCTATCAATTGTTGCAATCTAAAATCAAGTGTTCTAGAGTTTTCTGTTCCATGTCTCAAGACCGGCAGTTTGAGCAAGAAACTATGCGCATGCTGGACAAGTGCTTCCTGAGCCTGCAGTGTCCTGTATAGAGCACGACAAGGAGACGGAATTGATAGTGATAGGCGTCCGCTATATAGTATATTGATTTCCCGAATCTGACCTGCTCTCCAATCCAGCCACGGTGGATGCACTAACGACCTATCTCACTCTACTTATATTTAGCTTTAGGATATCTCTAAAGACATCCCAGTTCGTACTTGTAGCCATACGAATCAGCAGTCGGTCTCTGACCTTCACCTTCAGCGCAAATTGTATGATCCTGTGATCATACATTGAAGGATATTGCGATACCCGTCATTGCAAGATCAGACCGGTCATGTATTAAGTGCATAAGATTATGTCAAAAACCTCTCTACAAGCTCTGGTTCCTAAGTGGATACGCCCACATTCGCGATACTTACATTGCTATACGAGTCCATAGATTGGCTCGACCATGAGAGGTAGTTTAGGTGTGATAAGGTTTCCGACAGCCACACAGCAAGCACTTTCTACATCAGTTAAAAACTACGTTAGTGAGAGTGTTGAAGCAAGAAAAGGAAGAGGGAGAGATAGAGATAGAAAGCTCTAGGTAAGTCCAAATTCACGATAACGATACACACGACCCCACAAAAAATAGTCCAACGGAGATAACTTGAAAAATCTCGCAGAACACGCTACAGTTGACGAAAATATTGTGCTCACCAAAACTCCTCTCTAATAAATTGATTGCATCATTGGCTTAATGGCATGTAGTGCGGCCTTGGTGGAACCAAAGGTCATCCACATCAGCATCTTCCAATTCAGGCCTCATCACTGAACAAAGCTTTCTTGTGAAAATCGAGGTCCTTAACAATATCGTATATAAAGTGAATGGACACGGAACTTATTAGGGTCGCTGCTTCACAGCAACAATATTGTCTTCGGTGCGTACTTTACAGAATCTCTAAGGATGGCATTATCTACTAGAATAAACGTGGAAAACCAATCAACGAAAAAAGCAATTAGGTGTGTACATAAGACCTTTGAATGCCGATCTTTGAAAAAGATTTCATGACTCTAATTCAATAAGACTGACTAGATGATACCTCTACGACTTTTCCGGATTTCTAATATACACTTGACTAATAAAACCGAGTTATATTTTTTCTAGCTTTTATACCTTGAAATAAGAGTAAGAATAAAAGACTTCTGCATTTGCTTTTATTGAATTCTGGAGAAGCCGGGTCAAGGTTATGCAATCTTATAACACATCAAAACAGCATCCACTGCGCCGTAATTGACTACAATAAAACTTTAATTTAGGTTTATCAGACCTTTAAATCTAGATCTCTTAATTTCAAATCTCGTGTAATTTGAGCTATTTTCACATGTAACGAAGTAATTCGACTCATCTGCTTACATTTTCGTTTGCTCTCTTCGCGTATTTATGTTTATTTCACCACACGTCTCCACGCTTATTCACGCCTGCCATAATATTTCGGAATAAAACGAAAACAAAGCTATTTTTCGCACCAGACATAAACACTACGCCACAAATAATACGCAATTCCTCAATGAAACCAAAAAGCCAGCCGGCTTACGACAAGATTGATAAGAGAGAAACAACAGCAGGAAGAATTGTTCAGTGAGAGAGTTGCTAACTGTTATACGATAATTTTTGCTGTGAGCATTGTTGACGGTTGCTTAATGGTTGAGAGAACAATCCAGTGTGCAGCAAATGAGCGCGAACAGCTGAGCGCCGCGCACACGCGACAAAACTGCAAGCGAGTGACAGCTGCGCTGCGCTATCTCTCTTTCTCTCTCTCTGTATATGTGTGCAGTATGCCGCTATGCGTAGCCCTCGTATGACTAGGACAGTGGTCGGCATTTCTTAGCACAATTGTGCAAACTAACTTCACACGTACGCTTACGCTCTATCGTTCAGTCGTTGTCGAGCCAGCAACGAATTAACATCAAGCAAGACCATGGCGCAAAACGAAATATGCCCTGCGAGAAATATTTTATGATTCTAAATGCCTTTGATGCCATGCAATGCCTTTTATGTTCCAAGTCTTTTAAAGATAATAGGGAATATATCCTCAAAAGACATTTTGTTAATTTTCATTATACTATTAATTATTTATAAAATTTGCTTAATTTTAATTCCAATTTCTCACTGAGCTACATTTTTTTCGTGCTCATCAACACAGTGACATATCCTCTCATGCCGACCACTGGACTAGGAGAGCAGCTATGACCATTTATGCAGAGCATAGCTGACTATTGTTAGCGCTAGAGGCGCGACAGAGTCCTTGCTGTACGCGTAGAGAGTTGTCAAAGGCAGCAGCCAGCGCGAGACTCATAAAGGCAGGCGACAGACGAGCATTCTTATCGGCGCACGAATGCAATTGCTCGCGTGTGCACGTGTGTAACGAGCTGTTGTTTGTATGCCTTGGCACTTGCCTTTCGTGCTGCAGCTGCTGCTTTTGGTGAAGCTGTGCGAGCGTACCGTAGCGCTTACAAACACACACGCCGCTATGTCGCCCAACTGGCCGCAAAGTCGGAGCCGTTGTGTCGAACAGTTTGCCAGCGATTGTCGTGTGAAAAGGACGTGCTAACGGGAAAATTCGGTAACGGTACAACGTCGTACGTTTTACGCTCGGTCGCGTCGTGCAGTTTTCTAATGGAATACACTGCTACTCCAGCCAAGTGCAAAAGTGAAAAGCCAATTGGATTTTGTGATAAATCTTGAAAGAAATAAACGAAATTCGAAGAAATTAATTATTAAAGAATCGATTTGTGTGTTGAAAAAGTGTTTCGAGCATTTAACGGAGTATAAAAAGGTATTAGTGCTTGGTGTGCAGCATTTCATTTTATTACCACAATTTCGTCTATATTGTAAAGAAGGCGTTTTCTTGCTGCTGTCGCCAGCGAAAAAACATAGAGCAGACAGTGCTGTCGTGCGAAAAGGCGAAAGCAAACACAAGGAAAACGAAAAACACAAAATATTATGGCAAATTTCGCTGCGCTTCCTTAATGTGCTGCCCTTTGCAAGCGCTTGCAAGTGGCTAAGTGGGTGTACATAAGTATATATATAAAAGTGTGTGAATATGTGCGTTTGTGCGGCTTACAAGATTGAGGCGGAAGTCATTTTTGAATATCCGGCTTGTATGTGAACTGCAAGCTGCGCTACAAGGCGGAAGAACAGGCAAAGCCGCCCATAAAGACATTCACTTGAGCGGCTACAGGGTCTAGCCGCACAGGAATAGATAGCAAAATTGCTGCAGATATACATATACATACACATAAGAATGCAAATATCACTGTTAGCCCAGTCCTCTGCATATATTGCTCCCCGCGCGTCACTATAACTCATAGCGGCGTTAGCTGCTTATCCCTGTCGCTGGCTGTTGTCTGCGCTATTGGCGCTGTCATGTTGGTTGTTTGTTGTTGTCGTGCTGCTGGCTGTTGGCTGCTGTCACCCAGCATGCGCCGCTATGTTGCTGTGATATATTTCATACGCGCATTTGCATATTTTAAGGCGTTAATGCTTGGCATTGTGCTGGCGTAGCGCGGAGGCGACGCCTTTTTGTGTTGCTTGGCAAGTAAATATAGCAGCATTGACGTGCACAAGCTTTTCTTCTCAGCTGACTTTATACGTGGCGCTTTAACTTGTCGATCGTGGCGTAAGATTTATTGCGTATTTCTTGTGCACAGCTAGCAGATGTGTGGAAAGCAGAGCTTGCGAAGGCGCTAGTGTCTTGCCGTTAAGGCAGCAGTGACAGAAATTTAAATTCAAGGTTTGGTAGTTTATTGGAATAATGAGAGCGGTGTGGGTTTGTTAAGCAAAGCATGCTTTGAAGTGTAGAGACATACAAGTATTAGTTACTTGAAAAGTAGAAGTTGTTTGATAGTAAAATATATAATTTCACAGAGCGGTGTAACTTAAACTACACCACATTTTTGCTAATTATACATTTATTAAAGTATGCTTTTTTTATGCGCTATAAGTGTATTATAAGCTAGTTAAGTGTTGGTCGCAATTTTTAAATATATTTAAATTTAAATTTTTAATATATTTTTATCTATATTATTTTTACATAAATTTAAACTTATGATTTTTTCATTAATTCTTTTTTTTTAATTTTTTTTTTTTTAATTTTTCTCTAAAGAATTATAAAAAAAATTTATATTTATTTGCCCAAATTTGTTGAAAATAAAACAATTGACGTTGAAATAACAAATTATTTGCGGACAGTTTGAAACTTAACCGATTTCAATCCCATATAAAATGCGCTGCATACCTTTAGGCTCGATTAAAATAATAAATTGCAGCAATAAATGTTGCTTCTTAATAAAACTCTCGTGCGAAAAGACGTTTTTGCAAAAATTTAGAAAAAAGTCCAAATTTGTGTCACTTCGAAAAAGTGTTGCATACTTTTAGGAACCATATACAGCAGTTAAAAAGTCCTTTTTGAAGCGGTAATTAACTTTGGTACTAAAAAAATTCAGTTTTATGAGTTTTCAGCGTTATTTTAAAAATTGTTGCCTACATTTTGGCGCATTTTTAGCTGTTAAATTAAACTACGAACTAACCAAGATAAGTTTTAAACGCAATGTAGAATATATAAGATCCCTTAAGTTTGAGTTTTACAAAAAAATAAACGAAACAGACAACTTGTCGCAATGAAGCATACTTTTAGGCACTTGAACTATTATTTTGACAAAAAGCATTAAGTGTTTGAACAGCATGAATAAGTGGTGTATATTTAGGCACCTGAAGCATATTTAGAATATCGAAACCAAAATGAGTGTGTCTATAATATTATTGATGGTCTTTATCAAAATTGTTAAGGTTTTGTTAGTAAATTTCTGCAGTTTTCATGATATTCACATTTTGAATATTTGAATATTAACTGACTTGATTTTGAGTTTATTTGATTTGAGACAATTGAGTTATATAAATATAAATACTGTTTTGAATATCAAAATTAATAAGAAAGCTTCAAATGAAATGAAAAAAGTGTAAAAGAAACGATGTAGTTACTAATTTTAGGCGCTGTTTATATTTAACATGTGAATACTTATATATATGGCATACTTTTAGGATCACAGTGATCGTAAAAAATCAGCTAAAAAACTCAGGATTAAAGTATAGTAACACAAAGAAGATATTTTTTATTAAAAAGTAATATTTTTCAAATAAATCCTTTAGCTTAGCATACCTTAAGGCGCTATTTTTTTAAAGTTGCCTATATATGGCACACCCTCAGCAGCGCAGTGTTCATAGAATACTTGTTAAATACTATGCATTAAACTATAGTAACACAACAAGATATTTTTTTTATCATTGAGTAATATTTTTTCATATGAAATCTCTGAGCACAGCATACCTCGAGGCGCAATTTTTTTGTTATTATTTTTTCCGCCCATACATATTTAATGCCGACAGTAAACAAAGTTATATTATTAAATTTACTTTTTAACGCCACTTGAGTTTTCCAGCCATTATGTACTTATTATTTTAACCTACTTTCAGGCGCTTATGCCGCGTAAAATCGTTAAAATCAATAGTGACAACAATTAATTGCAAAATCAAAGTAGCAAACAAAAAGTGAGCAAAGCAATTAAAATAGCAACAAAAGCACAAAAAAATAAATGCAATTAAAAGTCGCATAAAACAAGCAACAGCAATTAAAATAGCGCAGCAAAAAGAAAAACAGCGCGCGCTGCACGGCAATTGCATTTCCTTATCAATTACATTGGCAACATTGTAAACAAACAAACAACGCGAACGGCAAACGGCGAACGGCAAACGGAAAAGCGCGACGTTCCATTTGTTTACCAACACTGACAGTTGTTGGCGTTGTTGTTGTGCTTGTTGTCGGGCGCTGTCAGTGGCTGTTCATGTGTGTGTGCGTGTGCTTGTGTTACTGTTAATCTGTGTTGCGCCGTAAAAAGCCAATTAATTTGCTTTATTTATGCAAATTGCAAACGCCGAGGGAAGTGAGCGCGAGCAAAAAGTGCAAAGCCTCGAATTTTTAGCAAAAACTGTGAAAAAAATGCATTGAGCAATTTTAAATAAAGCGCAAATAGCATGGATTGTGTGATGGCAGCCTCAAAAAACTATTTAAAAAATGATATTTGAAAAAAAAGCTTAAAAAAATTATTTAAAAAATGATATTTGAAAAAAAGCTCAAAAAAAAAAAATTATTTAAAAAATGATATTTGAAAAAAATGCTTAAAAAAATTATGTTAAAAAATAAAATTTGAAAAAATTACAAGTTTGTTAGTTTGTTGAAAAATAATAGTTGAAAAATCTGCAAGTTTTTTGGCGTGAAAATTCTATTTTTTTTCAAAGCAACAACAGCACACAAGTTGTTTTAAAGTCATCTAAAAACATTTTAAAAACAATAGCCACTGATTTGTGCTCTTCATTCGTTAAATTCACTAAATTGTGGTTTTCGTAAAAATTAACAAAAAAAAAAATTATAAAAAATGGCAAGAAATTTAAGTGTAGCTTAGCTCGATTTCTCAAAACTTAATTCGCGCTAATGTAGAGTGCAATCATTTTGATACACAGACACTCATACATATAAGTATCCACAAGTCTTTAAAATGTCTGTCATTTACACAATTTTTCATGCATAAGCCATTTCAGCTGCAGTTTGCTTCATTTAAATATTAAAACTGGTTAACTTTTTATAAATTATTTGCAAATAATTCTTTGGTTTTTCTCATTGCATTTCATTGGGTGCTTAAATGCAAAAAGTCAATATGAGAATTGTAAAAAATACATTTTAAAGCAAATTGTATTAAAATGAATTTAATGTGTGAAAAAGACAATAAATTGCTTAAAACATTTATTTTTAATTTTTGAAGAATAAATTATCATCAGCTCACATTATTACAAAACAAATTACTACAACTACAGCATAGCTTTAGTTTTTATACTCTCAAAAAGTTATATTGAGTTTGCCACCTAGCTTGTGACACACAAAAGAAATCATTGGGGACTCTATAATATATATATGTATATTAGGGTGTTTTGTTTTTTTTGTTTTTTTTTTCTGAACTATTAATTTTTTCAGTCCCGTCACGAAATTTCCTCGAAAATACCCTAAAAAAACTTCCCTGAAAATTTAACCCTTAATATTAGCATTGAGAACTGTACCAAAGCCTCTAAAAATTTTCCATAGAAAATACACTACAATCGTGAATTTTTATCTTTAAATTCCTACACATCAGCGGTGTTTTATGGCATCGCTTTGACTTTAGACGCATTCTTCTTAGAATTGTTCACTCTACAAAAGTAACCAGTGCAGCAAAGTCGTAACTCACAACGGCGAGGTAGTACTGTGCTCTAAACCCGATTTTTCCAAAAATTTCGCTTTTTTTTTTGTATATAGTATATCTCGTAAATGAAAAGAGCTATAGAAAAAATGTACATGACAAATTTGTAGGAAATTTTATTTGCTATAAAAAAGGTTCGAGGTAAAAATCGTTATCATTAATACTGCTCGAGATATTCAGCTTTTTAAGTAAGTAAGTCGAAGGTCGTCCAGGACGAGGCAACTCCTTTATATGGAAAATTTGTTATTTCACGAGATATCTTCAAAGTTTCTGCCTTGTTCAAGATAACTATAGCATTTAGCTGCTGTACAAACGGACCTCTATTGAAATCAGTTCATCAAGTATTTGCTAGGGTATTAAAATTACAATGGTAACAATTTATGCTTTGAAAAATAATTTATGATTGTGAAATAATATATGATATAACTAAATACGATTATCACAAAAATTAAAAAAAATCAAGTATGTCTGTTTTTTGCTAACGCTTAAAATGATATTTTTTCCAAATCTTCGTTATGTAAAATACTTAATTTAAATCAGCTTAGCCATAAACACACATTTAGTCTCTTACTAAAATTTTTTTATTTTTGTTTATACTAATATTTAATTTTTTAGAGTAATTTTGTCAATATGTTTTATTTAGAATATTTATAATTTCTCCAATAACAAGGAGTTTTTCAAAGAACGGTAAAGAAACTATAGGTTAAGTAAGGTTAATCTGGTAGGCCAATAAGCCAGGAGTAGACCAGTTTTGGTACTTTGCGTTGCCAGATAGAGTTCTGGCAACAGAATGAGTCGATGAGGAGTACTCTTCCTTTAGGATGCCTGCACTTAACGAGCACTTTAACAGACTCTGCGGCCACACTATCGATACCTCCTCCAGCGTATCATACCGCAGGGACCCCAGATGCTTACAGAGTACTCTTTCTTATGCAGTAAAAGTGCATAAGAGATGCTGCATTATTTCCCTGGTGCCTTGCTTTAGGCAGTGAACATTTAATGTTACTATTATATAACTTTTATTTTAGAAAATATGGATCTTAAACTGAAAAAATTCAATTCTAACTGCATTCTAAGCTAAATAAAATAATAGTTCAAGGAGGTGAAAGCAAAAAAATCTGAAATCGATGCTCAATATTTTTGCGCTTTTAGAAATTAAAAAAAAATTGTATGCAAATAAATCTAGAATTTTTTTTAAGATATATTTTACTAACATAACGTACATATATTTGTACTAGAGTGGATTGACTTACTGCGACAAAAAATGGAAAAATTGCGGCTGCGAAAAATGTTCAACGGATAATTTTGAACAACTTTGGGTAAAAGAACAGAGATCTTTAACATAAGCGAAGTTGCTCAAAGGTCATGAGAATTTGTTGCTCAGTTTTTGAGTTATCCAAATGAAATTGAAAGCGTGAGGGCATTTTGATATTCTTCTAGTCATTTATGAGAATTGGTCAGGTCGGATATTACATATCTCCCATACAACCGATTATTAAAATTTTTTAAACTTCGTCTTCAAAGTCACTTGCTTTAAACCCGTTTTAAATTCATAGTTGCTCGGGCATGGTTGTCCCGAATGATCCGTAGAAGATTTTCCGCAGGCGCGATTTTGAAGCTTAAAAATCGACCTACACTAATGTATACGCATATAAAAGTAAAAAAATTTAGAAATTTTATTATAATTATTTTTGCAATTTTAATTTAATTTTAATAGTGAAAAGTTATTTTAAATGTGGTATTAAATTTGAAGCTTAAAAATCGACAAGCACTAAAGTACACACATATAAAAGCAAAAAAATTTAAGAATTTTATTATAATTATTTTTGTAATTTTAATTTAAATTTCATTGTGAAAATTCATTTTAAATGTGGTATTAAATTTGAAGATTTAAAATCGACCCACACTAATGCATACACATATAAAAGCAAAAAAATTAAAAATTGTGTTTTAATTATTATTTTTAATTTCAAATTAATTTAAATTTTGAAAATATCATATATTTTTAATATAATATTTTAACATTTCAAGTGACCTTAAGGAGGGCTTTGTAAAATTTTTTCTTTCAAATTAACGCAACGCTTTAAAATTTCTTGCTTTAACTGGTAACTAATTTACTGCCAAAAATTAATGACTATTCTTATAATTTATTATTCATAATTTTTTTTTGTTAAATTGACTTTTCATAAGTTTCTTGAAACAAAATTTGAGTTTCAGTTATAAAATGGTTAAGAGAAATGGTTATGAATTGGTTATATCTGACAGTGGAAGCTTAAAATTTGTTGTTTTAAAACTTATTATATATGGATATGATGTATTGAAATGTAAGCATTAAAAAAAAAATTAATATCGTTTGTTTGGTGATACGTTGTTTTGCAATTTAGGTGACGATTTATGAGAAAATTTTTTTAATCAAGCAGAGAATATGCACCGAAGTTTTTTATGCAAATATTTTTTTAAATCTTAAAACAAAGTTCTTAATTTTTTTTTATATAAATGGTTGTATATAAAATAATAAAGTTTTAACAAATATTTGATTTTTAAAATTTAAATAAATATTAATAAGCATTTCTTTTTACTTTCAATTTCAGCTGCTTTTAAAAGGCATAGACGAAGGTACTCTTTAATCTACTAAAAATAACAAAAAATTTTACTAAATTGTCGTTAATATATGGCTCACTAAGAAAAGCAAGAGTTTCTATAACGAAAAGTGTAAATTGTGAAAATTATTTGCCAGTGTAGAAAAAAGAAAAAAAAATACGTGTGTAGACTTGATAATGTGAACATTGGTAAAACACGAAATTAGATAATTTAAAAACAAAGAAATATAATAATTTATGCGCAGCACACAAAAAAATAATATTAAAAATAAATAAATTGTGAAAAAAATCGTTTGAAAGCAGACACACAGCAAAGTGCTAAAAAGTCCCTGGAAGTATGCAACGTTAACTCAAACAGCAGAACGCGCGTTAGCTCCGATACTTTATAAGTGCGAATTTCCGTAAGCTAAAAGCAACACATAGCAACGCCAGCTTAAGTCTCGCATGCAGCTGTGCTTAAGCGCCCACTAATATGGCTCACAAGTGTATTTATGTATGTGTGCTAAAAAAAATGTAAATAAAACAGCAGAGTGTGAGTGAAAACTAATATAACAAAAGCAAAGCCGGAATGCAAACATAATAAACAAAACAAAAAAAGTTTAGAAAAAAATACTGGAAAAAAAACAAGCAACAAAAGTGGGCTAACAAGCGCTAAGCACAACAAAAGTGAGTTATTAAAAATTATGTAAAAAGCTACTGTAAGCAAATGCTGCTAATAAATGCCATTACAACAAAAAATAAATAAAGTAAAAATAAAAAAAAAATCGTTGAAAGAAGATTCCGCAGTGAATGAAAGTGCAACAGTAGTAAAAAATGCAAATTAATTAAAACGACGTGTGTACAAAAACAAAAAAAAAAAAATCGAAAAATCGCAAAGCAAATACACACGCAGCAAATAGACGCGAGAAAAAGTGAGTCTCCCAGCTCAACTCTACTCAACTACTCAATTACAAGCAGGCATCACTAAGCGCCAGCAAAGCAAAAAGATAAACAAAACCTACATACACAAAACTGCTGCAGCACTCTGCGCCCCCTTCACGCTCGCCACCCCCCACAGCTGCCACAGCACACGCACTAGACGCAATCAATGCCCACTAGACAAGCGCGCCGCTCCAAAGTGCACTCAAAGTCTACACAGCTGCACCGCTAAAGCTCTACGCTCCACACTCCACTCCGCTCCAGCTGCAGCAGTCATTTATTAAACGCAAAAAAACTTCAAGCAAAATAAAATAAAAAAAAAAATCATTGCATACTTTTCTGCTTGCACTGTTTAACTACGCGCTCACTCGCCTGGCGCTTCCACAAGCAGCTTGGTGGCTCTGCGCTTCAGAGGGAATAAAACGCGTAACGATAATTTCAGAAAAGGTAGGTTAATCATAGATTAAAATGCGTTTATTGTGCACATTTATCAATGTAAGCGCCCGGCTGCACTGCACGCCGCCTGCCGATATGCAGCGCTTATTGTTGGCATTGTGCCGCGGCTGCCATAATGCGCACTTGTAGTTTCTCTTTCGTTAAAGTGCAGCGCTTTTGAAAAGTGAAATACGCGGCAGCAGATAATTAAGTTGGCATTAATGGCGCTGTTGCCATATAACGCTGGCGGAAGCGCCTTGAAGTAGGCCAATATTATTTCAATCATTTATCGCAATGTATTAACGAGACTGTGAAAATAAGTGCAAAGATAATTGCTGCCTTTTGCTTGGTTTTACTATGTTGGTATGTGCAGCTTTTCAACATGATTGAATTTGGAATAAAATTTTTAAATTTTTCCTGATATTTTTAAAGCGTTCCTTGATATTTTCTTGTGGTAATGAAAAAGTTGAAGAAAAGCTGCATTACGATAATCACAACACATCTAAGTCGTTGATGATTTTATGAATATGCATACATGCGATAAGAAAAAAAAGTTAATGCAATTTCATAACTATTTCTAAATATTGAAAAAAAAATGTATATATACCTTATGACCTTTTCATAAGAACTTAGCTCAAAGTTTTTGAAAAAGTTTTTATTTTTTAGGAACAATTACAATTATGCTATAGCTGGTGAAAATAATTCCGACTGATACTACGAAAATATTTGGAATCTTATTAATTTTGTTGTGTTAGCCTAAATGTATGCTATGATACTAATTTAGCTTTCTAATTTCTCAAGGCTTCATAAAAGTAGACTTAAGTCAACATATGGACTAGCTGCATCCTTCACATTGTAGAAAATTGGTCGTGTCAACTCAGAAACCTTCATATTAATTTGGTTTAATGGTTGAATACGGAAACAATTCGCAGCCCAATTCATGGATTTTCGCCTTCGTTCTCACTGACTTGTGGCACAGCCTTGGTGAAACAGCCATTTCTTTTTTTTCAAAAGTGCCCGTTTTTGCCAATTTCGAGCTTCAAACGGTCCTATAACTGTATATAATAGTTGCTGTTGATGTCTTTCTTCTATCAAGGGACTCAGATGATTGTCGTTGACTCGTCGTTGTTTTTGCTCAAAAGTGAGCACGCGCCGCCGACACTTTTCAGAGAGCTTTTGCATGCCCAAATATTAGTAATTGTTATGGTATACACGTTCAGTTGATATCCTGAGATCGTTAGCTATCTCGAGCAACTCTATTTTATGGTCATCCACAATCTTTTCGTGGACTTTGGTGATGTTCTCTTCGGTAACAATCACTATTGGGCGTCCACCGTCTTTGGTGCTCATTTCACTACGTCTTCACTTAGCATAACAATCCTTCATGCTTGTTTTTTCTGGGGCAGTGTCCGCTAACGCGTCAGCAACCCAAGCTTTTGCTTCATCTGTAATTTGTCCCTTTAAAAGGTAATATGTCGTTAAAATTTTTTTTTAAATTTTTTTTTATTGAAATGTTAACATAAAAAATTCCTTTTGTCAATGCTTTCACACAATAATAAAAGTAGCTGCCCTAAAAATGTTATAATTCATATAGTAGTTACCCGAGAACTGTCAATTTTATATGCGCGTCTCTTGAAGACCAGAAATTTATTGCCAGTGGCGCCGTTTATGTGTCAGGTTAAGGACTTTTCAATTAAAATGTTAGTAATAAATTGCTTAAAAGTATTGAAGTGACAGTAATATTGAACTGTGTAATACAAACTATCAAATTTTCTTTTATTAGTATTTAAAACAATTGAAAGGTTCTTATATTCAAGTTATATCCACTTAAACAATGTGCTGATATTATATGAATACTCTGAGGAATACTCAATACCATCTGCTGTGGGGTTCTCAAAGACCTTATCGAATTTTCTCCCCTCTGTTGACAGTTTTGGTATACATGCGCTGACTGCTTTATTTTATCCAGTTGTGATGATGTAACCGGTATGCAGACCCTTTCCCTCGGTCTGGAAGAGATATTCTTTTTGTCCACCACTACCAGCTTCACTGCGAGGTGTATCCCCCTACCGTGGCTATATTGGTTTTGTAGTATTGGATCTCGCCATCGCAAACAATCATTTTGAGTTGTCCCTGGTATCAGCCGGCATCTGTGCATGATAGCTCTTATATCTTCCCATTTGTCAGTGTAGCTTACATTCACTTTCACTGGGCTTGAAAAATTTTTTCGGCATCTTCCTCACACAATACTCCATTCACAATGTGGTTAGTTTTCGGCCGTTCACCCAACGATTGTTTTTATCATGTTTTCACGACCAATTTACGTACTTGGCACCGTTAAATTTTAGGTGAAATCCCCTAACATGGTTCCTACTCAAGAGATTTCAACCATATTGGATCTTAATATTATTTTTTCAACATTCTTATATTACTGTGTGTAAATAATTGAAATCAGACAACCATGCGTATTTCCCATGGAACACAACCTGAAATTCCATCTGATTTCTTCACTTTCAGAACCATTGAATGTATCCTGATAAGACTTTTCACGAACAGTTCCTTTGAGCTGTGTCACTTTATGAATAAAATTTTTTCAAATCGAAGCGAATTTATCAGATGAAGAATATGTCGCCTCCAAAGCCTATTGTAATAATATCAGTCAATCTGTGGGATGTATTAAAGAAATTCAATGATAATCCTTTACTGATATTAGTATTTCCGTGTATCAAAAATTGGTTTGAACGGGTCAGTATTTCCCTTTTCTTTCATATACCTAATAGAAAGGTGTACGAACTTCCGGCTGACTTTAAACCGTATATATCAGCAAATATATGAGTTATATCAAGGAAAATGATATACATACCCTAAAGGTTTGTGTCTGAAATGGATAAAACGGGATGAAAACTTGACCTAGCTTCCATAAAACTAATATTAGAAATATCGAACATCCGGCTGACTTCACACCATATGATTGCTGATTTCATTTGAGGTAACTTAATTAACTTCCCATAAAATTTTTAAAATCAAGTTTTGCCTACACTGTAGGGCTTTCCTCAGCCTTTGATCTTCCCATGTGCTTTCTTACTTGTTTAATATGGTTGTTCTTCTGGATCTCATTCTGGAACGACAAGTGTGCATAGTCCCCGCTATGCAAGTAAGGCTTTTATTCCAGAGGGCGATAGGTATCCGCTAGTTCCGTATGATACTGGACTGTTGTTGTTACAACGGCACCTAATCCCCATTAGGAGGGTAGAGATTAGATAAGTTGTCATCGACGTCGTGCAACTGTAGGCCCAGGAGACGTGCTGTTTCGATGGGACCGGACCAAAGGGTGAAGGGTGTCAGATGAGCCTACCCTGTAGGGCATGCAAAGAAGTGGCTAGTGACACAATTCACTCTGGACATATGTTTGATATAACAGGGTCTATTCTGAATAAGTAGGAGTTTAATCTGCTACAGTATCCAGCTCTCAACTGTAGCTCTTCGTTCGCAATGGGTGATGGTTTGAGGGCTCTTAACCAGGCTGATCTCCGGTAAAGCACACCCAAGCATAGTAATACTAGACAAATACAAAATTTAGGCCGGTCGATTGGCCACCAAGATCGTGTGATATCACACCCTTAAGCGTCTTCCTGAGAGAATATGTAAAATCTTAAGTCCATGCGGGCAATCTCGCTTCGATTCAAGCCTTGGAACAAAACCTCACGCGTGTCATTTGCGTGTAACCTGTTGAAATATTCGAGCGAGTCATCGAAAATTTGACTTAACGGATAGACCATCTGAGATGTAACTGCGATCAACATTTGAAAGAGAAAACCTTAAAAAAATAAATGCCGGAGAATGTTCTTTCGAATTATGATAAACATTTTCCATTAAATTTTATGTTTCTGTGGTTTTTCTTAAAAAAGTACGAAATATTGACATGGATCACTCTTGACTTATTATACAAAAAAAAACATGTTTTTTTCACCAACTTTTTTAATTTATTACCCTTAGCTTGAACTTAAGCATTTCCGTTCATTTTCTTGCTCACAGCATTTCACTTTTTAAACTTTCTCGCACAAAGCAATATGAATATTTCAAAATTTAATTCTTTCTTCATATTTACATGCGCACTTTCTTACCTACTTACTTACCCACTTACATACTTGCCTACTTACTTATTACTTACTTACGCACTTACCTATCCACTTACAGCAGATGTGTACACATATAAAAACCCTTTGGCAAGCGCTGCTAGCTTACTGTGCAAGCGCGAGTTTGTATGTGTGTTGGTTAACAAGTATATATGTGTTTATATGAATGTGTGTGCGAGTGTTTGAGAGTAAGTAAGGCGTTTACTTAACTGCTTATGCACTTACGCGTTCACTTGTAGCAAAGGCTATTTACCAACGCGCACAGGTGCATATTCAAGCGTGTGCAGGCATAGTTGCTTTTATATATGTATATACTGCTTTTGTATACTACTATATATACATATCTATATATTTGTAAAAAAGTATGGTCATACCTTACAGTCGCCATTAATATGCTACAAGCATTTCATTGCATGTGAACGCGCGTTGTGGCTCGCTCTTATCTTTAATATAGTCTTGTAAGTGTACTATATATTCATATACATATATATTTATATATATTCACAACAGTTACCTACACATATACACCTCTGTGTCGCCGTTCATCTGCCTGCATTTATGCCCGCGCGTAAGTATTATCAGGCTATAATTTATGTCAGCTTTTACAATGTCTTTTCCCGTTATCTGCCATCAACTGCGCTCCCCGTTTACCTTCCGCCTCCCAGCTTATTTGCTGGCACCGCACTTTCCCTTCCGTATTCGCATTGTTTTCCGCGCCTTCGCTTATGCTTAATGCGTTCTTATTTTATTATTGCTTGTTTCCTTGATTTTTACTGCCTGCTTATGCATTATTTTGTTCTTTTTTCGATTGATTCAACTCCTTTTACTTCATTAAATTGCTTTCTTGCTTGCCATTTGCTTGTAAATATTACTTTTGCATTTATTTTACATTTTTCTCGCACACACGCTCACGCTCACGCACACGCTCTGGCATTGCAATGCGCTGCTCAGCGTTCGCTTAAATTAAGTGCTCCTCAAAAATATATAAATTAAAATGCGCGATATATGAAAATGACGCGCCATTAATTGCCAGCGACAGCACGCTGTCTGCCCGCGAAGATATACGAGCGTAATTATGGCAACAATGTGTCATATTCGGGGAGGGCGGCGGGGCGGAAGATTATTTAAAGCATGAGCACTGATTTATTCTCACTCATATGGATGAAGATATTTTTAACGCTTTTTCAAACATTTCTTACGATGGTAAGAATTCATATTTTTAACACATTTCGAATGCTAAAAAAAATATTAAAAATATGAAAAAAATTAGTTAAAATAAAATATGGGAAGTGTTTGTGATTTTCTTTTTAGGTTTTATTTAAATTTTAAAATTTAAAATATATATTTTTCTAATAAAGAAGGTCTCCTTTTTGTAAGGAAAAAAAACACAGAAATTTCACTTTTATTTGAAAAAGTTAATTGTCGTTCGAAAGAATACTCTTTGGCACTTATTTGTTGAATATTATCGTTTTCAAATTGTTGGTCTCCATTAATCCATTCGTTGAGTACAATTTTCGATGACTCGTTCGAGCATTTGGACTGGTAACTGACGAACGACGGTGTAATATCACACGATCTTGGTGGCCAATCGACCGGCGCGCTGATTCCACCGACCCACAAACTGTCGTTTTTTCAGGAAGAGATGACAACTTTTGCATCTTTTCAGATTATCTGTACATTTCGTCCCAAATGCGGCAATTTTTCTTGTTGGATCCCCATTGAGCCAAAAAAAAGACGCAACGCTGAAAAAATTCAGCACAAAAACGTCGGGTCTTCTTGGATGTTTTCAACAGCGAAGCAATGACGTTTGGGAAGCGAAGCGACTTCAGTATTTTGTAAGCTTTCTATTTAGGACCTCGACGTAAAATGCATCAAGTCGTTCCATACGTCAGTCCATGATGCTGTGAACGGCGCCGAATCTACTCTCCACACTTCGCATGCATTCTCCTCTACGGTTGCTGTATTTTCTTCACTGCGTGCTGGATGTGCTCTATTCAGGAAAATTAGTATACAAGTTTGCCAGCATATGAAGGATTTTCACAGTTTTCGATCTTTGCTAGCTGCAAGAGTACTAAAAATTGGGTTACACTCGAATATTTTTATAAGGTTAAAATTTGAATTCATTAAAATTGGTCTAGTCCTAAATATCAGAAAGAAAAGGTCAAACGTGATTTCAAAACGAAGAAGATTTAATGGGTTCGTCAATTAGTTGAACCGCATTTGAGGCACTCCTCCATCTAACTACACTCATAACTTCGAGCCATCAGTATAGTATTCTCGAAACCTGTCCTGAATAGACAAGTAATATGTAGTTTTATAAAACTGGAATGTGAGTAAAAAGTAACTAAGAGCTTTTCAAGCAGAAGAAATTAGACCACTTGTATATAAGTCTATTGAAAAGAGTAACTGCTGGGTTTAATCTGTGGCGATTGAATTCGACTTACTTGGGATTCGTTTTGATGACAGTCGGGTCAAAGTAACCAGAATGGATCCCGCTTTTTAGCTAGCCAAGAACTGTAAACTCGGAACCATGCTTCGAAATTACTTTGGGAATGTTTTCTGCCGCTACAACAACAACATCACTTAATTGGAATATAAATTGTGGTGACTGCGTCTTCAATAACCGCTGACTCTTCGTACATTCAATAAATTCTACATTTACAAATGCAAGTTGAACGGATGAAACTTTTTTCCTTATGAACTTATAACTAACATTATTTTCTAATTAGTTCGTGAAGCATCAGCTATACAAATGAATATTAGCGCTGATTCTGCATACATTGGGTGCTATCGAAAATGCTGTCTCCTTCCCGTGTCAACGTTTGCTGTTTACTTCAGCAAGATTTCCTGTCAAGCCACCAGCATTAAGTTTTACATTTTCACTCTTATTGCCACATTACATTGTTTGTTGTATACGCCTGTTGGTATGCAACAACGTTTGCAAATTTCGAAAAGTGAGTATAAAGACTTAAAGCGAGGCGGCCCGACAGGATGTTGCTACAACATGACAGGAAGCGGCGGAATGTGAAAACATGAACTCCACACCCACAAGCAATAAAGTGAAAAAGAACGCTTTCTTAACAACAGGAAATGAAAAGCGTACAATTGAATTTAATTGTAGGCAACTTCCGGAGCACTTCAATTTGCCTACACGCAATTTTCATAGAAAACAAAGCGCAAATCAAAAACATTTCATACTTTGCGGATTTGCAGCTTTTTGTGTTGACTGCTGGGCTTTGTGCCTGTTGCAGGTTATGTTGCTGTTATTAATTTCAGAATTTGGATACTTGTTTTTTGTTATAATTTGGATACTTATATCTAAAACTTTTCAATAATTTTTCTGGGTGACCGGCTCAAGGCCATAGTTAAAGCAAAAGGTGGTCATATCGAGCAAATGTGAATTGGACCTGAATTAAGAACTATTTTCACACATTTCGTGCTTTAAAATAAATAAAAATAATTTACCAAACCGAAGTTATGGCTTTATTAATTGGTTACACTTCGAGTGCCGGACCCTGTAGCATACTTTTCAGCGTCTACGGAATCTTTTTCCTTCAACTTAATTCATTCAAAATTCATTAATTTAATCGTTATACCTTTTTTTATTGGGAATTCAAAGAAAGTTATTTAGAGAAAGTAAACTGAGGCCACAAGTTTGCGGTTAATTATATGCTGACCTGACTAAGTTACCTCACAAAGGTCTTCAACCGGTGCTGATCACTCTTCAAATACGCGATGTGTGGAAAGTCGGAAGAGTGGTCCCACTACTGAAAAATGGGAGGAGTCCTATCGTGAGATAATACTCTTCTCCCCAGTTGTCCAGCCCCTTGAAGCCTTGCTAATCCCGTACTTCACTTAAAACCTCACCCCAGCTAACCATCAGCATGGCTTCCGAAAAGTGTCCAGTACCACCACAGCGCTTAGCCCAAACCGCCGTTAGAGTTCGTGGCCATAACCAGAAAACACCCTGTGGGAGAACGAGCGTAGTAGCGTGGGACTTGTCAAAAGCCGTTAGTTAGATACTGCAGAACAGCGAAAAAACTACGCTCTACTACTCTTCCAGGACTGAAGAGGTGGACGATGAACTACCTGAGCGGTCGTCAATCATCCTTAATATTTCGAGGTAAAAACTCAAAACTGAGAAGAGTTAAACAAGGGGTTCTGCAGCGTGGTGTCCTCTCCCTGATATCGTTTAACTTTTATAGCTTGAAACTGCCACAAAGGGAGTCAGCCACCAGAGGGAGTCACTACCTCTATATTGACGTCGATCAATGGAATCGATGGCATGTTTTAAAAGGTAAATGGCTATCTCTCTGACGTTTCTCGCTATCCCGCGCGATCCAGCACTCCACCAGCATTTGCCATGCAGCCACTGTTTCATTTCTATACCGTCCCTAGTTGCTATGCTGATTTTACTTGGCCTACCGTGTGCTTCTGTCTGTCTCTACGCGCTGCACCGGGCTATACGCGATGGCAACAAGTAACATTGTGCGGCATTTAGCATCTTTGCACCATGGGGCACATGTGTCTGAGCTGCCACCGTCCATTGTTGGCAGCGGACGAACTCCCTTTAGAGCACTTAGCGCACTAACTTGCCAACAGTTAGGTAAGCGAGCATTGCAGTAAGGGCACATGGGATATAGTGCTATAAATCTACAAAAAATATGTGAGGTGTGTGTATCGTTCTTTCTTGTTTATTCGTTGGCGCATTCAGTGCCTTACTGTTGCGTCGCAGCATACTTTTAGGCGGCTGAGCATTTCCCAGCGCACATTGCACTGCGTTTCTCTTGTTTAAGCATCTTTCAGTGTGGCTTCCCTGCGTTATACAGTTTGCTTTCCTCATTCCCTTTGTTTTCTGCTGTTGTTCATTTATTTATTTGCTCTTTCTAGTCTTCCTCTACGTTTTCCATTCGTCAATTGTTTTGCCACTTCAGCGCCGCGAAACGTGTTGTTGTGCGTTGAAGTGTGGAGAGAAGTGCACGCATGTTAGTGAGGAACAGCCCCAGCCATGGGTTAAGGCGTCGTGGCACACAGCAACTGTGCCGCTGTGTATTAGAAGTGTTCCTTGTGCGCATTCAGCTGCCACTTTCCCCAGCTTTCTTTTTGTTTTGGTTTTTAAACTAAAATTTGCATTGTGCTACCTTGAAAGCCGTCAACTCACGCTAGGTAAGCACATACACACATCCAGCAACTTATAAAGAAATCCTCGTGGAGCGCTCATAACATATTTAAAGGCGTTGGCACAGTTGTGCATTATTCATAAAGTGTGAGGGCGTTGTACGCATGTTACAATTCTTTTTTTCGTTCACGTGTCTTAACTTTGTGCACTTCTTTTTAAAATTTTTTTTACTGCTTCTTGCCTACTAACTTCAATTCCTCATATTCTTCCCCGGCTTCTTTTCTTTGTTTTCTTTTTTTTTTTGTTGGTTTTTTTTTAATGTTTTCACGCAGTTGTTTTCGTTCTTGTTGACATTCTGCGCTTTTGTTTTGTTTACCTGCGCGCTGTGCGAAACCTACATGTATTTGTTACATGCTTTTAGGCGCTTTGCATAAATTGCGTTGGTTTCCTTACTTAGCGCTGTTAATTTAAAATATTTTCTATTATGTTGGCTTCGCAAGAGCCCGTACAAAAGCCGCAAACTAACTGTTGTGCTTTTTTTGGCATAATTGTAGGGCGGTACGCCCCAACGTTGAGGTTAGAGTTGAGTGGCAGCGGTCACTGAACGCTTAAAAGGTGGCAAGCAGCGAAAGGCAGCAGTTGAAGGTGTGAATTTCAAATGAAAAAATTATAATTTAAATGAAAGGAAAGCAAATGGTGAGAACTGAGTTAATGTTTGTAGTGTAAATGGGGGTAATTAGCATACAAAGAGCATGTTTTTAATGCCATTTCTTCTTGGAATTTATAAGCATTGACAATTTCAGTTTCTATTGCCTGTAACTGTGCTTCAAATTGCGTCAAAAAGTATGCTAGGAAACCATAAAAATTCTTAGAATCACTAAAACACAAATTTCGCATAAAAATATTGTTTTAGTACTTCAGAAAGAGGAACTAAAGCCATCAATACACAAATAACCGGTATTGATCATCGCGGAAGAAATACAGCCCAATGACGCCGCCTGCCCATAAACCGCACCAAACTGTAATTTTTTCGGAATGCAATGGTGACTCATAAAGTACGTGTGGATTTCTGCTTGACCATTCAACTCATTTTTCCATTAGATGCTCAATTATTTATCTGACAGGATGATTATGACGACCATAAATAAATTCTTATGATTTCGACTCGCTGTTGGATCGTATATCTTTCCACGATGAAATGGCCAGCCTTATTGAAGAGAAATGTCAAAAGAGCGAAAAAAAATATGGCATCGTTTGCTGTTCCTATCGGTCTACTTTTGTAGCGTCCATTTATTTAAATTTTTTGCTGGCCTTTTTCGATCTTGATAACATTCCATAAATATCTATTCAATTCAGGTCCGGGCTTTACGCAGGCCAATCCACTATTCTAATTGTTTCATTGTCGAACCAATGTCTTACTACCTTTGCGGTGTGCTTCGAATCATTTTTTGGCATAAATGTCCAGCTTATGGGCATGGCTTCAAATAAAAATGACTCCATTTTATTTTTCCGTGTATCGAAATATTGAAACCGGTCGATTTTAGATTTTAATCGAAGGATTGGCCCGACATCATGCCATGCAAACGCGCCCCAGACCATGACCACCGCCGTGCTTTATGGTTTTTGTTGGTTTACCGAGGGTTAAGGGCTTGACCTTGTGGTCGATGTACAAATGATTTTTCAGTTTTCCAATTCCAATTTATCTTGGTTTTGTCGCTCCAAACACATTCCTCAAAAATTGTGCTGATTTGTCTCTGTGAGTGTCAATCGAATTTTGATGTGGTTTTTTGACAAGAGTGATTTCCTCCTGCTAATTCGTCCAAAAAGTAAAAGCTTCGCTGAGTCGTCTTCCTACAAGCTTTCTCAACACACGTCCAAGCCGTCCACGCCATATTTTTCATTGACTTTGATCATAACTTCTGTTTCGGCTGACTTGAAAGGATCGGTTTTGCTCTTCTGTGCTATGCTTTTGTCAACACTGATATTGGTTTTACGTGGTCTTGGTTTTCATGGTATCTTTTTGTTGACTCAAGTTGAGTATTAAAAGCCCATAAAGCAATGCATTATTTCAACAATTTCGAGGGAAATTATCGTTGTTTGATCATATTGCGCATAGTCGCTCTCTTTTCCGGCGTGCAATGTAGTCCACTTCCCAATTATATTCTATAAGCACCTATGAAATGCTGAACATTTTGCTGAAGACGGGCAAATTAGTTGAATGAGCAAGAAAAAAATATGGAAGCTCACAAAATCTAAAAAACTTCCTGAAAGCTTTTATGTGAAGAGTGAAAGCTGTGGTTGTTAATGTCTTTTATTTAGTGAAATATTACCATTTGAATTTTGTTCCATTCTACTAATGCAATTTTCCATGAATGTTAAAAGATTAACTCACCGGATATTGGGAAAAGTAAACAAAATTAGCTTACACATATAAGACTAACATGATGTAAAGTTTCGATATTAGATTCTTCACTGACGTAGATACCTGTAACGCGGTTATAACCGAATGCTTTAATTCATAAGACAAAAATGACATTCCTAAACAAGCTTACACCCAACATTCTTCAAATATTATTACCTTAAAGTAGCATTGAGACAAAGCATAATGAAAGCTTCCATAAAAAGCGTGAAGGCTCGTTTTTTAATAGTGTAAGTTTCATACCGAAATGAAAGACACAAATTTCACCAAGTTTAAAAATTATTTGATTTTATTAAATCACAAAACTTTAATCACAATTTCTGTACTTATCCTCAAATAAATAACGACATGAAATTTAAATCTCGAACTCGTCTAAAATATTTATGAAATCGAACGAACGAATAAGAATCAGCGCAAATCATGCGATTTATCCACTGATGGCCGTGATTTCTGCAACTCATGACAAGCCCAAGGGACATGCAGTATAAATAAAGACAAGCATAAATAACAAGCACACACTGCCTATAAACGAAACAAATTCACTGTCTCTCTCCCAAACACATACCATATATATACAGACATTTTTATTGCGATTACTTTGTCTTTACCGACATTTGCTGCTGTTCGCTGTTCGCTCTGTTATGCAAATTTGCGCTCTAACGAAGCTCGCCGCTCGCAAGGTCCAACTTACCGGCGCTTAGGGACTCTTCAAAGCAAATACCCCATATATTTACATATAGACATTTCTAGGTATTTGCAAATAAATTTGAGTTGAGTTTCTGCGAATGAGTGCAGTCGGCCGCTTGTGTTGGTATGAGTGTGTAAAGGATAAACAAAGTTTGTGAAAATATTTGAGTTAAGTAGGTAAAAAGAGTGATTGGTGAAACAAAATCTGTTTCACAAATTGAAAAAAAAAAAATTAAATGGAAAATAAAACTAAAAATAAAATTGAAAAAGTTTGCTAAATGTATAACTAAGGGATTACGAAATCAATAAGAACGGCGTGAGCACTAACAAGTGCTTATGCAATATTAATGTGACACGACAGGCTGTTACGAGTGTATTTATGGATTCCTACGCAGATGCTTTCAAAAGCTTTCGAATTATTTATTATTTATACATAAATGGACACACATATGTACACATATTGTGTGTATATATCGTTTTCGCGTAAATTTAGGACATGTGGAAAGCACCAGGACGGAAAGTTTTATTTAGTTTTGTTTGCCTTTGAGTAGGCTATCTAGCGGTACTTTTCTTAAGAGAAATGTGAAGGTTCAAAATGTGGGACATTGAATAATAAATTAGCGGTGTATTTAAACTTGAACTTAAACTTAAACTTAAATTTAAACTTAAACTTAAACTTAAACTTGAACTTGAACTTAAACTTAAACTTAAACTTAAACTCAAACTCAAACTTAAACTTGAACTTGAACTTGAACTTGAACTTGAACTTGAACTTGAACTTGAACTTGAACTTCAACTTAAATTTAAACTTAAACTTAAACTTAAACTTAGACTTAAATTTAAACTTAAACTTAAACGTAAACTTAAACTTAAACTTAAACTTAAACTTAAACTTAAACTTAAACTTAAACTTAAATTTAAATTTAAACTTAAACTTAAACTTAAACTTAAACTTAAACTTAAACTTAAACGTAAACTTAAACTTAAACTTAAACTTAAACTTAAACTTAAACTTAAACTTAAATTTAAACTTAAACCTAAACTTAAAATTAAACTTAAACTTATACTTAAACTTAAACTTAAACTTAAACTTAAACGTAAACTTAAACTTAAACTTAAACTTAAACTTGAACTTAAACTTAAACTTAAACTTAAACTTAAACTTAAACTTAAACATAAACTTAAACTTAAACTTAAACTTAAACCTAGGTCATACTTTATCGCTTCATTTATACGCACTGTTGTTCATTCTTCCGGTAGGCGTGCTCTTTCTCGTTCTTTTGTAAAATATTCGCCACTTTTCTTTCATTAAGTACATTCTGCGAAAACATAAACAAGGCAGCCAAATAAAAACTCTCGCATGTAATTTATTATTATCATATATTAAGCCGTAGGTCGTAAGACGCCGACAGCAGCAAAAAAAGTAATAGGAAGAAAGAAATAATTGCACGCATTAAAAGAAGCTGTCCAGTCGTGATGTCGAAAAATAAAGTTTGCTCATAAAAGTCTACATTGTAGACCTAGAAAAACGGAAAATAAGGCGTTGCAATGTTTTAGGCGCAAATGTATAGACTGAACAACGCCCCTAAAATGGTGCTAGTAACAATTTGTTTTGGTGCTTTTGTGTTTCCGTTTAACTCACTCCAAGAGTCGGACTGAATGGCTACAAAATAATAGTATATGAATACTCAAGATAGGAGGAAAAAGTTAGAACAGGATGTGAATAAAATGTCTTAAATATTATATTGTAATATACCATATACAACTGGCTGGAGAATCATTGGCAAACCAAAGTGTGGAAGGAGTGCTGTAAGTTGTTGAGAATAAGAGGTTTGCAGAAGAGCAGGAAAACTAAGTGGCGGTAAAATTTATCCTTGCCTTCAAAGCCGTTAATTTTGAACTGTATGCATGAGAAATTGCTGGGTTTAACTCACTTTGCTGGGCGTCTTGAGACTTCACATGGTTTGGTACATCTTTTCCCACAATGGCACACTGTACTATCTATAGTTGTGGTTATTTAAAAGCGAAGGTAATAATTTATTTATAAAGCACTCTTTAGGAACAAAAAAAAAAATTACGAAATTCGTCAACAATTCTTATATTTGATTATTATCCTCATCACATTTAAAATGCCTAGTTTTTTAACACTGCATATTGTATTTGAATAAATCTTTATAATTTCAATGCGGGAGAGAACTCTATCAACCGGAAGTTATGCATTCTCGACGAGCTTACCATCATATTAGCCAAAAGATTTCAGACCTGATAGATTTTTTCATTGTCGGCAAAATATTCGACTACTCTCTTTGGAAAAGCTGTAAAAGATTACATACACCAGAAATCAAGTACGTCCCAATATATTTAGTGCTGATCATTGAGCCAGAAGTAATTCAAAGAAAGCGGAAATATTTTCGGATTATTTAACCAAAATATTCTTCCAATATCCGTATGACACATCATGATTCAAAAGGCAGAAAAATCAATATACTATACGAGGTATGACAATTAAGTAATGAGATTGATACCATAAAAACCGTGTATTTGAAAATTATTCTACAACTCTGCCATCCCCTTCAAAGTAGTCCTTTTGAGTAGCTATACAGCGATTCCAGCGCGTTTTCCATGCTTCGTAACATTTCTGGAACGCTTCGACTGGGATGTCCGCGAGTACCCTCGTCACGGCCGCCTGGATGTTCGTAATCGACTCAAAATGGGTTCCGTTGACCACCGATTTTGTTTTCAGAAACAAAAAAAGTCACACGGTGACATGTCGGGCGAATAAGGTGGATGTTGCAACACGGCGATTCCTTTAGAGGCCAAATACTGGGACACGCTGAGGGCGGTGTGGCACGGCGCGTTGTCGTGATGCAGGATCCAGTTACGAGCGATGTCTGGGCGCACCCTGTTGACTTGTTTTCGCAATCTTTCAAGTGCTTGGCAATAGTAGACCTGATTCACAGTTTTCTCCTGTGCATCGAATTCTTTGTGGACGATTTCACGGCTTTCAAAAAAAGCAATAATCATCGTTTTCACCTTCAACCTGCTCATGCGTGATTTTTCGGGCGGGGGGCGCGCGGATACAACCATTGTGAGCTTTGGCATTTGGTTTCCGGTTCTAAGAGCACTATCACCATACACTCTCACAATTTTAGCGTACGTTTCCGAAGCTGTTTCGCCCAAACTGGCCCAAAATTATATTAATGTAGAGGGGAGGAATGCCGGAAAAAGAGAAAGGGAATTTGAAGGTCACAAGTTTACCACAAGCGCGGCAATAAAATCAGTCTCAATACTTAATTGTCAAACCTCGTATGAAGTATCTACTTAAAGGCTTATGCCATTTCTATCGATAATATCGAAGCTTTCCATAAAATGTCTCAATAGAATCATAGAACGAAAAACCATAAATCTAACGCATCAGTTTGGCTTTCGAGCTAACCATTCCACGATTTATTAAATCCACAGACACATTAGTGAAAAAAAAATTCTGTTCTACCGTGTGTTTGCGTGTTGTAAAAGCTTTCCATGAAGCTTGTTACAAAGTACTTCTCTCGAAATTGTAACTGATTTTACCGAAACATCATTATGATAACTATATCAGTTCGCTATTTCCGAGTTTAACAAGGCAACAAGTATTTTATCCTTAGGGAAATAAAACCAGGAGTACCACCAGGAAGTGTGTTGAGCTCTCTTCTTAATATTCTATTCACCCATGACCTGCCAGTAAACTGCAATTACAGAACAGCCACATTTGGAAATGATACCGCGTTGGTAGTAGTGAACAGTGCATGAATACTTCCATGAAATAAATGGCAAATAATTACAAAACACAATTCAAATTTGTTGATTTCAAATGGCTTCAATGTGCAATTACTGTTTTTTTCACAACCCTAAATGTATGCTACATCTATAAAAAAAATCAGTACATTGTAATTGAGTGCGTCTCGTCGCATAGATCAAATATGTCGTTGCTGCTCAAGCTCCCGTTTAATTAGATTAATGCAGAATATATAGAAACTTCCAATAATTCCTACAAATTGACTGAAATTGGATTAACTTATCATTTATTTATGGCAGCTATGTTTATTGGTTTATAGCAAATATGCGCCACATAACGACGAAAACAGAAAATAAATAAAAATGCATAAACCAATACAAGCATAAGTGGATATTTATTTAATCATGATTTATTGAAGCATGCTTGTGGTGTATTGGTATTGGGGTGCAGCGCGTGAAGCACATGCGGACATTAGGGTGTGGGTGGTGTTAAAGCGAAAAAATTGGCAAAAACCGTTTAAGCTTACGTGTAAGTTTTCATATTTTGTGTATGAGTATTAGGGTGTGTGAAAATTAAGAAAAATATTTGTGAGTTAATAATGTGTATTTGGGAATATATTGTATATGTATGTATTCGCTGAATATTTTGCAACCTATGCGACATTTTTGATATGTATATTAGGGTGTGCCTAAAAATTATAAGACATATATATGAATATTTTTTGTTTATAAATTTATATGTGGGGATACACACGTTTATTTGCATTAGATATATGAGAGGGTTCGCATCAAAACGAATATTAGGGTGTGTCCAAAAATAAAAAAGACTTATGAATATTTGTGGCTTATTGATGTAAATGTGGAAATCGTTTTGTATATATATCTACATACTTGTTGAATATTTTGCAGTGTATATTAGGGTGTGCCTGAAAAAAAAAATTATATTAATATTTTTTGTCTATAAATGTTTGTTTAGGAAAACATTTCGTTAATATTCCTTACGCCAATGAGAGGTTTTCTATAAAAAAGAGTATTAGGGTGGGTCTCAATAGTGAAAACTTAATAAAATGTTTTTATAATATAAGTACTAATTTTTTGCACATACAAATATATTTATATGCGTATTATGCCAACGCGCTAACTCCGGTATGAAAAGTAAAATTTTAGTGAACTTAAGTATATACTAAGTGACTGCAGTAGTGTGGCTGGGGCGATACAAGCAGACTTCAAAAGAAAAAAATATTTTTTTCACAATTTATATACATATATGTGTACATATAAGAATATCGTGCAGAATTTTTTTCATTATTTTTTAAGCGTTTTTTTCTTGTACGCCATAATTTCTTTGCTCCTACACATATATGTATATGTATATACACACACAACAAGGCAAGAGACATACTTGTGAAACTATAAGCTTGTCTCAATACACACATACATATTGACGTACATTTGTATAACCATAAATTCTCATTTTCGCTTACGCATCATTATCGTGCATACTAAGCGCCTAAAATGCTGCTACACTTCAACTAAATAAGGCACTATGCGCATAATACACACACTTACGCAAGCGCAACTACACTTGTTTTGCACATGACTATATATTACACTTTTTGTGGCCTGTAAATATCACTACACATTAGCATCCAGTGAAATCGCCAAGATTAGATTATTTATGGTTGACACTTTAGTTGTACACGAGACGCAAGGACATCACAAACAAAAACTACAACAATAACAAAATGCAGTGTCGCATAATACCGCTAACATAGTGGCGTTTCAAAAGCATGCAAAAAGTAAAACCTATTTGCCAAGAAAAATATATAACGGCACTAAATAAGTATGTCTCGCCTTATGAGAGCAGATGATAACAACAAACACTCGAAGCAAATCGAAAGCTGTGAGCGTTAAAGCAGACCGCAAAGTAGTGCTATGAATAAGTAGTGAAGGCATGCTTATCTGCAGCACGTGGGTGTGGTCAGCTGGGTGAGTGGCAGGCGGATTGTCTGCTGGCACATACAATTTTTTATGCGTATAATAAATATGCTCAATCATCATCAATTCTTGCCAGCAGAAGCGATACACATATCAGGGCTTGCAGCTGCATACATAGAGATGTCTGCGCGTAGATTTAGCAAAATGTGTTTGTGGAAATGAAAAGCGGAAAAATACACAAATAAACCTGCAAATTACTAGCAAACTAATACAAGTGAGCATTAATGTTGATTTGATAGCAGAGAGTTTTATTTTATACCAAATTACTTTGCTGGAAAATTGTATTAGTTCAGATTAGTTAGCTTGTAGTTTTAGTAGTACCAGTACCATTCTGATCAGCACTACGGAAGATAATTACGCCTATTCAAATAATGTACTATACAATTTATTATAGAAGTCAAAATGCAAAACGCTTTTCTAAGAGCTTGTAAAAATTATCACTTTAGCATATTTATGTTGTATATAAATTACAGTCTAAATAAGTTCCAGAAATGTTTGATCATATCTTACGGCTTCGATATTTGATCGCTACTTTGCTTAGATAGAAACACCTTGAGCTTTGTTTGACCATTTTAGTGCCCATAAAGCATTCGTTGCCTACATTTAGTTGCATATTTAGCAAAGACACCTACCTTCGAAAACCTGACGGAGTGGACCACAAAAATGTGTTGCGTATATTATGCTTGTAACACTGCATTTCTGAAAGATATTAGCTTTGAAGTACTGATCATCTAATTTCATTGCGATTTATGCTGGGGAATAAGTTTAGCCGATTCCTTGACCATTCAAGTTTTATAACTTATATTTCTAAAACCACAAATAGCGTGAAAAATAAAGAGAAAATTTTGCTAAAAAAAATTGCATGCTTTATCATACTTCCCAAGTCAATGTATAATAAAGAAATACTAATAATGGTGTAAAAAAATACGAATAGTTTTTCCAACACAAAAACTTGTCAAGTGCTGAAGCCAACGTTTAGGCGCTAACGCTAAATACTCAAGTAACCACAATAATTAAATGTTTCATACACCAAGCTATGTTCATAAAACACACAGCTTTAGCTTTAACATTCTTCACTCTATTTCTCTCCACTGAAAGGCACCTCAAGTACCATTTTAATGTATGAAAAAAAGTAAGCGACGTTTAAGTCAGAGAGAAAAGAGTCAGACCTAAGGTGTTGAAATGCTTAGGAAAGCTTAAAAGACTATTTCCTTTAATTTTCCTAACACGAAACGTTGCTTATATAAAAGTAAAAGAGGGCGGAGATATGTCACTGTGTGCCACTCACACATTTCACCAAATGAGAAATCCTTAAGTAAATGACTATTATTGACAGTGTCATCAGGGCAGTGCTGGCACACAGTAATAGCTTATATACATATTCTTACTGTAATATGTATTTGTACATGATATCACCTTATCTAAAAACTAATGGGTACTAACCACTACTAACATATGTATGTATGCGTAGAAGTATAAAGAGGAAGAAAAATAAAACACAAAGAAGATTTTTTGGAGAAATTTTGGGGCTTTTCTATGAAGCCAATTGCAGAAAATGTCTTTAATAAGTAATGCGTTAAGAAAACACATTGTCTTAAGATTATTTTGTATATTTTATAGCTTTCTTTGGATACTAGGAAGCTCTATACATCTAAATAGGTTCTTTCAGGTAAAAGTTTCGATTAATGTTTAAACTTTCATGAGATAAACAAGTATTGGAGTACAGAATTCAAAGCCTATCATCCTAAGTCTACCATATCGCTATTGAATTTCTAAATTCTATTAAAAGACTAACAACTGTGTTCAAACTTTCCTTAATTTGTGGGTTTACATCTTGAATTCATAAGAGAAAAATTATTATATCGTTGCCTACCTTTAGGAGGCACACTTATCATATACCCAAACCCCTTTATTATACTGTGTTTGTAGTTCTGTTTGCCTCCCATAGTACGTATCCTCACAGTACTGTTTTAAATAAAATCTAGTTCTAGAAGTAAAATTATTCATTTATTACCGAATAAGAAAATGTTTTTGCCCGGAAGCTTAAGATATTCGTGAAATTATTTGGCTTAATATAACGTGACTTAAAATATTCTTTTTATCGTAAAATTCACTTCTGCTAAAGTTTTAATTTTTGACGAGTTTACTGGTCTGGGCCTCTTTTTATTTATATCTCTTCATCTAACTCGATACAAATGTCAATAAAATTCAATTAAGTTAAGAGATTTATTTACAAAATTTATGATAATTCATGTAGAATATTATCTACATTTTGGCGGATATTAGCCAAGATGCACACCTAAAAACTTTCACATAAAGTCTTCAGGCTTATTTCTTCGGGATCAGGTTGATTTTTGCAGAGTTTCCAGGTCTAAGTTTGGTATTCTGTTTATTTATATCTCTTCTTTAAGCTCAATGCAGATGCCAGTAACATTTTAAGACCTGATATACATTGATTAAATTAAAAAAAAAAAATAAAAAAAATTAAAAAGAAAAAAATAAATAAATAAAAAAAAAAACATAAAGAATATTGCCTACATTTTGGCGGCTTTTATCCAAGATGCGCACCTAAACTGACATAAAGCCTTAAAGCTTGTTTTTTACGGAATCAGGATGTCAAACAATTACTAACACTCTATTTCTAAGAAAAAGAATGCTCTCAGCGCATACTAGCCAGTATCCTAAAAGCAACAAGCTGAGTTAAAACATTTTCCGTTGCTTCTTAAATATTAATTATATGCAAATCTTCACCACATTTTCATTTTCACTCAGATTTTCCACTTCCTGCACAAAATATTGAAGACCTGTCTTTACATTAAATTTGATTTGTGATTTTTCTGCAAAAAGTTACTATTGCTATTCCACACAATCAACCCCAATCTGTTTCTGAGAAAAGTAATCGAAAACACATATGTATCTTACTTCCATCGTTTTTCATTTTATATATGCAGCAAACAAGCATTTCAATCGCATCAACTCTCGTGCACATTGTCACCTTCCGGAGCTTTGTCAGCGCTGCAATCTCAAACAGCTTGTAAATTGCAATTCGTTGTTGTGCAAATTGTTGTAATTTTTTCTTGCTTCTGTGTTCTCCTTTATTTTTATTGTTTTGTTATTTGTTTTTGTCGTCTGCAACGTCACCTTGATTTGCTTGCCACATTCATGTTGCAAGCTTTTATTTTCTTAGCCTTCCTTCCGCCGCTGTTGCTTTGCACTTGTCAGACCTTTCAATTTTCCGATATTTCTCGGCTGCGCTCTGCTGCTTTTTAGGCTGAGTGCGGGGGCAGGCGGTTTACTTTGTTTGGGTGGTGCGACTGAGTTCATCGGTGGCTGTGTGCAATTGTGATTGTAATAAGACTTGTTGGGGTTCCAATGTGTGGCATAAACGTTGGCGAAGTGACAAAGGTAATAATGAGAAGTGCAACCTCGAAGGTGGAGTAATAGAAGAAGAGCTAATAAATGATGAAGGCAAATGTTTTTGTCGGTATCGAACAACTTTCACCGCATATGAGTTGGAAAGCGCATTTTTGAAATGTAAGAAAATAAGACAAAGAGTTTTTACTATTGAAAGCTTATTATCCACAATATGTTTATGAAATAAATAATAGACGAGGTAATCTTTTAGTGAGCTTTGTCGAAATCAAAGCTTTCTCAGTAATAACAATTTTCGTATAAACTTTTACTTACATTTCATTCCTTCCATTTTGTAATTCTCAACTGGTTTATGTTACCTCTAACCATACATTGGCGCCTTAAAATGCTGTACTTTCACCACTTAAACAGATTGCGCCTCAACACCGCCATGAACTGCCTGCCATTTAGCTAGACCACAACAACCTTAGTCTACTTAACGACGACCTAATTGCGCATTTCCAGGAACAAAAAGTGAAAAAAGCATTACATTGCGGTTGCAAATATTTTGCAGCACGAGCGTTGCAATAGCCAACAATGAAAATGCGGAATGAATGCGCGTTTTTACCAACATCTATGCAATCAAAATATTTGTGCAAATAAAACAGACACTCACACAGCCGTACATACATACATATATACATAGTGCTCTACACTTGATATATATAATTGCCATGAAGGCAACTTTTTATTTGTTGCAATTTTGTGCGTTATTGCACATTCTTTGCTCATTGCCGCTTCAGTTACTCCAAATGCATAAGCATACTTTGTGGCGTTCAGCAGCGTATCGTTTGTGTGCAGTCATTTTCCATAAAATGCGCACACGGAAAAAGTGACCTGCTTTGCTGACCTTCGGCGTGATAATAAATTGCTTGCACTGCGCGCTGCTAGCGTGCTGGCGCCTAGAAGCACACTACAATTATGCGAAATTACAGGAATTTTAAAGTAAACTGCGCTGGATTTTTCTTTAAATTTTCGCCTTTGTTTAATGTTAAGGAAAATTAATTATTTCGATCGCCTTAAAGTATGCTAATAATAATTTAAATTTTTATGTTGCATACTTTTCGGCGTACTGATTTTATTACCTTAATTTTTTGTAATTAAGCATGTCATATGTTAAAATTAATAAATTTTGCCTAGAATAAAAATTAAAACTAATGGCGCTTATGATTAAGGTGCTGCCTATGTTAAGGCGCAAACTTTTTGCTTAAGGAAATGTGAAAAATATTCAAAAGATGAAAGACGCAGCAATTTTTGAGGCAAAAATCACTTTAATAATTGAAACTTACACCAAACAGAATTTTATGAAGCATTATTCAACAGTTACCATACATTTCATTTTTTATACATTGAGGGTAAAGAGTATGTAGCCTACTTTTAAGCGCCATATTTTAATATTTTACTACTTACTTTTTTGGGCTTTGAACCCAACTCAAGTTTACGATAAAGGAACTTCAAGCACATAATAAGAGTTTACTTTCTTTTAGAATTAAATTTTCTAATATTTAATAATGGAAGATATATATATTTCACATATAAAATTAATAAGCGTTAATTTTTTATATTTCCAGGTACTTCAGTAATGCAAAAAGATAATAAATACATCCAGAAATTAAACTCAGACTTCGTTAAGGTATTGTTAATTTATTTATGTTGCCTACATTGAGGCGCTTATAATTTTTATGAAAAACAAACTAATTTTTACAAAAGAAATTTGTTGTATTCCACTTCCGTCAGCTTTTTGGTATCAAGCTGACAAGTGAGTAGCATTAATTGCTTTACCATACAAAATTTCGCAAACCCAGGCAGCCAAGCCGTTAAATAACTACCAGGAAATACATTAAAATACATATATACAACACTTATTTTCATTTGGCAACCACTTGCCTCAGCCGTATGCTCACAAAACAAGTGCTGCGCAGCTTATGTCGTTTTTGAAACGATCAAGTACAGTGTTTACAAACAAGTAGATAGCAGCAACCATAAGCGCCTTAAAGTCGACTTCGAACTGCAGCTTAAGTATCTTACAACTTAAAGTGTTTCACAGCAAGCGCCATTACAATTTGCCTGTGTGGTCTTTGAATTGTGGTAAGTTCATTTAACTTCAAGTATATGTCAAGGCGATAAGCGATGCAAAGGTTGTGCGCCTAAAAATATACTAAAACACGTAAGAGTAATGTAATATTGCTGAGCAGACAATTTACGAATACATTCTACTTGACTGCTTCAGCTAAGAAAACGTAAAAGTGTTTTTGTAATGCTTCAATGTAGACTTGCCAGTAAGCTGTTGGGGTTGAAGGGGAACTTAAGTCAAAGTAAGACGTGGCAGTTCATCGACAGGCACTGCAATAAGAACAATATGAGTATAATGCTTGTGTTGGTCAGTGTAATTATCTGGTATTTACCCCGTTCTGAAATTAGTTTTGGCTTGTGTGTCTACTTATTGGATATTAAGCGCTTCCGTGGCGTTCACTGATACTTGACCCCTAAAGAGACATGATGAGTAGGTGGGGCAAGAAATAATTTATTGTTTTAAGGGTAGATAAAAGGATTAACTGTATTGAGGTACTAAACAAGCCAAGATAAAATAAGAAACTTTATTACTTCCTACTTCTGGAACGGAAGTGTTTCTTATGCTCTTTGTTTCAAGAGATTGTATATCAGTCTATGCCTGGCCTTGATAGCGTTTTCTACTTTCGCCCGCCACCAGAGTATTATTTTGAGCCTGTACCAGCCGTCGTATGGATCACAGGTCATCACTAGCTCTAGTATTCTACAATAATATGCCACGTGACTTTCTTTCTTAACTCTTTTTTGACCCTCATAAGCTTCATACGGAAACTCCACTGTGAAGCTCAAAAGTGCTCAATTTGTTTTAAGTGGCCATCATAATCAAGTTATTCTCTCCCTACCTTGGTTTCCTTTGAGTGCAATTAAATTAGTTACGTTATTTAATTATGCGTCTTTAGATGTCTTAGCGAGAATACCTATCACTGCGTACATTACGCCTTTACTCCTCGCCAGCCTTACTTTTACTTAAAGCTTCACACATTCACCGAATTGATTAATTTACTTCCACATCGCATTCATTTTATCGCCATCTTACACAATTTCTAATCGCTCACATTAATTAAACACTCAGCATCAGCCTCACACATAGCGCTGTCATTGAAGACAGGCTCTCCTCACACTTCTTCCGCCCGCAAGCTGCCTTCATTATCACTGTTTGACCCAGTTAGTTCGTATTAAATAGTAATACTGCCTTACCAGTCCACTCAATGGTGTTGTTTGTGCCCTCACCCGTACAAAACGGTCAGTTTGCTATGCCATAGCATACATTTAGGTGCTCTCACAGGTATCTATTTATACATTTATCGCTATCACTGCTTCATTTCTCCTCTTTATATGCACTTCATGCTGCTCAGTCAATGAAATATTACAGTAATACAAGCATTTTAATTAGGTTCGTTAGCAGTTGAATGATTGCCAATTAATTTGTTAGTGCAACTAAATGTATGCAAAGCAATTAGTGAATTGACAATTTTAAAAATCAATCAAAGCTCGTGTCAAGCGAGAACTACAAACCTAATTGCACTTTAAATTGCATTTAGCTGTAATGTTTTTAGCCAAACCAAAATTGAAGATATTTACGCCTAAATGTATGCAATGTGTATGAATATATGGTGAATTGGCGTTGTGATATGTGGAATTTTTTGGCGTGTAAAAAGCATGCTTCGCTGCCTGCCATTAACACTATAATCAACGCAATATTTTGCAAATTATACGATACACACGCTGGTTACAAAGAATTTGTAATAAAAATTTATAAATGAAGGGTGTTTTGGAGAGTTTTTCATGCAATTGTTGGTGAAAAAAGCTTGTGAACACAAAGTGAAGCATATCAAATGTAATAAATATTAAAAAAAAAACCAAAACACATAAAAGCAATAAAAGCGCCGGAAAGTATGCTGCACAATTTGTTTGATAACAGTATGCAGCGCGTGGAATCACAGTTTGCGCTGAAACGTCAATTGTCATCATTTCTCATCAAGCGCAACTACTCGGAAACACACTTTGGTTGCAAGAGGTGCTTAGTTTGTACATCAAACGCCCAAAAGTATGCCACGATGTGTTGTAATATGACCAACGACTCGGAAATTTTTTTGGTTTTATAAATTTATTTACAATAAAATGCATGTACCAGTATACTTAGAGTTAAGTATCAACATATTGTTGCTTAAAGCCAAATTGACATAACCTCAAAAAAAAAATAATAATAATATTACCTAAATATCGATTTTTATAAAATTTTTGGTCTTTTAAATATTTAAAGCTTTAAGACCTTCCTCCGCCACACAGTTTCTTACATGCTCTCTGTTGCGTAAAACATTTTTTAAAAAAATATTGCATACTTCTAGGAGTTTAAGCACAAAATCACAAGACGGGACGGTAAAAATGTTTCGCCAGCAACTAAAAGCAGAACGACACCAATGAAAGTAAATGAAAAAGTAAATGCTATGCTGCTAACATAGTATACATATATATTTGGCGATGATGTGGTACTAGGAAGAATTGTTGTTCACACTTTGATGGTCGCTGACGAACTATATTTCAATTTAGTGCTTTTGATCTCACATTCTTACATTCGTTAAGTTTAAGGATAAATTACATAAAATGGCAAACTTAAGAAGTATAGTACGAATAAATATTATGTACAGTACAAATCAAAATTAGGAGTAATTATTATAACTAGTGTAGAGTGGTGATCTCCACATTACCCCCCTTCTAGATTTCTGTGAATTGACTTGCAATACATCTAGAGGGTCTGAAGTTTGGTTAGAATTAACAGCTGGTTCTTCATCTGCTATATTGTAACTTGGCTTGAGGCGGTCGATTGAAATAACGATGTTTTTGCCTTTTATTTCGATTGTAAAATTTTTGTCGTTTTTTGAAATAACTTTATAGGGTCCATCGTATGGTTGTGTCATAGAAGGAGTTACTCGATCGTTGCGTACGTATACGTGTGTTGATTGAAATAAATTCTTATTTACGAATGGTGTACTTGGAGAATGCCATGAAGTTTCGACGGGACGAATTTTTTGAAGATGACGTCGTAATTTTTCAACAAAAATTGAGTTCGGCTGCATATTTGGTTTTGTAGTAAAAAACTCGCCAGGTAATCGTGTTGCGGTTCCGAATAACATTTCGGCTGCGGAAGCCTTTAAGTCTTCCTTAACGGCATTTCGTAGTCCTAAAAGAGTAAGTCCTAAATTATCTACCCAAGATTCTTTTCCGGTGGCTAGTATGGCGTTTTTGAATGAACGGTGCCACCTTTCTATCAATCCATTCGTTTGTGGATGATATGGTGATGTACGTTCACGCTGAGTACCTAATGTTAGTAACATTTCTTGAAACATTTTGGATTCGAATTGAGTTCCTTGGTCTGTGATTATTTTCTGAGGTGAGCCATATCGTCCAACCCATTCGTTCAAGAAAGCTCTACATACTGTTTCTGCTTGAATGTCGACAAGAGGTATCGCTTCGGGCCATCTCGAAAAGCGATCGATGAGTGTAAGACAATATTTGAATCCCTGATTAAGAGGTAATGGTCCAATTATATCAACGTGAACAACTTGAAAGCGTTGGTCTGGCATTTCTAAACGTTGTAATGGAGACTTGATGTGGCGTAAAACTTTGCTGCGACTGCAACGGATGCAGGCACGAACAAATGCTTTGCAGTCCTTTCGCATATTTACCCAAACAAAATGTTGAGAAATCATCTTTAGAGTTGCGTTGGCCCCAACGTGAGCGAGGTCGTGAACATTGTGTAGAATCTGCTTACAAATCGTTTGCGGTACGATGGGTCTAACTTGGCTCATTGATACATCGCAAAGTAATGTAGCGTTGCTGCCTTCCAATCTGAAATGTTTAAGTTGTAAAGAGTGTTTTATCTTACCAGTAACAAGTGCTTGAATGTTTGAGTCAGATTTTTGTTCGTTGGCCATATCAGTGTAGTTGATCGATGTTATTGTGTTGATACGCGACAATATATCTGCGGTTTGGTTTTTTGAACCCGGAATGTGACGGATGTCTGTTGTAAACTGACTAATATAGTCAAGTTGTCTAATCTGACGAGGTGAACCTTTGTCGTTTCGCTTATGAAAAGAATAAATTAATGGCTTATGATCCGTATAAATGCATGTTTGATTGCCTTCGATTAGGAATTGAAAATGTTTTATGGCGAGATAGATTGCAAGAAGTTCTCTATCGTAAACTGAGTAATGCTTTTCTGTTTCCGTTAGACGACGTGAAAAATATCCAAGGGGTTCTGGTTCGTTATTTACTAATTGGTGAAGTACAGCTCCTACTGCGACATCGGATGCGTCTGTGAATAAACGGAGTTGAGCACCAACATGAGGGTATGCTAAAGTAGCTGCATCGGCCATATTTTGTTTACAATCTTCAAAAGCGTTGATTGCTTCATCTGTCCAATCGATACGAGTTTTATCATTGCGTTTGTTTCCTTTGATAAGTGTTTGTAAAACGGCTTGACGTTTTGCGGCGTTAGGTAAAAATTTGCGATAGAAATTGATAGATGCTAGGAAACTTTTTAATTCGTTGGCCACTGTAGGTCGTTTAACTTTTAAAATAGCCTCAACTTTTTCTGGTAGCGGGCGAATACCTTTATGCGTAATGCTGTGACCTAAGAATTTTATTTCTTTCTTACCAAATTCACATTTCGATGGATTAATTGTTAGACCAGTTGCGCGGAGTCGTTGGAATATCATGCGTATATGTTTCGCATGTTCCTCCATGTTTGCTGAAGCTATGCATATGTCATCAACATAAGGAAAGGCGAAGTCAAGACCTCGTAAGGCTTCATGTATGAGGCGTTGAAAAGTTTGTGCTGCATTTCGTAGACCAAACGTCATATGAGTAAACTCATATAGACCGAATGGTGTTATTATGGCTGTTTTCTTTATGTCTTCCGGTCGAACGGGTATTTGATGGAATGCTCTTTGTAGATCGATCTTGCCAAAAACTGTTTTTCCTCGTAGGATTGTTAAGCAGTCATGAATAAACGGAATAGGATAACGGTCTGGAATGGTGATTTTATTGAGCGCACGGTAATCTCCACATGGTCGCCAATTGCCGTCTGCTTTGCGGACCATGTGAAGCGGACTAGCCCAATTGCTCTTCGAAGGGCGACACACGCCTATTTGCATCAGATATTCGAATTCAGTTCGTGCGGCTTTAAGTTTATTGTGGTCGAGCTTTCGAGCACGAGCTGTAACGGGTTGACCTTGGGTTTCAATTACGTGACATACCTCAGTCTTTACTGGTTTTCGATCTAGATTCATTTCTGTGAGGTCCTTAAATTCCTTGAATAACTTTGCGAATGGACACTGTATGTCGAAAGCTTTGATCTGCATATTCAACTCTTTGTGAATAGTGCAAGGCGCTTCGAGATTTGTCTTGTTGTCGATTAATTTGTTGCGTTTTAGATCGATGATCAAGTCGTAGTGACGAATAAAATCACTGCCAATGATTGATGTATTAACGTCTGCAACCATAAAGTTCCACATGAATTTGCGACGAAGACCAAGATCCACGTGTTGGCGTACTAAACCGTAAGTTTTTATTGGAGTACCGTTGGCTGCGTATAACGTGACGTTTGTTGGGCGAAGAGAATTAAAATTGTTTTTGTTTGGAAGAACACTGTAATCGGCACCAGTGTCTATGAGATATTTTACGTTTGATGACTGGTCTTTGATGAAAAGTTGATTTACTGCTGCGTTGACGTGATTGGCGTCAGCATCGCTGACTGAAACTTCTAGTCATTCATGCTGGGTGTTGGTACTTTGTCGACGTAGACATGGACTACGGCATCGGTTGGCGGAGTCTCCAAAAGTTTGATGGTACCAACATTCTTTTGTATTGCGTGAGGAAGATCTTCGCTCACTCGATTGACTATGTCGTCTAGGAAATCTGCGACTAGTGCGTGAGCGACTGCGTTCTCGTGTGCGCATATTATCAAATTTGCGTTGCAATTCGTTAATCGTATTTGATAGTTGAAAAATCGTGTCTTGTTGAGTCTGAGACGATGTACTGGCGGCGTGATCCGATGATGAACAAATTTGACGCTGGGTTAACGTTTCCATAATAGCGTCGGCAACTGCAATTTGGACATCTATCGTACCTTCGCGTGCGATTACGGATGCTCTTATTAATTCCGGTAAGCGTTGGATCCACATGGCTCTAAGAGTTTCTTCCGAAAAGGAATTTCCTGCCACTCGTCTCATGGCATTAAATAGTTGACTCGGACGTTGATCACCTAGTACCATCTCCTCCAATAATCGTTGAATTTTACGTTGATAACTTTCACCAAAATATTTGAGAAGTTCAGTCTTGAGAAACTCATACATGCCAATGCCTGAGTTGGTAATGCGTTGCGTATTTTCTGCGTTTTTACTGATTTGGCTAATGGTTGGTAGCGTAAGAGGATCTAAAGTAGCCATCACATGGTAATAACGTTGAGCGTCGCTGTTCATGTTGCATGCCTTAAACCAATAGTCCACCGATGTGAACCATGCATCCATATCGTTTGGTGTTATGCGAGGCATCGGAATACGTGCATGTGCTTCAGGTGCAGTATACCGTTGAAGCGGTGCAAACTGTACACATTGATGATCTGGAAACGGGATCGCATCATTTTTACGTTGCTGTGAAAACGGTACTATGTTCGGCTGATGTAAATTCCTATACGGTACTTCGCTGCCCTCTGTCTGCGCTGGCTTCGTCTGACGCGCAGCTTCACTTGCTGCCTCTAAATGTATGACCGTATGACTTTGACTTTCAGGTTGAATGTCATTGGCGCTCCAACTGCTTCCGTAGTGTCTAAATGCTTCTGGGACTACTGGAATTCCATCGCTGCCAGATATGGTTTCGCTTTCCACAGGTTGAAGGTGTTCGTCCATTTTGAATAAGCGCGGGGTTTAGAAAAATATCAAAAAATTTTTCTCTTCTGACACCAATTTGGCGATGATGTGGTACTAGGAAGAATTGTTGTTCACACTTTGATGGTCGCTGACGAACTATATTTCAATTTAGTGCTTTTGATCTCACATTCTTACATTCGTTAAGTTTAAGGATAAATTACATAAAATGGCAAACTTAAGAAGTATAGTACGAATAAATATTATGTACAGTACAAATCAAAATTAGGAGTAATTATTATAACTAGTGTAGAGTGGTGATCTCCACATATACATACATATGTATATGTGTGTGTATATACATATACATTGTTACAAAGTGATATTTTTATATTTTACACTCAAATGTATCACATGTCGATTGATAGCAATACCGCAATGGCAAAATAAACACTAAAACATATCTAAATAAAATATATGGTTACAAGCGGTGGTTTTAACGAAATAACATAGCATACATTTCAGCGCAACGAAAGTGTCAACAAACTTCATTTATTTCGCGCATA
The DNA here is from genome assembly GCA_037783105.1 of Bactrocera zonata. NCBI lineage: Eukaryota > Metazoa > Arthropoda > Insecta > Diptera > Tephritidae > Bactrocera > Bactrocera zonata. The sequence continues at coordinate 193,742 of JBAWJQ010003606.1, read as the reverse complement.
TACTCAGGGTGTGAATACACCGATACTGATATGTTTTCGCTTTTGCAAATAGATGCAATTTTCTCCCTCCGTTACCGCGCAGTGCTGGAGTACTGTAACATACTTTTCAGCGTCAACTCAATTTCAACGCGTTCGCGAAACTGTCACAGTAAAGCAGTGTAAATAGTACACAAAATATTTGTTGACACGCATGAAATGGAAAAAATGTGGCGGTTGGTGGATTGATTGAATTTAAAGAAAACTGGTTAGATGGTGGCATGATGACAAGTTGTGAAATGATAGTCAACAGTGGATGTTCTGCTTGAAAATTTAAATTTTAAGACGAAAAGTTTTGCCATTAAAACTTTCTAGCATGAAACTAGCAGCTTCACTTGTATGCTGAATTTATCGCAGTTTTTCTTCACATTCTCTCCAAGATTTTACTGGTTTGTGCTCCAGAGCATATGAGACTTCCTGAAAAGTCGAACGGTATGGTTATTTTTACTAACATTGTTACTAGGCTGCCATATTCTAATGTCGATCAAGCTCAAAAAAAGCATTAAAGACTAGTAATAGAATACCAGCAACTATCTAAATAAAAATTTTTAAGATTTCTTTTGAGCTCATATAAAGTAAGAGTTTACTCCTTCGTCCGTCTCGCTCGTAAATTTGCTAGTTTCAACAATCATGTTCATAAATGTAACATCCAAACTTCGATGTTCTTCAAGAGTCGCTGCAAAATTGAATCAAGTCCGGGACTAGTCAGAGATTTTCCTCAAAGGAACATGTGACCAATACCACTTTTGGGATTTTTTTATTGGAATGAACTGTTCCCGCTTGTTTAGGTAAGTCCCATCAAGGGAATACTTGTGCTCTTATACCTACAAAAGGAGATCGTTTTCATTCCTTTACGGACTAGTTACTTTTCCAAACGGTTAGATATGCATTGAGACTAGTCACACATGGAACATATACTACTGTGCCCAAAAAATAAGGTGACATTTGAATTTAAACTGCGCGCGTCCAAGGATTTGGAGAATTATTCTTTTTTTTAGGTTGGTAGTACCATCAGTCACATTTATGTCAAATTTCATGTCAAAATATTCATTAGTGTTTGAGATACGTGTCGTTTTGTGAGCTGCTAAAAGTGAGTTTATCGTTTTTGGCGATGTCGAAATTTGTTGAGCAAAGATTTTGCATTAAATTTTGTTTACGGAATCTGCTGCGGATACGTTGAGGATGGTGCAGAAAGCCTTTGGTGATGAGGCTATCTCTAAAATATAAAATGTTTACAAGTGGTATAGTGAGTTCCAAGCCGGCCGTGAAGGTGTCGAAGACGAAGAGCGTCCAGGGCGACCATCAACCTCAACCGACGAAGCTCACGTTCAACAAATCAAAGATTTTGTGTTGAAAAACCCTCGATTAACAATTAGAGAACTTGCTGATGAAGTTGGCGTATCGAAAGGTTCAGCCATTACCATTTTGAAGGATGTTTTGGGCCTCAAGCGTGTCAAATCTCGAGTGGTACCGAAAACATTGAATTTTTTGGAAAAGAGGCGTCGCGTTGAAGTGTGTGAAACGATGCTTTCCGACTACCAGGGTGTCATGAAAGGCATTATAACTGGTGATGAGACTTGGGTCTATGCTTACGACCCCGATACAACCGATCAATCGAGCGAATATCGTGCCAAAAGAGAGCCGAGACCAAAAAAATTGCGCCAAAGTCGCTCAAAAATCAAGGTCATGTTGACTGTTTTCTTCGATTATCGTGGTGTTGTGCATTATGAATTCCTTCCAACCGGTCAAACAGTCAACAGGGAATATTATTTGAACGTTATGCGTCGTTCGCGTAACGCTAACCGCCTAAAAAGGCCAGAATTGTGGAAAGACAATTCTTGGTTTTTACACCACGATAATGCACCATCCCATACTGCCCTCGTAATTCGTGATCATTTCGCCAAAAACTCAACCCTTATCGTTCCGCAACCACCGTATTCACCTGATCTGGCGCCGTGCGACTTCTGGCTGTTCACCAAGCTAAAAAGACCGCTCCGGGGACACCGTTTTTATACGATAGAGGAGATTCAAGCCGCAGCGAAGACGGAAGTGAAGGCCATCCCGGAAAATGACTGCAACCAGTGTTTCGAAGATTGGAAAATCCGTTGGCATAAGTGCATTGCATCGGGAGGGGATTACTTTGAAGGGGATGAAATTGATTTGGTAGAAGAAATAAAGAATTTTCAAAATAAATGCAATGTCACTTTATCTACTTTTTTGGGCACAGTAGCATAACCATTTGTTTGCCAGTTGTCTTTCAAGAAAGGAGGAAAATCAACCGCCGGAGACGTATTACTTTTCACCTCGCAAATACCAGCCCTTACACATCAACTAGGACAACAACTCACTATAGTTGATGAGTTGTCCTCTGTATAGTCTAAGAAATACCTCTTTTTATTCCCGTACGTAGACGATAAACTAAAGGGTCAACGCATGTTTAAGAGATGCCTCAAACAGAGTGGAAAAAAAGCTTTAACAATCGATTCAAAGGTATCGGAAAGTGTATAGATTTTAACAGAGAATATTTCGAAAATCTAAAAACTAATTTTAGATTATTAATATTTATTTTTGCTCCCTAATCCCTAAATATAAAAGGCAACACTCGTCATTACACAATTCTAGCAATTTACCTTTCCTATTTGAAAATGATATTAGCGTATTGATTAATTTCAATGGCTGTATAAAGACCTATGTGAAATCAAGTTTTGCTACTTCCAGCAGAAAATTAACGAACAATTAAGAGAGTCTCATTAAATTAAATTTTAATTACAATTTCATTTTTGAAATATAAGCATTATGTTGTTTGCTTAACACCAAAATTTATCGGAGCCCATTTAAAAATCCTCTGCAAATTCAGAAGACAATAAAAACATATCACAATATAATGTTTGAGCAGGTTCAAAACAATGCTAACTCCACTTGAGTTTAATTTTTGTGTATGAAAATAACAATGTGTGACTTAATTAAGGCTTAATTGTGTCAATTAATCGACTATCTCCATATATATGAATGCCAACACTGCTCATATTCTCGCTTTGATAAACCCATTACTTGATGTCTTTAACTTACTGTTACTTTTCTATATATATTCTAAAGTCAATGCACTCCTACTAAACCGTTACTTATGAAATTTCTTTCTTCTTTAACTTCTTTGGAAATTGTTTGGAAATTTACACCGCTTAGTGACAGCTAGGACCTACAACTAGTCAACACTAAAAATTATGTTAACAAAGGCGAAACAAAGAAAGAATGGACAGCAGAAGCCTCAAAGTGGAACTATTGGTGGCAGGGGTTAAACGCACTACTCGAGCAAGTCATGGAGTGCAAGTCGTGGAGTGCAACACCAAGGCAAGCTCTAACCACCGCACTACAAGGCAACCACAGATGGGCATCAGCCCTGCCACAGTTTGTTTGCATTAACAGCAACAATATGTGTATGTGTGCATGTATGCGTTATGTAATTGCATGCAACATGCAGTCATATGCGCGATATGGCACTAATTATGCAATTAACGAGCCGTGTATGTGCCACTTAATTAAATAATTTCATGCGCAGTCACAAGCTTGGCGTCTAAAGTGGTGGCACATGAAGGAACACACACACCCACACACACATCCATATGTATATAGACACATGCCACCTTCAACGAAAATGTCTACAATTTGCAGGTGTATAATTTCAGCAATTTCTCTATACATTTTGTGTTGGTGTTTGTACACGCGTGCGTGCGTGCAACCAGGCAGGCATGTGGCAAGTTCGCACATGCCGTTGCCAGACAGCCTGAAATATGATATATGTACATATGTGCGGCACTCAGTGGCAACAAGGTGAGCTAAACCCAGTTAGCTAAATGTCTGCTTGTCTTTGTGTAGGTGTGTGTGTGCTTATGCTGCTGCCATGTAGACTAGTCTCACGCAGAATACTTTGGCTTGGCTGGTGACCGACCTGCAGTTAAAGCTTGTAAAAAAAAAGTTATGACATTTAAATGTTTAACAGTCAACACTTTGTTGTACAACTACAAAAAGAGGAATATGTTATGCTTAAAAGAGTTGTAGGGTCATTAGAGACATTTAATTTCCGCCCCGAGTTGGTATGAGAGGGCTTTAAAGCAGACGATGATCGTGGCATCGCCTATTTTTAGGCAAAATCAGTTATCTCAAGACCTGTTTGACCGATTTCCATCATCCCCACATACCAACACAACGACTTTCGAACTTCAAGGTTACTTTATATCGCATATATCGGCCAACATTTGAGTTAGTTTTATGCAAATGAGAGAGCGAGCTTTACTGATACAGTATATCTTTGTACATAAAATCGATAAAGTTGGACGAAAAATTGTCCTGAGATGTATGCCATGAGATGTATGTGGTATAGTAAATAAATTGTCCTAGCCACCGTATAAGAAACATATAAGATCCGGGTGACTTCAGTTCATATGATTGGTGAAGCAGTCGCAATTTTAATTAAATGTGGACAATATACGATATCGAATGAGATAGGCTTAGATATCTAAATATAACGGATTCTAAGAATAAATTCATGAATAATAAATTTAAGGTTAGCATATTGAGTGTTATCCAATTTTCCTCAAATTTATAAATGTCCGGCATTGCGCTGATAGAAGACAATTCCCCTCCTATTGCCTACTGCCGCTTCTGGAGCATTACTTCCTTCAAATTGCTTGTTCACAGCATTGCACTGAGTTGAGGGGGTATTCTACTCTAGAGTTTTGAAAAGTTCGATTTTTTTTTTCATATATTTAAAGTTTAGACTCTTAAGAACATATCCTCCAAAGGATTTTAAAAAATTAAAATTATTTTAAGAGCTACAGTTACTTTAGTGACGCAGTACCTAGCCCGGTTCGGCCGGTCTCAATTTTTTAAACGCGTTTTTCTCGAAACTACTTTTTTCCACACGGTACCGGCATTATCTCAAGTTCTAGACAACCGATTTACTCGAGAATTTGTGTGAGCCTTCTTTATATAATTTGTTTTTAATATTTAAAAAAAGATTTAGTAATTTCAAAAAAAGCTTAAAAAATGATTTTTATTTTCAGACAGTCGCCATTTTTCAAAATGTTCGTGTTCCCTGAGGTAGTGACTATATCAGCATCCTTACTGATTAAGAATTTCTTTTGATTTTTTTATTCACACCACCAGGAGAGTCAGGATCAATGTCACCAAGATGCGCCATTTTTTTTACACGTCTCTCCCCCCCACTATTTATTTTAATTTTTAATATTTTTTTGAAAAATTTATTTTCTGCGTTCTTAAGATATCAATAAAAACACCATAAACAAATGGATAGTAAAAATATTTTTTTGGTTTTTTTTAATAAAATTCAAAAAACTACCCAAAATTTGATTTCTAGACTAGAATACCCCCTTAAGTCATGCAAAAGCAGGGCAAAGTGGATGCTGCTCTGATAAACCCACCAAATTCATACAAAAACCTAGATATAGGTCACTGAAGCCATCAATTAGAACAGTGATGAATTTGCTTTTAAGGTAGTAGTCTGGTAACTTGGGTTCAAAAAATCTAAATTTTTTTTACTTAATTTGAAAGTACAATGTCTTAAGAATATACTGTGAAAATTTCAGACAGAAATTCGAAATATTTCGGGAGTTATAACGAGTTTCCGAGAGCGCCTCGGAGTCGTCTCTCTCGAAGTTGTTGAACATTAAACTAACTTTTTATTTTACAACCCTTTCTTTGCTAAAATAAAAGGTCTTTTTTTTTTCAAAGTCATTTTGTTATTTACCCTTGAAATTTAGCTTCAATAGTTCCAACCAGAATGACCTGTCTATAGATTAAGAATAAACAAGAATATTTTATTTCAAATAACTTCAAGAGCCAAAATCACCCGCGCCACCCACATGCACTTTTTTTTTGAGGCTCCAACTTCGAATGACAATAATAATAGTAATAAAGTATTAAATTTTTTCAAATACATGTTTTTTTTTAGTTTGCAACATGTAAATAAAAGCACTCTAAATATTCAAGATAATTCATTTTTATTTTCCTATAAAAAACCACCCTCTAAAGAAGTCATGAAAATAGGCATAAGTTACCGGACTACTGCCTTAATATTGCCAGCCGTTTTTTTATTTGTGAATTCACATCAACTCGCGAGCCTAAGAGATGAAACTCAGCTTCCTTATGATGATCTGTTGTGTATTTGAGACTAGATTTTTTAACGCGAAAAAATTACCCATCCGATGGCCAGGTGTCGAATAAAAAGGTCTATTTCATTCGTTTAGAATATCGAGAATCGGCTTGCAATGCAAAACTTGAAGAAGTTCCTTATTTCATCAAAGTCCTTATCAATTAAATAATTGCTGATAAAGTGAATATTTGAAGATGATCAGAGGACGGGAATACCATGGCTGTGGTATAAATTATAATCCGAATGTATATAACAAACATTGTGGGTTTTGGTTTTAAGAATTTTCGTCTGCAAACTTATATATAAATAAATTTTTAAAAATTTATATTATTTGTATAAAACTTTGAAAAATCAAAAACCAAATCAATAAATTGCATTTTCAATAGTATAAAAGGTTTTAGAAATATATTTATCTTAAGTTTGAATAGCTATAGATCCCAACAAAAAAAGATTAAAGCTTCACCGGGGCCAATACTATAATAATTTGAGCCAAATTTTGCAAAGATATCGAGTCGCACGTCGCGCTGACCAACTATAAATACATAAAACTTATACTACAAGATGCGTTCCAAGTAAAGTTGTGCGAAAATGAGCTTCGAACAAAGAGCCAATATTCAATTTTGTTTTAAAATTGATAAAACCTTTACCGAAACGTTTCAATTGATGAAACAAGTTTATGACTATGATTGCCTACGCCGTGGCAAAGCGCACGAGTCGTTTCAACGTTTTCAAAGTGGTCGTGAGGACATAAATGATGATCAACTTGTAGGTCAATAAAAATCCCTGATCACCGGAAATTCCTTGAAAATTGTGCGTGAATTCATCAAAAATCAGTCGAAATCATCAATGAAATTCTTGGAAATGGAATTGAACATCTCCAAAACATCGATTTATTGCATTTTGAATGAACATTTGGGCTTACGAAAGGTGTGTGCACGACTTGTTCCACACAAATTGACTGACGACCGCAAATTGCTCAGAATCCAACATTAGAATGACGCTTGTGACCGATTATTTGACCAAAAATCACATTTTAACCATTAACCACTCCCAGTATTCACTTCATATGGAACCGTGCGACTTCTTCCTTTTAGAAAAAATGCATTTGCCCATGAAAGGAAAGCGGTGTGCAGTCGTAGAAGCCATTCAATAGGCTTGCACCGGCATACTTGCGGCCATACCAACTAACGGACTAAAACACTCATTCGACATGCTTTTGAACCGTGCAAAAGTCGGTATTGCAGCAGAAGGAGACTAATTTGAATAAAATAAATCAATCAAATTCTTGAATGGAAAACTTTTGCATTTTTGCATTTGACAAGATCTATTCACGAAATTTGGTATGCTTTATTGTCTCAAGCAACAATGTAATCTCCAAAATAATTGTTGAGATCGGATTACTATAGCATATAGCTTCCGTACTAAATGGACACATAGTTACTGATAGAAATACACCTATGAAGGGTAAATTAGCTTCGGTGCAGTTGAAGTTAAAGTTTTTTCTTGTTTTTTTTTTAAGTCCTCTTTACTTTGAAACGCTCCTTGTAAAATATTTACATAAAATTTGTAACAAAGCACATACATATTTATAATTAAAAAAAATATGTATTTAAAAGTATTGTTCAAATTAGCTAGTATATGGAATATTTATAAACAATTTATATTATATAAATTAATTTTTCTGCTTTAAGAAACTTAATTTAAGGAATTTACACTATTTAAAATTTCAAAAAAAAATATTTGTGTTTCAAACATATGAAACGTATTTTTTTTTAATTTTGTAAATAATTGTTTTTTCGGCAAAAATGTATTTTTTCACAAGCAAATTAAATCTTAAATCATAAATTTAAATTTAAATTGTTTACGAAATAACATTTACGATTTTATTAAGTATTTATAAAAAATAATTGCAAAGGCAAATGCTTTAATCAACTCTTTACACCTAAATACTAAAGACTACTGCACCTCCTCCCTGCTTGACACGGTCGCTAATTTGTGCTTTCCTCTCTAACTGCCAGCTCGCTTACCAGCTTCTTCCGCTTGTCACCACAGCCACGCGCGCTTAACTGTTAACAGCACATAATATTATGTATGTATATTTGTACATACGTATTATTAACATGTACACAATTTATGTATGTATGTGTGTGCGTGTGTGCACACAAACATGTCACGAACTACACCTGCAAATTAGTTGCTGACAGCCAACTTCCGTTCGGCTAACAAACGACGAGTGACGGCGTTACTTTCGTGAAAATTATATGCATGTGTTTATTGTTGTTGTTTTTATTGTTTATGCAAGCCCACCATTTTTACATGTGCTCGCGTAACAACATAATTGTTGCACTTTGCTAACAAATTGCTTGGCGGCAAATTTGAGCAACGCGCACATACACACCACTACATAAACAAAAAAAGTTCAACTGTGTGTGTGCGTTATGAAAATACAGCAAAAAATAATTTTCTCTGTTTGTTCGCCACACTTTCGCCACCTCTGCCGCGGCGCTTTCGCATGTCAGTGACGAATTATGCATAATTTAGCGAATATGCGACACTTTTTTGCTGCCCCAACCATGTTGCTACATATTTATATAGTCGTAGGCAACTCGCAAAAAATACCGTTTGTTACAAATACACAATGAACAAATGAAATAATGCACAAAAGTGTCGGCAATCATGTTGAAATGACGCTTTCCACTTCACTAACAACCGAAAGTGAAACAAAAAAGGTGAAAAAATCAACAACAACAACATTAAACAATAACAACAACTACAGTTAGGGAAAACCAACAACACACCCTCAATTCACCTGCAATCACGTCCATTATTACCTCACATTGTTTAGTGTGGCGTGTGGCAAACATGAAACAACATAAACAGTATACTTTCAGGCGCATGCGTTGTAATTAATTGCGACATTAATGTCGCTTATTGTTGATGTTGTTTGTTTGACATCATTTTATTGTGTTAAATATTTGTGACCCGCTCAACGCGTGTTAATGAAGTGACATTTTAGTGGTGTAAATGGCTGCCACGGCTGCAGCAACAACAGCAACAAGAGCAACGAAAAAAACAGCGCTGAAAATTGCTTGGCAATAAACGTAAAATAATGGAGTGAAAATTACAACAACAACTGCTAGCAATTTCCATATGAAAAACAAGCGCACGCACACATAGTTACAAGCAAAAACAGAAACACAAGCAAAATAGACAATCACAACAACAATAAAGGAGACACACCAACCGTAAAAGCATTACAACAACATCACCAAAACAATTACTGCGACATAAATTAGTCGTCCACTTCGCGCTCGCAAAAAATTATTTAAATTTCATACCAAAACTAACAACAACAAACAGCAACGGAAATCACTCATTTGCCAGCCATAAAGTATAACGGCACGCCCTCACCGTGTCACGCAACCGTCATTTAGGGTTACCCCGTGACCGCGTGTAATAGAGACTTGACTTGCTTGACTAATTGTTGCGTGCTTTACTTTCACCTGCTGTTACCGTTTGTTGCCCCAATTGAGCGTTTACACGAATTCTGATTGAAAAATTATGCCATTTTAATTGCGTTTTATGGTGCAGTAATTGTTGTTGGTGTGAGGTACAGCTTGTAAACTATGTTAGGTTAAGTTGAGCGTGTTTTGGGCACTTGGAATGGGAGCGACGCATATTTATTAACTATTTTTCAGAGAAAGGGTACTACAAAAGACATAATCATTAACTATTAATTTGGAAGTCACTAACTGCTTTTTTAGTATTTTTAGTATAAAATTTTCAATTCTGTAATTGGATACTCTAGGGTTCTCTAAAATGATCACAAGCTAAAAGTGTCTTCAAATAAAATAATTAAGACAGACTAGCACCGCATTCCAAAAAGCTATAAGTTATAAACGAACAAGTCAAAATAGCATTTTTCTAAAAGTTTGCATTCGCATGTTGAGACTTTCTTCAACTGCACTATTTTGAGCATAACATTTTCACTTTAAAATAGTCACTAAATACTCCGACTATATCCCAGTTATTCAAACTTTACTTTACTTATGTATACTTTCAGTGATGCAGAAAATTAGCTCGATGTGACGAGATGGCCACGAAAGAGCTTGTAACTCTCCTTAGAACTCCAAAGATTTCACTAGACTTATGCATCCACTTAATTAACACGTCCATTTAATGTGTAATGTAAGATCATTAAAGCTTAACTTAGGTAATGTTAACCTAGTAGGCCAATATGTCACGCATATATCAGTTTTGGTCCTTTGCAATACCAGATGGATTCCATGAAAAGTTGTCATACTTCAGGTTGCCTGCGCTTGCTGCGAATTTTAATAGACTCTTTGGACTTACTATCCATACCTCGTTTAGTGCATCATATCATGGGAATCCCAGATGCCTGCACCGTAGTCTTGCATATGCTGAAGAAGTGCAAAATGTTCCATTGTTTCTCTGGTGCCTTGCTCTAGACATATCCTGCAGTCTTCTGGATTTGTCAGCCCCATTCTGCGGGCGTGTGTCGCTACCAAACAGTAACCATTTACTATTTCAATCATGTTTCTACAGTCTTTTCTTTGGAATGACAATAGGAATTTTGTATATTTCCGATCTATCGTTTTGCACATGACTTTTTCAGTTTTGCAACCAGGTAGCTAGTTTCATCGGGTTTGGATTTTCTTTACCTTGCTTCTCTCCAGATCGTCGTATAGACAATGCATGAGTTTCCCAATGTTGATGACGTTTTCGGATGTTAGCCGTATACCACTCTTGGCAATCGCGTCCACTAATTCATTGCTTCTCGAAGCCTTTCTGACATCCAGTATGATTGCATTTTGTTTGCTTTTGACAACATTTTCCACTGCCGTACCGCTTTCCAAAACACTTCTGACCGTTATGCGATACGAGGTTACCACCTTAATTACGTTTTTTGCTACCTACGAAGATGTTGACTCTGTAGTTGGCTGCAGGTGCAAGAAAAGACCTCCGATTGAAATATACTGCAGTAGTCCGGCAAACTAAAAGGCTGTCTTATGCCTAACACTGAATAGTATATTCTCACACCAACTCCATCGTCCATTTCGAGCCATCCTTTACCCCAACCAACTTTTTCTTTGTTTACTTTGAACCTTCTTTACCAGTTGGGATCATATAGTCGGTGTTTATCAAACCGCCATTATCCCTGCACCTAGGAGTAGTCATCCCGCCGATTTTGCTGCGTAATTTTCAGCGGTCAATAGGTGTCAGGTTCAGTACCAGATCAAGAGCCGCTGTTGGAGTTGTTCTTAAAACTCCCGTTCTGCTGACTTCCGGTAGGTGGATTTTGTGTACGCCTCTCAATCATACTACGAGGGCTGCTATATATATTTCTGGCCTAATAATGAAAATAGGCATATTTATCAACGAAAATGTTTTTTTTTTCGTTGGGTTTGGCTTGTCTTGGAAGACCCACACGGTCGATTGCTGTTTTGTTTCGGGCTCATACGCATAGGTCCATGATTCATCACCTGTGACGAGCTTATAAACGTCTTTTGAAGCACCGCGATCGTATATTTTCAGCATTTCTTTACACCAATCCACACGAGCCTTTTTTTGAGCGATTGTCAAATTGTGCGGGATCCAACTAGAACAAACCTTTTTTACGGCCAGGTGTTTATGCAATATCAAATGTATGCTGGTGGGAGAAATGCATAGGCATGCCTCTATCTGAAGGTATGTTACATGACGGTCTTGCATTATCAGATCATGTACGGCATCGATGTTTTCTAGCACAACGGCTGTTTTTGGACGACCTTCACGGAATTCGTCTTTGAGCGAGCGTCGGCCACGATTGAATTCGTTGTACCAGTTTTTCACAGTGCTATGGGATGGTGCTTCATAGCCATCCAAAGATTTTAGTTCATCGATGCACTCTTGCCGTGAAAATGTTCACGAATTAATTCAATTTTTTGGTCTGTAAATAAAACAATTCACGATTAAGTGACAAAACGTTCTGAGTGATGTTATGCTAAAAAATGTCAAACTTTAAAATGGAAATGTCAGATTGCACCTGGCAACACTTAGTGCTGCCTAGTCCAGAAATATATATAGCAACCTATGTACTGGACCGTAGAGCAGAATTGGTCTTACTACAGCGGTGTAGCGCCAGAAGAGACATAAAACCCCCGGATTGTGCCAAGCATCTGCCCAAAAGCAAATAAAACATTTCTAGTTTTTCTCACTTTTTCTTCCACGTTGTGCTTACTCGACCGGTACTTGGCGCGGTCCTTGAGAGAAAGTTGTGTCCCATTTATAGAAGGGAATCTTCATAGCGGATTTTTTATTTATTTATTTATTTTTTTTTTTAACACAAGCAGACCAAAAATTTTATGCGAGAAGTAATTTAATTTAAGCTCTCTCAAAGCTTTTTAGAAAAAGAAAAAATTTAGAAAAGCTCTCTCATGTTTTAATTTTAAAACTCGTAAGTTTTAGGAACATATTTCCAATATGGCTACTATTAAGAGAAAAATAAATATTTGATTATAGTTGGAAGTGCTTCAGAACTATCAAGATAAATCAATCTTAAATATTCTCAGCATATAATTTAGATAGTTATTTTACAAGAGCTTGAAACACAGTTATACTCAAATCTCAAAAATTTCGAACTGAAGATTCCAATATACCATATATCTCTTCCTTCTCTGAATTTATTAAATTAAAAATAACAGTATTTTTAAGTCTTATAAAATCCATCTCTCAGTCCTTATACGAAAAGACAGTACTAAAACAACATTCACATAAAAATTGCAATGAAATTTCAAGTATGAAAGATTAACTTTCATTTTTACTATCATCGATTATCTTTTTGAGTTCTTATTTTGGTATAGTGAAGCTGCAAATAGTGGCTATAGCCTCGGTTTTCAGTTTGAAAACATTATTCTAAGCACATTTGTAGTAGGCAGAAAGCAAGGAACTGATGCAAGATATAAAAGAAAGGGATAAAACGTAAACAAGTATAGAAGATGAATTGGCAACCCTTATTACAGTATTAAGATTTACTTCCAGATTTTGAACGTGAAGTAGTTTAATAAATATGTGCTAAGCCTAAGGTCGTTATAAAATTGCACACAGAAGAGTATTTCGGCCAAGAGTTTAAAGGGAGATCATGCTTTAGAGGTTTCAAAAAATCGTTTTTTTTTTTTTTTTGATAATTTTTTTGGGAAGGAAAGAAATAACTGATAAAAGCGAAATTTCTAGGATTTATAGCTATACTACATATTTAAACATCATTCGCAAATTTTTTGGATTCGAAATCTTTGATAGTCTGCCTTTGGGAAGCAATTTCCTGATGCATCACACATGTGCATTTGTCGGACGGCGGGCAGGATGCAGGTCGCAATTTCTATCGGAAACAAAAAATTCAAAGAGACTCATATTTTTTAATAATTTATCTTCTAGTTAATCTACGAAATTTCTAAAAAAAAGTGTGAAATTTTACAAATTTTTTAAAAATTAAAAAGTGGTTTTTGACCAACAAAATTTTACTTTATGTTATGTAAAAATATGTTCAAACATGACTTTTTTAGTTTTTTTTTAGTTTAAATAGAAGATAATTTAATGCAGAAGATAATAATATTTGCCCCAATTCCAAACGACGTTTAGATTTTTTCTACACTGCCTGCTAATTAAGGAAAGCCGTAAAAATGAATAGCCGAGAAATCGCGCGACAAAGTTTCCGCTTTCTGCCCAAGCGCTAATATATCTGCTAGACGCTCGGTCACTATTTCCCTTCAAGCTTCGAAAATATTACGAATTTCCATCTATAACTTTGAGGACATATTCTTAGATATTTTTTAAAGAGATTTCAGCAAAAAAAAATCGATTTTTTGGAGCTTCTAAAGCAGGCTGCCCCCTAAGAGACCTCTTAACTACTAACTTAATTTCTTCAAACCATTTTGTGTGATTATTTAACCACTCTTTGTATAATTTAAATTTTTCATGGCACATATTCCTCAAATAATAGAAAATAGGAGACCATCTGCTTCAAGAATGTTTGTATCTATCAAAAATGACATCAAAAATGAAACTCCAGCACATGACAAATTTGCAGAAGCAGCAGTTTATCTACGAAATACAACCCTGCCACGCATTTGCCATTAATCAGCAAACCAGAAATTTTCCACATTTCCGTCATTGCCAATCCTTTCCGCCAATAAATAATAACAAAACGCGAAGAGTATTGAGCACTTGATGAATTTTATCGCATTTGAGCACAGAAAATTTCCAATACCATTGAATTAATGTACAAATTTTCCGCTAGCTATTGATACATATATACATTGCATACTTGTCGGCGTCACGAACAAGAGGAAGCCAAGCTTGGCTTGCACTTCCCGCTATCATAAAATAGAAGCAGCAGCTTTCCGTCAAACACATTTTTCATATTTCACTCGAGTTTTATTTTCATAATTTAAAATACGTAATATTTTACTGGCAACGTAGAAGAGTTGAGCGCTTGTTGGCGAGCGTAGTGAGGCGGAGAGAGGACAGGAGAGTGCATGCGAAGCGAGAAGATGTAGGGACCGCCGCAAGTGTGCTGATAAATATAGTGTGTAGCATAACTTACAGCATGGTAGCTGTGATAACAAAAAACAAGTGAAGCAATAAATTTACTTTGCACCCATAAGTATGCAATATTTCTCATATGTGGCCAATCATATTTTATGCAAAGAAAATGTTATATAATAAGGAGCAGCACACAGTTCCAACGTGCTTTCAGTGTACTACAAAATTTATCGAATTCATTGATCAACTGTTGATTTATTCTCTGCTGAGGGCTGATAAAATAGTATTATGAGTGAGTGTGCGCCTGTTTGTAGGCAATGTAATTTTATACTTTTGTTTTTATTGTCTTTTCAGTTTGCCTCTGATCGATAATAGCTCCATTGTCGGAGAGAGATAAAACACAGGCGCCTGCGGAAATACAATTAAATTCAATTTAAATGCGCCTAAAACGCAACAACAATAACAAAAACAAAGCATAATATTTGTTAGAATATTGGTTATGTTGGCACACAGTTGCAATTGCAACGGCGGGGATAATGTGAAGCAATGAAAGCAATTCATTGTATAGCGCCCAAAAACCGTTGCATACTTGTTGGCGCACCAACTATTGTTTGGCATTGCTGCGCCGCAGTGTTGAGTAAAATGGCATTTAGGCGTTGCTGTGTGCTTTCATGTATCCACAGGCATGTACATATCGACACACGCATACATATAACTGTATATATATAGTATGTATGTATATAAGTGCGCGTTTTAAAGTGCAGCTATTTGCTTGCATGCGGTTAGCGCTGCATGCCTGCCGCTGACACCTCGAAAACTTGGTCGCATGCCGCGCTTTTATTTTTCGCGACTTTTTGTTGCATTTTTTCTTTCTATTTCCTGTATTTTGTTGCGCGCTTATACACTGTGCGCTTGGCTGTCTGCTTGCGCGCCTGCGGCGGTCCCCATTTTCAAGCAGCTGTCGCTTTCGCGTTGAACTTTCGCTGCAACTGAACTGTGAAATGCGAATAGCTGCGGTTTTTTCGCATTTGTCACATTGTTATTGTTTTGGAAAATTGGGTCAAATTTGTGAAATGAATGCCTCGCGTGCAGGGAGGAATTTGGCGCATGAGCTGGTGTGAAGTCGGGAATGAAAGTTGGATTTATGCACAAATGCAATTTTATTCCGCTCCACAGTGAACATGGTGCATTCGCATTAAATGAGTGGTGATTGAGGAGTTAGATTTTTAATTTATCTGTGCGCCTAAGGGTAGGCAACAGTTTTTGGATAGCCTAGAGAGCTACAACAACGGAGGAAACTAGAAAAATATTTTTTCTTCAGTAATAATTTTTAGTTAATTTAATTTCATTAATAGTTTTGTTTATGAAGTGTCATAACTGGCAGATATAAAGCTATTAAAGGAATACATTGGTCTGTAAAGCCGTTGCACTTTATTTCTTTTAGAAAAATATGTACTAAAGCAATCAATATTTTCTAGCAATATCAATGCAAAAGTGCTTTGCAAGCATGTAGCGCTTATAACATCTATCGTAATAAATAATAATTAAAGTTTCATTTTAGTTTCTCAGACAACCTTCAGCCGCTAATATATGTACATATGTGTATTGCTTTTCTATCAACTTTACTTAAGCCAAGGTTTAATTAGAAAAGCTCATATGTTATTTTAAAGCCACTTTCATCCTTTTGCTTTGCGGGCCTACGCTTCTGAATTATTGCTATTCAAAGTTGCATCACTTTTACTATTGATAGCAATAAAGTTTCAGAACAAATATTTTATCTACAAATTAAAAGAATAACAGAAATAACAGAATTTCCGGGCCTAACATAATAGAACACATTTTATTGCCACAATTCGTATTTTTTATTCAATACAGTTATCTTTAAGGGTGATAGACTGATTATAGCGATTTTTGTAGTGCGATTTGCCCTTTGTTCAAATAGATTTCAGTTTCGGTGATCATATTTTCATTCGTCAAAATTTTCTTCTTCTCTTTCTTTTTCTGACCTCAGAACTGAAGAATACGATGAATGTGAAAGCAGTTCGTCGTTATATTGTCTTGGGGAAACAGCTTCTTTTTTTCTTCAAATACCGACGTTTTACGGCGATCTAGTCCTTCAAACGATCCGATGATGCTGTGAGAAATCCGCTGTTGCTGGTTTTTACTTTTTCAAGATGGTCAGTAGAATTTATTCCATGCCCTTCTCTACAGATGGAATAGCCTTTCAAACAGACACCTTCATTTTTCCACGCCTTGGAGCGGGTTTATCGTAGACAGTCCACTCGTATGACTCTCGATTGTACTTCAGACCCATGTTTCATCCCATGTCAATCGATGCAAAATCTTGGGTACATTAAGCTTAAACATTTCTAAACAGGGCTTCGAATCATCAATTCGCCGTTGGTTTGGTCAAAAATGAGCTCGTGCGGCACCCACTTTACAAACGGTTTTCTCATACCCAAATATTTGTGAATGCTATGATCTACATATTCAGTTGATGTCTCTGCAATGCCAGCTATCTCGAGCAACTTCACTCTATGATCACTAAAAATTGTTTATAGACGTTTTTGCTGTTTTTATCAATAACAATATCTTTAGGGCGTCCATCGTCTCGCTTAACCATGTTTAAACTCAACCAATCCTTGATGGTTGATTCTCCTGAGGCAATGTGCGGAAACTTGTCATTAAGCCAAGTTTTTGCTTCAACTGCGTTGTTCCTCTTCAAAGCGCAAGATTTTATCCACACGCAAAATTCGTTTTCATCAATTATTTTTACTCTCAAAATTATATAATTTGCAAACTATTTAAAATACACAGTAAAATACAAAAGATAAAAATGGGAGTAACCTATTGATATGTGGAGCCCGAAGATGAATAGAGGCTAACTATTCTAGTTCTCGTTAAAAATGTACCTCATCTGGGTTTTAGAAAATAAAATTAAGAAATCACTGGAACTAGGGGATGCGCCTCATGTACCTACTTCTTCCTGCGAATGGAGTGTCTAGTAATCAACTGGAACTTGGAGGGCGAAACATACCCTTTCATCCCGAACGACTAAAATATATATTCACTGGACGATTTTCGCAAACGGTCCGATTCGATGAACCGTTGTAAAAATACAGAAATTTGTAGGAGTTACACAAGACAACAAAAAAAAAAAAAGAGCTTTTCACCCAAAATGGTTTACCATTAAAGTCAATTAAAGGAATGGTATTCATATAGGGAAAATTGTATCGGTTGTTGCCTCCACACTTTCACGAATAATACTATAAATTTTACTTCGTTTTTTTTTTTTTTGCATATCAAATAACCAAGGCATAAGAACATAGAACGCTGATTCAACTGCATTTTGGCCTACAACAAACAGTATCCTACCAACCCGCGAAGTTCCTTTTTATCGTTTTTTTCACAACAACAAAAATTGCTTCACTGAAAATGTTGTAATTCACAAAATAATGATTCGATACCTGTCAAATTTATACACGGTCTGTTTGAAGGGTTAGGCTAACAAAAAATCATATGGACTTAGTTCCAGTAGCTCCATCTAAGTGTCAGGCCGGAGACTTAACCTGTTACTGTCTTTTTCTTGGAGTTTGTAGCAAAAACTTCTGCTACTGCTACTAGTTCTGAACCTTTGATATTCAAAATAAACGACTATCATGCAAAACTGCCATGAGCTAGAGAATATTCTCAGAGATAGTATTGATATTTCTTTTGCAAAAATTGTTTCTTTCTAATAAATTTACAATATCATTTGGGTATTTTTAAATTTACTATAGTGATTAGATTTATGTAGTGATGACCTAGACAATTAAGTGTTCAGTGAAATCGAAATTTCTGGCGTTGATCCCAAATGTTGGCTTGATATTAGCAAATTCTTTTAAGTTTTCACATTTCCGACAAACCTAACCTGAAAGTATGCATCTCTTTTAGATATTAAATATCTTTATTATCATTCGTAAAACTTGGGCCGATTAGTGTGCTATTCTATTTTCAATTCACTTTCATTCGAAATCAAGTGACCGAAGAAAATTTTAAACAATAATCACTTCTCTAAAATTAAATTAAGTTTTGATTTCAGTTTAAATTTTTTGTTTTTATCCTTTTAATGACTTCAGGCGGACTTTCAACAATATTAAAATAATATATCTTTCACTTTCTATTAAATCGTCATGCATTTAGCTATCCAATTACGCTTTTCTTTATATAGAGTTTCGAAAATAAATGTTACTAATTTATTTATAAAATTGTGGCCTAATTTTGGGCGCACATCAAAGTATTATTATTCAATTAATTCCTTGAAATAATAGCATAATTGAATTAAAAAAGGTGTAGGTCAGGCATATTTTGCAATGATATAATTTAAGGCATGCCCTTAGGCGCAAATTAGAATTAAGCTGAGCAGTAATTAAATTTCTCGGTGATAGCTAATACATTGCCTAGCTTTATATATATTTTTTATTTCAAAGAATATTATTGCTTGAATTAGTTAAAATTGCCGTTAGGCGTGGACCAAATTGTATGCAATGGTTTTGAATTAAACGCTCGATGCGAGAAAAAACTTCGTTTAGCATTTCAATTTTAATTTAGGTCATTTGATTAACTCAAGTTTAAATGATTTGAAAAACTTTATAAAGAAATTTTATAAAAAAGTGGTTTGCTTCAATTAATTGCTAAAATTTGCATGCCTTCGCTTCAACACATACTTTGGGCGCTATTGTATTACGTAATCTATTTTATTATATTTTTTGTTGTATAATTGGTTTCAAGACTAGCTGTTATGCTGCCATTATACAAGGCATAAAAACATTGTGCGCCTAAAATTATGCAACATTTTTGTTAGAAAAAGTAATTTCGATAAAATTCATTAAAACAAAATACACACATATAAACCTAAAACATGCCAATTAAAGGCCAACACAATTTCTGTTTGTTGCTCCGCAGAAAAACATGAATTGTGTTAATTGCCCACAAAAGTATGCAACAGCATGGCAACAACTAAGCTCTTTGATTAACAAATTAACGCGCGCGGACGCTTTACGGGGCGGTCACGTGTAGCATGCTCTAATTTGCTGCTTGTTTTCTTGCTGCTTAATTCGCTTTGTTTTTACTGTGTTGATCCAATATTTTTATTGCCACTCACTTTGCCATATAAGTGACCGCAGAGCGCACAATCAGCCACGACCGCATAACTATTAATTATTACTTTTTTTTTGCTACAGACGCATGTATACACGCCCATATAATGCTCTAAATGCGTGCTTCAGTGTGTGGCTTTAACCACAGGGTTGCATTGCCTTTCATTCCGCACGGCCGGTGGGCGTGTCGGCGTAAATGGCACATTTTCGGGTTAACCGCATTCCGCGTGACCGCAGCGCTGTTCAACCATTATCGGCCGTCAATGACATTTTTCACAAATGAAATGAAATAAATTGCCAAGCCGAAAAGTATGCAATGCAAATATAATAAAATAAAACAATTAATTGAATAATGCATTTGCAGGCGCATTTCCAATCTATAACCGTAAATATACTAAATATAATATATTAATGCGCACAGCTGCCAAATGTGGCGTTAATCATTTGCGCAATCACGCTTGTTGTTGCTTTTTGCTTAGTTTGCCGCTTTCAATTGCATAAAATTAGGCGTGGCGTTGCAGTTTATTCGCCAACGCCGCAAATGTGGACACACGCTACGCGCATGCTTAAGCCATTGATTGCGCCACAGCGTAATTAATTCCACTGGCGCTAACATTTGTGGCTGTTTAATTGATTTTTGCGTAAAACTTGCAATTTGCGCATTTAATTAGCGCCTAATACGCTGCTATGTTATTTGGTTGATTTTTATAAAATTCGCATGTTCGCAAAATAATTATCGGCTGTCAAGTTTTTACGCTGTTGCTATTTGAATTATATAAAAACATGGTGTTTTCGGTTTTTGGGCAAAAACGTGGTATACTTTTGGGAGCGTGAAGCAAATAATTTCAAAATATGTTAACGAATGTCCAAAACAAGTTAAATTAATAGCTGAATCGCTTAGTAAAATACTAGTAATAAAATTCAAAACTTAGTGGCTGTACCCGTGACAAGTGATTAATGACAATGTAGCTTAATACGTCATGGGAAGGAGGTAGGAAGTATTTTAATTATAAGCGGTGGTTTTTGAAGAAATACAAATAAATTTGAAGGTCGGAGAGATACATTGTGGTTACGGTAAATAAAAAGAACAGAGTCCAGCTGACAATTGTCATGGCACTTTTTATATTTTTTGTCAAAATGTCATTACCGATGGGTACTATTTTGTTGTTTTTATTCAAAATCTTTCTTAGACGTGGGAATCTTTTCCTAAAACGTACTTTAAATTAAGTTATAATATACAAAATGGCACAAATGAAAAAAAACCTGAAAAAAATTACAATTGTCATACGAAACTTTAAACCATGACTAATGACAACTATCAACTTAAGCTTACGGCGAATGGAAGAAATTATTCTTGACGGTTGAGTCGTGAAAAAATTTTTGATTAAACATTAATACGCCCTTAATGAAAGTACCGTTAAACTTACAAAACTTCATAGACATGGGAAGGGCATACACCAAGTTACTTATAACGAAACACAGAAGACAATAAAATATTGATGATATCAAAGTCAAAACTGACAAATACTTATGAGTGTGAACCAACATTGGCTTGAAACTGTATGTTTATTTTTAAATATTTAAATAATCTAGTTTTGTAAATAATTCAAATATGACCGTCGACACATGGTAACTCATCCACAGGAAGTTCATAAGAAAAATACTTGAAATCTGTCAGCTGTAAACAGTCTTTTATTATCTGTCATTAGTAAGGTGTCAAGAACAACTACATAAATTACCATCTCTTGCAATGCAATTAGTATATTCATTGTAAAAAGTGGTGCCAGATAAAAAAGGATATATGCAAAGTATAGCTTTTGGAGTTTCGGCTCATGACAGCTGACTTATGACATCTAAAACAATATTTATAACATATGTATATAAAATATTATATCCATTTAACAGCAAGTCAATTGAAAAGACTCTGGATTCATACATAGCTGGGCTTACTAGAATTGAAACCATGTGATTTTTAGTTAGGCCAAAGCTTCAAAAGCCGCATGTATTAATTTGACAGCTGTCGGTTCATCATTTTGTGAATTATTACATTTTGAATCAAGCGACTTCTGTTATTAAGAAATAAATTGATACAGTTGAAGCAAAAACTTCGCTTGATGACGAGTTGCCGGAACCTATCCCAGAAAAACAACCATCAGGAATTGATCGAAAACGGCACCACAAAGAGTTTATTGCCGACGACACCAAATATAGTAATTCTCGATGACTTTAAGGGGTCAGTAGGGTAATCTATTTTCAATTTTTTTTTTTTTTTTTTTTTTTGCATTTTCTGTTTAGAAACTTACCCTTAGACCTTACCCTTAGAATTAATGTAAAAACTCTCTTTACCCTTGGAAGGTTTCGAAAAAGGCCCAAAAATAACTGATTTGCTAAAATTTTTTTTTTAAATGTTCACAAAACGCCTGGCTATTGTCCTTATGTTTTTTATAATTTATTGAAAATGTTTCGACAAAATTTATGTAAAAAAAAGCATAAGGAAACTAGGGACGATAACCATTCACGTACTTTTTAAAAATAAATTGGGTTTTTGTGTGATTCAAATATGAGAAATCGTGTCCGTCAGTGAAAAAACGCATCTCATTCACCCAGATTTCGTCGAAAAATTCCGAAAAAATTTGTTTATACTCTACACGATATACCTAATGATATGTGAAGAAATTTCTGTTGTAGAGTAACAATTTCTATGAAAAAAATGTCAAAAAAAGGCCAGATTACCCTGTTGACCTCTTAAAGTGAAATTGTTCAAGATAGCAGGCACTATAAAGATATTAATTGAATGTGAACATCATAGCATTCATAAATAGTTACGAAAAAACTCTGTGCAAAGTGGGTGCCGCGCGTGCTAACTTTTGACCAAAACCAACGACGGGTTGATCATACGGAGCAGTGTTTGGAGATGCTCATGCGTAATAAACCCAAGTTTTTGTGTCGATGTGGGACAATAAAAGAAATATGGCTCGATCAGTTCACACCGAAGTCCAAGCCGAGTAGACTGCACTCGATGAACCAGAGCCAAAGCGTGGAAAAACGCAAAAGTGGGCTGGGTAGGTTATGCGATACGCGTGGAATAAGTTTTATTGACTTGCTTAAAAAAAGCAAGACCATCAACAGCAAATATTGTATTGCATTAGTGGAGCGTTTGAAGGACAAAATCACCGAGAAATGACCACATTTGAGTAAAAAGAAAGTGCTGTTTCATCAGGAAAATACACCATGTCACTAGGCAGTGGCAACGATGGCAAAAATCCATGAATTGGGCTTCGAATTAATGCCGTATTTATTGTATTATCCAAATCTGGTCTAAAGCGACTATTTCGTGCTCTCATATCTCAAAGTAATGCTCCCGGGTAAGAAGTTTTCGGTCTATTTGAAAGCAAGTAACATCGTACTACAAAAATGGAATTTCCCTTTAAGGTTGGCTCCAGACAGCTGCTGTTGAGCGCCGTGAAAAAGTAGTAATAAATTAACGACTCTTAAAGCGTAGCAGTACTTAAACATTACAGATAGAGTTAAATTTGCAATAAGTGGCATTTTCACTCATGACAGCTGACTGATGACATTACTAAATTTGTTGATTATGGCGTTATAGTTCAATAAAACTTAAAAATATTGTCATTGTATCACAAAAAGCATAACATATTGTTAACTGACAGATGGTAAATGTGAGAAGTGAAAAGTGACAAATTACAAATGACAGCTGACAGCGATTAAAGTTTACCACAAAAGTTTACAAAATTTGTATGCAAATGCATGCATTGCAATTCAAATCAAAGAGCTAAGCTTGTCCGAAAGTGCAGCGCTATAGTTGCAACATTTAGCCAACCGTTTAATAAGCATTTAAAGCACACACACATTCACGCGCCCACACACACAAACTTTGTATGCCATTTGTTCCACTTTTGCTTCTATCACTCAAGGTAAATTTGAAAAGCGAATGATAATATGGGTATGTGACCGCCTAAGTAGCTGGCATGCACACACACATATGTACATAGTGCATAGTAGATTTGTATGTATTTATTTTTGTATACATGAAAGTAGTGAAATGAAATACTTTCCACTCCAAATACGAAATTGCATAACCACACACCTGCACACATACCAGACTCATTGCATATGCGTGCAGAAGACTTTCAATGCTGCAGTTTGTTTAGCCTGTGTTTAGAGGTAACGGTATAACGGTATACATTAAAGCCTGCTTATATTATCGGTTGCAAGTTAAAAGAAAAACATTACATAAGCAGTGCTGTGGTGTATAGCTGTAGATATTAAAGTAGCTATATACATTTAGCTAAGCAAACAGACACAGAAACCACAAAGACTTGTTCTTGCTGTTATTTCATGGCACCCAGCTGAGCTGAAGCGGATGAGTTGCTTACAAGCGCTTGGCAATATTCCATTTAGGTTACTCACCAATACAAATACATAAGTATATATCATTGTTTATATATATATATTTAAGCTAGTGCCAGTTACCTAAACCGTATAAAGGCAAACAAACCGGTGTGTTGAAGCCAACTTAAGTCAGCGCCAAGTTGACTTAGGGCAAACCAAGAAACAAATATATTTGCCAACTGACGCATGAGAACAATGAAGTCAGCGGGGAGTGCGGCGGCAGGTGCATATACGTAGGTGTATTAACATATACAGTTAGGATTTGCTACAAGCATATATTTATTAGCGCTACGTTGCTGAGTTGTGAGCATTTGTTTGCGGTGAGTGTGAGCGTGGCAAGCATTTTATATAAAACACACACATACACACACTATAATTTACTTATATAAACAACCGCAAATATAATATGGCACACTATCTATTACCTATGTAATGAATTTACAGGGTATATACATAAAATTTTCGAACATATGTACATATATGTGTACTCAGCTTGTTGCGCGCAACGATGAACCACAAACGCACACACAGCCATATGTGAACGCTCACAAATAATTGCGAGTGTGTGGAATTGTGCATGAGAGTTAAGCGATTCGGAACAATTACCTTGCTAACGCTGGCAAGAAAAGTGCAGAAATAGAAAATTGGCTTAGGCTTAACCCAATTTGAGCACGTCAAAGAAAAATATTAGTGGCATATAATTGTTGAAAAAAAAGAAAAGAAGGGCGGAACCGAAGCAGTAAGGGGAAAATAAATGTGCCTCACAATCGAGTTGCAACCGTTTCATTTTAACCAAATATTGCTAAATAAAAGTGCTGACTAAGCTGTATTCAAATGATGGACGACATGGCGTATGAGTAACTTTATTGCACTTGGCACACTCAGCACATGAACTTAAATAGATCTACATATATATCGTCACCTAAAATGTAAAATAGCGTAACATCACTTTTCGTAAGTTTTCAGACGAACAAAAAATGATTTAAAGGGGTATTCTAGTCTAGAAGCATGAACTTCAGGTAATTTTTACAGTGTCGTAAAAAAAGGCAATTAATATTTTTTCTATCCATTTTTTTATTAGTTACTTGTTAATTTTAGAAGAGCAGAGGAAAAAATTAAAAACTAAAAAAGGAAAAAAATTTCAAAAATTATGAGCTGACGAGCTGAAGGATCTCTAAAAATTTCCACGTGACCATGCCCATGATTTCAACCCTCTTAGTTATCTGAAACCAAAAAAAAAAAAAAGATTATTAATCTAGAATAATGTCGCAAGGGCCGGAAAAGTGGGTAAAATTTTTTTTTCACAAAATGGCGACTGCCTAAAAAAACCTTTTCTGACTATTTCGAATTTTTTAAAAATAATAAAAATTAAAAGTTGGGGATGGGGCTAGTTCCAACCAAAGACAAGCTTGTAAAGACGACTCTATAAAAATTTCAAGTAAATCGGTCCAGTAGAACCTGAGAAATCGTGGATATCGTTCCGAAAAAGTCAGTTTTGAGAAAAACGCGTTTAAAGTTTCCCTAATGTCTTTTGTTCGATTAGTTACGGCCGAACCAGTTTGGATGCCGGGTCAGAAAAATGCCTATATCTCCGAAAATAATTTGAATTTTGAAAAATCCTCTTGTACACAAATTCTTGAATAGTTAAACTTTGAAAATATTAAAAAAATCGATTTTTTTAAATTTCTAGACTAGAATACCCCTTTAATAGAAAAGACTCATATTGAAAAAACAATTTGAGTTTTGCTTATATATTGGTTATTTTATCTGACAGCGATTTTAGATTTTTTTTTGGTTATACGTTATTTTGCATTTTAGGTGACGATAGATAGCTGCATATGCATGCATTTTTGCTTTTAATAGGCAAGATCTCACCGTGTTGTTCATTCTTTTAATTTTTTATTGTAAAATTTCATTTTGAATAATCAGTTGTGTGAACGCTACAAAATATAGTTGAGCAATATCTATGATTTTTATTGTCCGCATTACCTTCTTGGTAAGAAATTATTTCAAGCAATTTTGTGTTGTTGTGCTCTGAACCGTTGCACTTAAGAAATTTGGAACAAAAGACCTTACTTCAGAACAGCAGGTTGTATGAGAGCTCCTCTTTGTAGACGTAAGAATATTTCTTGCATTCACCAAACGTCCGACGCATTTGATGGTCGCTCGGCCCCAGTTTTTTGCATGCGTTGGATTTTTTTATTTATTAAACCTACGATTAAGCTCGCTCGCTCGCTTGCAACGCTAGTCTTGAAAGAAACAAGAGTGTTTTAAGCATCGATATCTAAAACTGCTCAGCTACAGAAACAAAAATTTCAACAGCTTAGATTTATAATACGTAACATCAAATTTTTACGATTTTTATTAGAAGAAAGCAATAAATTCCTTTAATTTTGAAAATGGTTCAGATAAAGCAAATGTGTAAGAATGATAACTAAATTCATGATATATGCGTCGAAATCACTCGTTTGGTTCAAAGTTCGATTTGCAAGATTTTTACAGTAATTGTATAAACTGCCTCGAAACGCGAACAGGGCTATTACGTAAATTTAGTTTAAGACAAGTGTAAAGAGCTGCAAACTATTGCATTTAGAATTTTTACTTCGACTATTAGGCGAAGTTTTGCCTACGACTAATAAATTTAGGTATATTTTTAAGTCTTTTACTACTAGTGTATGGAAGTAGACTTAACATAAATACCATTCGAAATGCGCTACAGCAAAAAGTAAAAAAAAAAGTAATAAGTTCTTCTCGCGCAGACTGTAGCTTGTCAAAACAGGTTTGATAACTGGGGTGCCATACAAAAGAACCATATAAATAAAGTTCTAAAAAGTGTTTTGGCAAAATACGGCTCTCTAAAATTGCTGTCAAGACCATTTTTATGTATGCCAAACGTTTATAAATGACTGTTTCATGTTGAAGAAAATGTACCTTGTTTAAGGCAGGAATGTAATATACTTGTCCAAAGCATTTTAAACAGCATTAAAAGTTCAACCTCAAATGGAAAGTCGCAAATTACAATATCTCACATATTGCAGCTAAGCGAGCGTCTGAACACATTACGATAACTTTTTCCAGTGCCCAAGTATACTAGAGAACATGCTTCCATGCAATTTTATAAACAAAATTTGCACACTAACCTACAAATTAATTCTTATTGAGCAGAACGTACGGTACAATATCGAATATAATTATGCAGAGTATAAAAGAGCTATACAATAATTCAAAGACCGTTTGCGCACATTCTCGGTTGTAAGTTACATACCTACAGGTATGTAGATTCTAACCAACATTATAAGTTCAATTAATTTCATAAAAAGCAAACTATTTAATATTCATCAACATTTATTTTGTCGCCTTCAAAGCACTCCCCATCAGAAGTAATCTAGTTATGCCAACGATTTTTCCAGTCCACGAAACACTTTTCATAAGAACTTTATGGAATGACCTTCAGCTCCTTCAGCGAATTTTGTTTTATCTCTTCGAACGACTGAAAAAGAAGCGGCAATTCCAGTTTGGATTACAAGAAAAAATCACACGGAGTCAACTCTGTTGAATAAGGTGGTTGATCGACGATATTCATTTCGTTTGGGGTATTCTACTCTAGAAATCAAATTTTGGGCAGATTTTTGAATTTAATTTAAAAAAAATATATATTTTTACTATCCATTTTTTATGGTGTATTTATTGATATCTTAAGAATACAGAAAAAAAAATTTACAAAAAAGTATTAAAAATTAAAATAATTAGTGGGGGTGAGAGACAGATGTAAAAAAAAAAAAATGGCGCATCCTGGTGACTATGACCCTGACTCTCCTGGTGATCTGAAAACAAATCAAAAGAAATACTTAATCAGTAAGGATGCTGTTATAGTACAAGAACACTAAAAAATTTTTTTTTGAAAAATGGCGGAAAATAAAAATCATTTTTTGCTTTTTTTTTGAAATTTCTGAATTTTTTTTAAAATATTAAAAACAAAACTTTTAGCACGATGCTAATAGGAACGACAAAGGATTATATAAAGAAGGTTCACATTTACAAAATTTCAAGTAAATCGGTTGTATAGAACTTGAGATAATGCCGGTACCGTGTGGAAAAAAGTAATTTCGAGAAAAACGCGTTTAAAGTTTAGGAGACAATTCTAGTGAACACGGACGCTACCTCACAAAATCGGCTGTATCTCCGAAAATAAGTCGAATTTTGAAAAATCCTTCCAAGGTCATATTTTTGAAAGTCTAAACTTTAAATATATGAAAAAAAATCGAATTTTTCAAATAAAACTCATTAATGACCGTCTGTTTTTGAGGAATAAATGAGCATCATTTTGATTTTTGAACGGCTTTGGCGTGGTTTTTTTTGATATTTTTTTTTTGGATATCAGCTCGTTTCTTTCTCTCCATTCTTTGTGCGCATGTCAAACTCATAAACCCATGTCTCATCGCCAATTAAAATGTCCTCAATGAATGCAAAGTTAGAATTGGTTCGATCCAACTAGTTCTAAGAGACTTGTTTTCGGTACTCCCTTCGAAGAAAATTCAGCTTTATCGGAACGCGTCGAGCAAAAACGCGTTTCATAGCTAAAATATCTACCAAAATCAGCCGAACGGACTTAAGGGGCTATAAGTGTGATACTTTCAAAAACAAAAAAAAAATTTTATTTGCCTTTTCGATAGCTAATATTTTCATAAATATACTGCGAAATCGACAAGGTCGTATCTTGAATAGTTTTTGGATGGCAGCGTTCTAAAGACCGACCGCTCGGAGGAGCAAACCTACGTAAGAGAAACTTTGACGAGAAATTGACCGATCGACTTCAAATTAAAACTGAGTATGTTTGAATACATTTACGGTACAATGACCTACGACCTTTTTGATTGGTTGAAAATTGTCTATTTGGCATTAAAAAAAACGACCATTTTTCAAAATTACGTCATTTTGTTAATTTATTGATATTTTTCAAAGATCGTAGGTCATTGTATAGGAAATATCTTTAAGTTTAATAAACTTTTAAAATTTTTTGTTTCAGTCACTCATTCGGCCGGAATCATGCCAGCAGTGGGGGCACTTTTTTTTGGCACCTCCGAAGACAGCCCATAACTCCGTTATTTTTCAACATTTTTGTAAAAAAAAAATCTTAAAATATAGTTAAAATATACCTTATTACGTTCAAAGAAGTTCAAAATATTCAATCGTGTACTTTCTCTTATAAAAATTTACGAAAATCGTCTAATTTTCATGCGTCACACTGATATAGCCCCTTAAGACAGATTTCGAGCTCTCTTGCTATCTCTTATCATTTTCAAGCACCATATCCTTTACTTTTGTTAAGTTTTCATCAGTTGTTAGCGAAATAAATTTTCTTCAAATATGACAATGCATACAATAAAACTAAGTATATAGAGGTTATGGAAATTATTGACCTGATTTTTATCATTTTCGGCGCAACAACATATTTTTATCAGAAAAATAAGCTTTGTGATTGTCATTGACACAACTGACGTGATGATCGATATACATACATATACGGTATTTATGTGAGTGTGACCCCATTTTGTCAACAGTTTTGCACTAAACAGCTGAGTGATTGAGAATTTTCTTTTGCTACTGTTATGCGTTTGAGTCTTGAAAGCAGAGACACACACTATTAAAGTGGCAAACACGTAAAGTTGCAACGCCGATAAGCGTGCAACAAAAAGCAAACCGACATTTCAGCATGCTGTTGCAAGTGTAACAATTAAAAAGCTCTGTATATATCACTCAATGACACACTGAGCACATGGCAGTTATGCGGCAACAACATGACTGTTGCAAGTAGCCATGTACGCTGTTCATTGCCAGTGAAGGCACGTTTTGAAGCACGCATTAATCGCACTGCAGCCATGCGCTGCTCTATAGAGCCTGCACTCCACAATAACGCACATATTGAGCGGCCTAGTGGCATGCCACATACAAATAAGAGAGCAACAACCAAACTTAGCAACAAAATGGCGTCGCACATTATACTCGGAAACACACACAAACGCATATATAGAGCATCGATACGTTTAGCATGTCACATGCAGCATGCAGTTAGCTTGCGTGAGCTAGTGCCACACGATGTTGCAAGGTGCTCTAATATTTCATAATGTGTCACGCAGTGACATTAGAGTACATGCCCGCATGCATTGACTAACAAAAGCTGCTGTCAATGTGTGAGTTGCATGCTTTTAAACGCGTTTGTGTGTATGTGTGCTTGGTTGCAAGTATTTGTTATGTGGCAAATTGTAGTTAAATACAATGAGCTAGGCGCAAGCACATGCATGAATGGCCTATAAATTTCTACACGCAACTATTTATGTACAAATTCGAACATGCCGCATAAACTGGTGCACCTACACACACACATGGGCATATATAGTTATGACAATCAACCCTCATTGGTATATACGCCTTGTGGCATCTTTGCTTACATGCGGCACTAGCATGGCATTGCACCCACAATGAACTCTCTCAGACATGGACTTGTTGTTATTGTTGTTGTATTGTTTGTTATTGTTATTCTGGTGACCAGCGTGCCAATGCTCCAACTATACGCTACAGTGAAATGTGATATTGTCAGCAATTTGTTTCTCCCATTCGGTCCTTTTTGGGTCCTCTTGGGTTGTCGCCATGCCACAACCTGCCTTGGTGCTATCATTGCATCATTTGTGTTCCTTTTGTTGCTATAGTCGCTTGTGCCACATGTGCTGCTAGTTGACATAATAAATTTTGCTTTGCCACATTTGAGGCAGCGCGAGTAGCAAGATGTTGGGCGCCAAAAATGTTGTAGCACGGAGTTGCCTTGTATGGAAATTGATGTTGCAGAATGAAGCTCAGCAGTTAAAAATTTTTGTACCATATTTGGACTCCAATAGCCTTTTCTGTTAAGGATTGTTCTCTCAAAGCGAAGTTCAGACTTTAGCGGATTCCAAAATCTTGTTTAGCACCTTTACTATGAATTCTGTACAAATTAAATTGCAATGCAAGACATATCCCGCAAATTTGACTCACGTTGTTTAAATTTTGTAGTTAAGGCTCACGAGTTTGTATTGATCATAGAACGGAAATATTGCTAAGATAGAACGAAGGAAATTTGAAGCGAATCATTTCCTTCCTTCTTCTGTTTTAAGAAAGTTAATTTGTGAGTCGAAAGCTAATCACTTCGAAGTCACCAGAGTCAGTTTATCCAACAACTGCCTCTAGTGATTATAATGTAATCCCTATCAAATGTAACTGCATCCTCTAAAGACTAGTAAACTTTTTGTAAGAGCCTAACGCACTTATAACTAAAAAATGTTCAGTTCGCGTAACTTAGCTGCACAATCTTATTCAGTCCTGATATCTTTTTCCAACGGGGAACTATAAATATATACGGTTGAACTCGCACTGGTCTTCCTGGGTAAGCGTCAGGCCTTGATATATATAAGACAAACTTCAAATTTCAATAAACTGGTCGATTTCTTGATAAAGAGAATATGGTTTCTACAGATCGGCACTCTTTAAATACCGCTACGTGCATCCATCTATATGGACTTTCGAAATGAATGTTATTTCTGATTCTAATTTGTAAGTATATCAAGACAATGTTACCACTGTACATCGGTTGATATTACTAGGTGTTCGCAGATCAATGAAAAAACTTCAAACAAACTTTTTCCGCAATATAATTCAAGGCGATAATAGAGGCAAACCTGTGTTGTATAAATTCGAAATTCGAAACGGGGTATGTTAGGTTTACGAAAATGTTTGTAACCTTCAGAGGAAAGCGTTGAACAAATAAAAAATAAAGTGTATATACGAGTGATCAACGAGAGAATCTGAGTCGCCTTAGCCATTTCCGTCTCTCACATTATATACGAGGTGTGTTCAAAAAGTATCGGGAATTTTGTGTTTTTTCAAAAATTAATTATTTATTCATGAATATCTATTTTGTCCCCTTCAAAGTAATCCCCATGAGATATTATACACTTGTGTCAACGGTTTTTCCAATCTTCGAAGCAATTCAAAAAATCATTTTTTTATCTTCTTCAGCTCCTCCTTCGATGCCGTCTTTATCTCGTCAAGAGAAGCGTAACGTCGTCCTTTCATGGACCTCTTCAGTTTAGGGAACAAGAATCCAGATCTGGGGAATACGGTGGCTTCGGCATCATTAGAGTGTTGTTTTTGGGAAAAAAGTCGCGCACAAGGAACGATGTGTGTGAGCAGGGGCGTTATCGTGGTGCAAAAGCCAATTTTTGTCCTTCCACAAATCCGGGCGTTTCTGGGGGATTGCTTCGCGCAAATTGCGTATAACTTGCAGGTAATATTCCTTATTGACCGTTCTTCCCTGTGGCAAGAAGTCATGATGCACCACGCCCCTGCAATCGAAGAAAACTGTCAGTTACGATTCGCGATAGTTTTTGAACACACCTCGTAGGTGGAGGGTTTGTCTGAACACTTGGAAATCCTCATTTTAACTTTACACTGGCACACTTGGATTATGGAAACGCCAAACCGAACTCTGGCGGTTCTTTTTTTACCCATTTCTTTACGGATGGGTCAAAGCTTTGTTGGAGGGTTGGTGGAGGGTTTTACTGTCAAGAGTTCTCTATCAACTCTAGCTTCAGACTTCCTGCCTATTGCAGTATCTTTCAGGCCGAGATTGCAGCAGTTAAGGTAGTGATCAAGTGATCTCTTGAGAGTTTGTAGGGTTTTTAACAGGCCACTGCGCTATTGGTGTCCACGCAGTAAAGCTGTATGGAAGAAGATAAGATAAAACAACTCAACACTTCCTTCGTGACTGCCTCGCGTTTGGGAGGTCAAGCCTTAAACACTTGGGAGCGCATACCTTCAGACATCCAACCGAGCTGGCGGAAGTGGAAATTAAATGCCTGTGCAAATTTGTATTGGCTACTTAGCGTTTTTTCTAATTTAAAAGTTCGAGAACAGAAGTTATGATTTCTATGGCTAAGGCCCACTTGCGATCTTTGATCAGTTATCTAACCTAACTTAACCTCTTACAATGGCAACGGTACAATTTCTGAAAAAGTTGTACAGATCGGATCACTGTTAAATACATACGAGGTTTGACAATTAAGTAATGAGACTGATTTTATTGCCGCGCTTGTGGTAAACCTGTGACCCTCGAAATTCCCATCTCTCTTTTTTCCGCATCCCTCCCCTCTTCACTGATATATGTGCCATCGCTCTAGCTTGTTTAGTTCGCCTGCTGCTTCAAGTTGAGTAGACGTGGGTTTGTAGTGCTCGTCACGAAAATGGAAAAACGGAATCGCGATAAAATTTTGCATCAGATTGGGCGAAACAGCTTCGAAAACGTACGCTAAAATTGTAAGAGTGTATGGTGATAGTGCTCCTAGTCGTGCCCAGGTGTTTCGCGCGTGTTTTCGCGCGTCTCCCGCCCGAAAAAAGCTCGCATGAGCAAGTCGAAGGTGAAAACGATGATTATTGCCTTTTTTGATAGCCGTGGAATCGTCCACAAAGAACTCATTCCACCAGGGAAAACTGTGAATCAAGTCTACTATCGCCAAGTAGTCGAAAGGTTGCGAAAACGAGTTAACAGGGTGCGCCCAGACATCGCTCGTAACTGGATCCTTCATCACGACAATGCGCCGTGCCACACCGCCCTCAGCGTATCCCAGTATTTGGCCTCTAAAGGGATTATTCGTCCGACATGTTACCATGTGACTTTTTTTGTTTCCTAAAACAAAATCGGTGGTCAAAGGAACCCATTTTGTGTCGATTACGGACATCCAGGCGGCCGTGACGAGGATACTCGCGGACATCCCAGTCGAAGCGTTCCAGAAATGTTACGAAGCATAGAAAACGCGCTGGAATCGCTGTATAGCTCCCCAAGAGGACCACTTTGAAGTGGATGGCAGAGTTGTAGAATAATTTTCAAATATACGGAGGTTATGGCATCAGTCTCATTACTTAATTGTCATACCTTGTATGTATAGCTGCCGTACAAACTTATCGCTCCAAATATAATCCTTGTGTTTGCCGAGACATATTCACGAAACTTGCCATAGTTAAAAGCAATTGCACAGTCCTTCAACTGATCGATAATCCAGTCAAAATAAAGGTCTTTAAAATCCACTGAATAAAAGTATAATTTATTTGTATTTTAACAATTTCTCAAAGGAATTATAAATTTTGTATTTATAAGTTTTACACAATTTAATGTCAATAAAAATAAGTGTCGATGAACGGGGCGGCGAGAATCCTGTTCCGACTTGCTGGAGCTGGCGATCGAGTTCTCGCGGATGGAGGTCGAAAAGTATAATCGCGGTAGAGTAGCGAGGTGTTCACGCGGTGCAGTGTCTCAGCGAAAAAAAGAAAGTTGTGACTGGGCGGCTTGCGTAGAACGAATTGTATCTGCTTTCTCCTTGTCCATCCGTTTTTATGAGTGGGTGTATAGGTATGGTGAGTTGTGTTGGTGTCTTCAGCTGTGATGAATTGCGATGTAGCATTAGGATGCGCCAGTTTTACCGAGTAGAGGGGGTGGATACTTAACTCATTTAAACATCCACTTATAGTTTGAAAAATGTTCTTGTGAAGGGTATATGTTGTAGTTTCGATGCAGCTGATTATTTTTATTTTTTGAATTTCGTTTTCAGAGGCTCAAAAATCATCAATGGACTAAGTTTTGTTCCGTGTATTTGAGATGAAGATCTTTGAATTTGGCATGATAACTGGAATAGCTCACAGATTGTTCGTTAAATAACTGAAATTCAAGTTCGAACACCTTTGATACCCTTGAACTTCGATTGATTGCAAGAAACTCATTAAGTTATCGTTGGAAGAAGTCAAATGGAATAAGTGGGTTTCATGATCGAAAGAAAACTCCAGTCAGTTAAAGGCTTACAGTTCTGCAAATATTTTGTCACCCAAGTGCTGTCGAGTACAACATTCCACAGGCATTTATACACAGATAAAGATTATCATATATTCAACTTTATACCACTAGCAGCGAGATTAGTTTACACTGCCTACTTTAAGGGCCACCACCCAAGAATAAGTTTTTCGTGTGGAACCGAATTTGTTACTGATGACATGCTATGACATTCACTTAAATTTTTCGGTTTTTGAAAGCAAGAAAGCATTAGCCGAAAGTTAGTTATTGTCAATACAGAATTTCCTCTAACTGTCGCTTTGAACTGATATGCTTGGAGAAATACCGCTTAATTCTATGTTCAGGATATGGTTTTGTAAGCAGTTACAACGGAAAAAGCATCGAAAATGATTACTAATTTAAGAATGTATTTATATGTATATAATAGACAAATATTTACTAATTTCGTAGCATTTACTCTAACGTCACTAGGCTGCTGTCATCACTGCACAATTTATCACAAGTGATATATGCAGAAGCGGTGAGAATTTATGGCACACCGTACCATATACATACATGCAAGAGGGCACTCAAAAGTTGCGCACCCAAACACACACCCACACATAAACAAAAATCAAAGCAATAATGCATATGCGTGGTAAACACCACAGTGTATGTGTATGCTCGTTTGAGCGAGTATGGATGCAATTTCATAATAAGCACGCGCAGACAAAGATGATTTCTTTACACGTATAAGCCATAAATTCGCAGAGTGTGTGTAAAATCCGATTGGGACTATATAGGTGCGCTCGTATGTATATACAGCATGCGTTCATATAAGTAAATCCACTTATTTATGCACTCAAATGCATTCGTGCTTTGATAGCAGCACAGTAAACGCTTTCAGCTAAGCACATACTCGCACTTACTTACCAATACAGACGCACACTCACTTCAACATGAGCTTAAATATACTTGTGTACACACACACACACACATACACTCACATACACATAATACAAATATGTGTGTTTCCTGCGGCGCTGTGTTTGTGCCATAAATTTCTCTGCATAATTTCTGATTTAGCAGATTTTCTGGATTTTCTCGCCAGCTTTTGTCTCTATCGCCTTGCGCCAAATGTGAATGCGAAATCTCTTGACGTTTTGGTGTCGCTGCCAATGATTAGCCCGGGCGATTAATTAATTGGAGTGACGTTTTATGCGATTTAGGTCACTCTCATCCAGCAGCGAAGCAGAGTTACGAGCAGGACTTTTATGCTGTGAATACTTGGAATTGCAGTGGCTTTGTTACTTTGAAGTGTGGAAAGGAAATATGCAAATGTGTGTGTGTGTGCGTGGATGTGCTCCGAGATTGCATGCAGACTTAGTACGTTCTAATATTGGCATGCTTTTCATTTTTAATGACACACTTCGTGGAAAAGCGTTTATGTAAGTTGGGAAAAGCTTAATTGAAAATCCGGCACAATAAAGCGTTTGGAAGCAATGCTGCTTTATTAGCTCAGAGAAAAAATTTTTAATATAAATTCTGAATTTTAAGCAAAATGTTCTACTAATATGTTTCAAATATATATACAAACAAGTAAGGAAGGGGTGAATTCGAGTATAACCGAAGATTTCACACTCGTAAGACATAGCAGGATCACCGGGCAAATATCTTTTGGTGCGTAAGATTTCTTAAGGTATTATATGGCCTTTCTTGGGTAAAAACAAGCCTTTCTCCGAACATTTTTTCTAATATGAAATTATTCGGTTTTTTTCGAATTTTTTATTCGTTACAAACGAAAAAATTAATAAAGAAATTCTGAAAAAAAATAATAAATATTTTATTCGAATTTTTTATTGTACAAACGTAAACTATTAATAAAGAAATTCTGAAAAAAAAAGTATTTTAAGCTCGGCCATTGCGCCGCCATTTCCGGTGATCCCTCGGAAAAAATATGCTCCCGCTTTGGCAAGGTAACTCCTTATAGGATCATCTAAAGTGGAAAAATACGTGTTATAGTTAAAACCTCAACTTAGAACTTGACCGCAGGAAAAGAACTGGAAACTGGATTTCTAGTAGACATTTTTACAAAAAAATAAAAAACAAAATTCCAGAACATTTTTTTTTTTCAAAGAGTTGTAATCGAAAAAAGTCATTCGTCCAAACCTTTAAGAATCGTATCTCAAAGACCTATGTAAAATTTGAGTAGTTTTCGAGAAATCTTGCCAACCGACTTCAAAAATACAGCTTTGAGAAAAACATGCTTAAAGACGTGGCGCTTAGTCTGGTTAGCCTCGAGCGCACAAAATCTCAAGGCTCTATCTTCGAAACTATTACTCGGATCAACATGAAGATCACTATACCAGTGTGACACTTTCAAAAAAAAAAATTTGTTATTTTTTGCTTTTTCGATAGATTATATATTCGAAAATATCGTGTGAAAACGGCAAGGTCATATCTTGAATAATTTTTGAATGGCAGCGTTCTAAACAACGACCGCTCAGAGATGCAAACATATACTATATAAGTGAAACTTTAAACGCCTTTTTCTCGAAACGACATTTTTCAAAATTGCTGACATCATAACTCAACAAGAAATTGACCGATCGACTTCAAGCCAAAACTGGGTATAGTTGAATACATTTGCTATACAATGGACTTCAATCTTTTTGATTGGTTGAAAATTGTCAATCTGGCATTAAAAAAACGATAATTTTTTTTGGTAAAAAAACGTTTTGTTTTTCTCAAAATTACGCCATTTTCTTAATTTCTGATATTATTCAAAGATCATAGTTCATTGTATAGAAAATATATTAAGGTTTAATAAACTTTTTGAATTTTTTTGTTTCAGCTACGCATTCAACCGGAACCATGCCAGCAGTTGAGCCACTTTTTTTCGGCACTTCCGCAGGCAGCACATAACTCCGTTATTTTTCAATATATTTGTAAAAAAAAAAAATTTAATATAGCTAAAAATATACTTTATTACGTTCATAGAACGTCGAAACATTCAATCTTGTATTTTCCTTAAAAAAAAATTCACAAAAATCGCCTAATTTTTCATGCGTCACACTGGTATAGCCCCTTAAGACAACACCTCTAGAATGTTGTAAAATTTAATAAGACAACAAAATATTCGATTTTCTGAAACCCTTAGACCAATGTAACCACTTAATTATACGAAGCTAGTCAAGTTTTCACCCCATTTTACGCATCTTAGGTACTGAGATGCAACGTTAGGATAAAAACACGCTCATTTATTAGGATAGCTTGCATATTGTCCTGTATTTGGGGTATAAAGTCAGCTGGAACATTGAAAATCTTTAGGTATATATGAGCCAAGGGAATTATTGACTCGAATGGGGTTATTTTTGTCATACAGACATAATATTTCAAAAAGCGAAAGTTTTCTCTGTATATACTCAGTTGTGTTTGCCTTTTATACTGAAAAGTGTAAGAATCACATAGGCATTAATATTG
This sequence comes from Bactrocera zonata, assembly GCA_037783105.1. Taxonomy (NCBI): domain Eukaryota; kingdom Metazoa; phylum Arthropoda; class Insecta; order Diptera; family Tephritidae; genus Bactrocera; species Bactrocera zonata. The sequence continues at coordinate 155,113 of JBAWJQ010003606.1, read as the reverse complement.
TGGAATAAGGGTAGTAGACGTACTGGCTGATCCATTTCGCTAATTTTTGATTGGATGGCAATATCAAATAAATGCTATTGCTTCATATTGGTCAAACAGCTACCGAGATATGGGTTTTCACCTACATGTTGGCGGTGTCACTTTCCAACCAAACTTCATCAGATTATCTCACTTTTTGCTCAAGTTAGTTTATCGAAAAAACGGCGAATTATTAAGATTTTGTAAAACAGTATAAAAATTTCAAAACATTTCATTAAAAATATCTCAAAAATATAAAATTAAAAAAAAAATTAATTTATTAAAATATTTCATTTATTTCCGCTCTTTACAGCCGCTACCTACTTTAAAATCGAGCAGCTTCTTTGCCTTTTCGCCGCATACCAAATAAGACAACGTTTTAAAGAAAACTGTACAAAAAAGGTGCCAAAACCCAAATAAATAAAAGTTGTTGCTGTTGGAATAAATAAATTAAAAGTTCATATTTATAACACTCGCATTGTTATAAGCGCAACTCGAAGTTTTGGTGAAAACTTCTAAAGCTTCGAAGCAATCTAATAGGCTACAACAACAAATCGCTGTTTGTAAGTGATGAAGTCATGAGACCGACATTTGATCGACGCCTCTGGATAATACTGTACATTCTACTAATACAATGTGAGTACTAAAACATATTTTTCATGCTAATATTTTTATATTGAACAAATTTAATGTTACTCAGTTGAGTGATAGGGTTCAGACAGAAGCACAAAAAAAATTCTGAAACTTAAAAATTAAGTTCTATGTGGAGGCCTTTGCTTAACTTAGTTCAGCCAATAAGAAATTCCTAGAGTGCTAGAAAACTAAGCGAAGAACTTAAGGTAGTAGTCTGGTAGCTTATGCCTATTTTCATGACTTTTTAGAGGGTGGTTTTTTATAGGAAAATAAAAATGAATTATCTTAAATATTTGGAGTGTTTTTAATTACATACTGAAAATGTAAAAAAATTGTATTTGAAAAAATTTAATACCTTATTACTATTATTATTGTCACTCGAAGTTGGAACCTCAAAAAAAAAAAAAAAATGGCCCGCGTGATTTTGGCTCTTGATGTCATCTGAATTCAAATATTCTTGTTTATTCTTAATTTATAGACATGTGATTTTTGTCGGAACTACTGAAGTTAAATTTCATGAGTAAATAACAAAATGGCGGACTTCGAAAAAAATAGTCCTTTTGTTTTAGCAAAGAAAGGATTGTAAAATAAAAAATTAGGGGTGAGAAAAATATCGTTAGTTCCGACGTGAACTGTAAGTGTGTAGAACAGCCTGCTAAAATTTTAAAGCAGTCGGTTCAGTGGAAAAAAGTTAGGACCGGGCCAACCAGAAAAACAAAGTTTTGAGAAAAACGCATCAAACATTATCAACAACTCTGAGAGAGAGGACTCCGAGGCGCTCTAGGAAACTCTTTATAACTCCCGAAATATTTCGAATTTATGTCTGAAATTTTCACAGTGTATTCTCAAGACATTGTACTTTCAGATTAAGTAAAAAAAAGTTTTGACTTTTTGAACCCAAGTTACCAGACTACTACCTTTAAACATTTGGCATCTAAGCTCGAAAGTACAAAGTACAAATTTAAAAAATTTCAAGTTTATTAAATTTTTTGCTCTCCAGTTCGGAAAAAGCTTCTTGGCGTCAAAGAAAAGCAGCCATCTGTGGCGTATATGCTTATCTGGCTTGAGCCAAAGCCGCTGAAACTAATACAATTACACCCAATGCCTAACAAATTTGTCAGTGTATGAGTAAAGTCTATAAGAAAACCTGCGTGAAAAAGAAATTCATACATAAAACCACATATATATGAACAACAACAAAATTATGTATAAAACGGAGTACAGCTGCTGGAGAGCTACTCTCCGCGGTTTCGCATAGTCTACTTCTCTACCGCTTTGCTTCCATTAACTCATTCGCAGGAAAAAGTCAGCATACCATGCCCCAAAAATTTCCCTAATTCTTTGTTTTTGTTTTTTTTTTTTACAATATTTACAACTGTTCTAGCTCTATTTCCGGCTACGCTTATCACTCCTTACTGCCTTCTACATATTTTCGCACTTCTTTTGCACCCATTTCCTCAACTACGTTCGCCATCATACTCACCAAGCCAAATTTTTTATCCACTCTGTCTCCACTCGTTTGCCACTCGTTTGAGCTCGAATAAAAATGCACACGTTGTAGCATAATTTAGGGCGTCAGCTGACAGTCGCCACGGACTAAGCGTTCGCCAAGCAAAATACCAGCCGCCTTTACCGTTTTTTATGATTGCCTGCACTTTTTTCCAGTTAGTTTCCATTTATATGGCAGGCAGCTTTAAATTTCACACCACATCTTCCGTTGCGTGCCAGCGCCTATACGTAGGCAACGAACATTTCCTTCTTTGTTTGCTGGCGTTTCTTTCCGGGCGCTCACTTTCTTGTCGCCTTTCTGATTTAATGCCTTTACGCGACGCATTAGCGTATAAATATAAAAACAACAAGCTTGCTCCAAGCACCAACACACACACACACAACTGCAAAAACACCGCTATATGTGTATGCAGCACTGTCTAAGCATTAAAACGTGCGTCTGCTGCCTTTCCGTGGCGTGATAAACGTGCTTTTTCCTCCGCTTCTTTTTCAGCCCCTCACTCGTCAGCTTCAAATTCTTTCGGCAGCGCGGCGCATACACACATACAGGGACTGCGAATTCCGGTACGCGTGTGGCTGTGTGCTGCTTGTCACTGCTGACTTATTTATTGTCATATTACTGCTGCTGTTTGTTATCACTTTGGTGTCGCTTCAGCGTCGCTTTTTATGCACGTTTTTGTTTATTAGCAATTTAGGAGTGTAAATTTTCAGCTGCGAAAATAAATTTGCGCCTAAAAATGTGTCAGCAAGGGCTTTGTGCTGAACGCTTCGCTTTCAAAAGCTTACTGCTTTTTCAACTACATCACAAACGCTGGAAAAAAGTTTAAATTTCTCAATTTAAGACACATAAAATTCGGCAAACAAAATTTAATGTTAATGAATTCTTCTTGTTCACTTTTCACAGTTATTCGATACTTAAATTTAAACAGTGGCGGTTTCAAAAATTTGGCAGTTGGCATGGTACTGTCCAACTGTGAAATGAAATCCAATATTTCAGGAACTACTAGGCCAATTGGGTACATAAATAATATTATTTTTACTTTCTTATGTTGTTGTGTGAAAATGGCTGAAATCGCACTACAGCCACGCCTACTTTCCACATGTCGTAATTTTGAATTCTATTTGATTCTTTCACTTTACAAAATACGAAAAAAGCTCCAAAGTAGCTATCGGAACAAAACTTAGAGCAAATATTGCTTTTGAGAAATGTCACCTCAGGTTTAAAAGTTATACAAATCGGGCTATAACTATCCAAAAGATAAGGAGAGAATGAGAAAAAGTCAGGTAAATGCGGTGCAGGCTCAGTGATATATTCGTTGAGTGTTTGGCTAAATTCATTCACAACACAGAGTCCGGCACTCAATGTACTCAATTAAAATAGCCATAAATTCGGTTTGGAAAATTGTTTTTATTTATTTTAAAATACAAAATATGTAAGAATAATCATTAATTCAGGACCAATTAACTTTTGCTCGATATGATCACTTTTTGCCTTAGCTATGGCCTTGAGACGGTCAAAAAACGAATCGCAAGCTGTCCGAATGTGACTTGCCGGTATTTTGGCCCACTCATGGGCAATAGCTTTCTTCAGCATCTCTAGGCTGGTGTATTTTTTACTTCGGATCTTGCTCTCCGAAATGGCCTAGAAAGAATAATCCATTGGATTCGCATCTGGTGAAGTCGGGAGCCATTGTGTGGTCGTAATGAAGTTCGGAAAGTTGTTTTTCAGCCATTCTTGGTTCACTCGCGCTTTGTGAGACAGTGCTGAGTCTTGTTGACACCTCCATGGCTTGCGACTGAAATGTGTTTTTGCCCACGGCTTCAAATCAACCTCCAGTACACTTTCTCGATAATATGTCGCATTCACTTTGACGCCAAGTTCGATGAAAACAATTGGAGAGCGCCTATCTGCGATAACAGCGGCCCAAACCATTATTTGTGGCGGGTGCTGCCTCCTGGTGGCCAACCAATGACTTAGATTCTCGTATGAACGGAATGAATTTTTTTTCGTCAGAAAACACAATGTTCGGAATTAGATCGCTTTCGGCCAAGCGATGCAACTGCTTCGTTCTCTCAAGTCCTACTTCTTGCTGGACTGTACTTTTGGAACTTGTAAGGCTTGACCTTGAGCTCATTTTTCAATATGCGTCGGATATTTTTAGTTCTTCAGCCATTTGATTGGCACTTCGTCGTGGGTTTCGCTCAAGTCGCTTCTTCATTTTCAGAACCATCCCACGTGACGTTGCAGTCTTTTGATGACCACCTCCATGGCGTTTTGCGATGCTACCAGTATCATTGTATCGAGTGATGCTGCGATAAACAGAAACTTTATTCACATTAAGGTGTTTGAGTTCAGGAACAATTGTTGGCTGTGATTTTCCAGCTAAATATGTATAAAGCAATCACATTATTCGCTGATCACTTTTTTTTGCGTTCACTTTTGGCAAAACGCTTTTGTACGCTTGTGAACAATTCTCTGAACTGTCATTTAGCTAATTTATAAACAGCAGATTCCAAAGCGACAGCTGCGGGAATGGTATGAAGTTGGTTACTCTTCGAGTGCTGGAGCCTGTAATGGCTTTGTGCAATGGTGTGTTATCATGATGAAGAATCCACGAATTTTTCGCCCACAAACTCGGACGATTACCACGGACAGCGTCTCATATGTGCCTCATAGCACCGAGATAATACTCCTTGTTGACGGTTTGAGCAGTTGGAACGTATTCATAGTGAACGACACCACGAATATCGAAGAAAACAATGACCATTACCTTCACTTTCGATAGGCCTTGACGTGGATTTTTCGGCTTTGGCCCGCCTTTGGGCCGCAATTTGGATGATTGCTGGTTCGTAAGTGTGTCATATTCGTAGACACATGTCTCTTCACCAGTAATTATGCGTTCCATGAAGGTGGGATCTGAATTGGCTGAATCCAGCATATCCATGTCCAATTTTTCATGCTTCTCTTTCGAGATCACATGGCTATTTTCGGCAAAAATTTCCTACACTTTTTCAATGTTGTCATTGGTCACATTCGTTGAAGGCCGTCCAGAACGAGGCATGTCTTCGACGGTCTGCCGACCCTCCTTGAATGCTCTGTACCACTCGTATGTGCGCGTTTTTGTACCACTCGTAGAGCAGTTTCATCAAGGGCCCTCTGCAACATTTTCAATGTATCGGCATATGAAAATTCGTTCGCAACACAAAATTTAACACAAATATCAATATTTCGACGAACACTACTGAGGTCGACTGAAATAAAGAGCTGTTGTAAACACACTGCTTGACAGATCGCGCTAATTTTTCGCATCAGAATTAAGGACAGTTGTACCAATCTAGGAAAAAAATTACCTCCCTTCCACATAAGCGGGAGATTTAAATTAAAAATCCCCGATACTTTCTTCACAGGGTGCGTATTGGTCAATATGTGAGATTGTGTACTGAAATTCATAGAGCATATTTGGGTGTACTTGTATAATAGCATCTCCTATAGTCAAAATTAGCATAACACTGTCCCTATCCATCCCGTATACCTAATTTAGATATTTTTGAACTTACATTTGGCCTTATACCGTGTATATTGGTCACTGTTGGCGTAATCTTACTGAATGGTATTACCAATATATCGGTTAGTATATGAGTTATAGTCATACAATTTTGAGGAAAGGTCTTCTCTAGTGTACTATAGAAATACTATAGAAAATACAAGCATGCAGTTCAGACTTTCTAATTTTTACTTGAGTTCGAATGGAAATAATATAAATGAAGATGAACCTTTTTAATTTGATAAAAGGTTGTATTCCAGTATTGTATTTAACTAAAGACTAACTTAGCCAAAGATTATAAAGGATGCTGCAATCCAAAAAGTTGTTCACGTGCTCGCTTACTTGTACCTCTCAACCGGAATAATAAATAGTTTTCTTACAACGGTTTAGCGCAAATTATATACTCCTTGAACTTACGAGTTATTATACCCAAATAAAGGTAGAAAAAAATTATATGAATAATTAAAACCAAATATAATCTTCATAACAAAACCGTCACTTCTGACTTTTCGCAACTGATTAGTGAGTACAGAAACGTACTTAACGCATAAATAACGGCGAATTCAGTTGGATATTTTTTTGCACACATTTTGGAGCATACCGCACATGACCAGCACGCCATTAAGTCTTCTGCACGAGATGACGATGAAATGATAGGAATACTCAAGCAGCACCTACGCAGCCAGCCGCACATCTTAATTGTTGCGCTCTCCTCTACACTCCGCCATGCTCAGTCCAACTGTAGCCCATTTACTTTTGCTTCAGTTCTTCTTTTCTCTTTGTCACTACCAAATTGAACGAGCTGAAAGCGTCTGCCGAGTGGGCGTGAGCCGGCTACGTGCCGGAAATACTGAAAGTATGGACGCGGCAGTCCGCGCGCGCATTTCATTAATTTCCCAAGCACAATGGTCTAAGGGTATTATGAGCTTTAAGCGCAAAGCATTCGTTTCTCGCTAACAGTTATCTGGCTAAGCGTTGTGAGTCGCTAATGCTTTCACTTTTCGTGCTCTTGTTTTTAATTTTATTAGTCCGATTACTATTTCACATCCTCTTTCCTCTACCCTGCTGTTGGTGTTGTTGCATGTTTTCAACCATTTCCTACGTGCCCCACCTTTGCTTGGTGTTTTGCGACAGCGCTCGGTACTACACTTGCTTAGGTCAAGTCTAGGTAAAGCGCCGAAAAGTATGCCAAAGCCGACTTAAGCTCCATGCTGTTGTAGAGTTTAAGGCTGTGATTAAGTTGTATTGAGAAAGTTATTGCAAAATATGGGAGTCTGGTTATGAGTGCTGAAGTGGGAGAGAATTGTGGAAAATGTTGGTACTTTTTACTGGCAAATATAATTGGGAGACAAAATATTTATTAAAAATGATATTTTTTGCTTGTGATTTCTATGCTTGTGTTATGTGGTTCATAAAAGAGCAATTGAGATGCTAAGAACAAGACATATTGAAGATTTAGATATAAGTCACAATCTTTAAAAGATCTCCGATATTGGTTTTGGAAAAATTTCGCCCAAAAGTTGAAATTGTAAATTTCTACATATTCAAATGTCACCATACTCAAATCGTATAAATGGCGTGCGATTAAGAACTAGTGATCCTCCACTTCAAGGCTAAGAGCTGCACCTCCACAGAAAAGGAGAGTGAAAGTTCTGCCAAATATTTACAGACGGTTTGTCAAGAAAAGCTTTGAATTTTTCCGAAAGCAATTATATATGAAAATTTAAAATTTTGAATTTTTTCCAAAGCAATTATATAGAAAAATTTAACATACTTTTGGGCGCTTCACAGCCACATGTATTTCTTTTTCAATCTTTAAAGTTTAAATCACCGTAAATAGCTGAATTAGTCGATAGCCTACATAATAACCTAATTTCAGTTTTTTACTTTACATTATTCCTACTCAAGGCGAGCGAGCTTCAATGTGCTGTAAATACATTTTGTTTCCGCCACTTTTCTCATTTTCCTTCACCACCTCTCGTCTGCTTCATTGACTCGTTGTACCTCCACCTGCCATTAAGGATTTTTCTCCTCGCATGCTGCACTTGACTTTTCTCTTGATTGTAGCTACCAAATATACTATGTGCTCGTGCCTCCTTTAGCTGCTGCCTTACTTTTTCAACCCCCGCTTTATTCTTCATGCCGCCCACATTAACTGCGTGGTCAGTTCATTTCATTAACGCAGTTTTCCTCTCCAAACATTAAACTTTGGTGCTCGTGTCGTTGGTTTCATTTTCTTGACTCTGGCTGCACTTGAAGCCACTAAAGTGCTGTTAAATTTTGTTGATATTATTGTTGCTGTTATTACTGTAGTTGTTATTGCTGTTGTTGTTATTGCTGTAGTTGTTATTGCTTTGTTATTGCTGTATTTGTTATTGCTTTCATGTCTCAGTTAATTTGGCGGTTGTTATGGAGATTGTTGTTTTCGTAAGAATTGTGTGCTTGCAGCACTCTTTTCTACTACTTGTCTGAACGAAGTCCTTGACGATCTGTCGCATTTACCTTTTTATTATTTTGACATGTGAATTGTTTTCCAAGCCCTGGTTTCTTTATTCTCTTATGTTCTTGTTCTTATCACTCACTAAACTACTAATTTCTTTTTCGTCTTCTTCTTTGTTTGGCTTGAAGCTCATCGCAACACGCTTCTTCATAAGTAGTTATAAATAGTTTTGGTCAATATATTTATGACAACTTAAACTAGTTAAGCTTATTTTCTTCTCGTATAACTTCTCGTATAACTCTCTATTTTTATAATGTTTAAGAAATTTCGAATTCGAACATTGCCGTCAATCTTGTAACCATAGCCATGAAAGTCAAAAGGCTGCAAACTCTCGACTATTAGCCTTTAAGCTTTTCGACAAAATAAAAATGTAATCTGCAATATTTCGATCACTCTCTTTTGTACTTAAACTTCGGCACTTTATGAAATTACTATATTTACACACATATTGTGTCCGACCTTTTTCCCTGAACTAGAAATATATCTCATACGCTATCCCAAAAAAGGACCTATGATACATGCATAACCTGGATAGATGGCAAATAAGTAGATGATGTTGCTATATTAAAAAAAATATGCCCTTCGGTATAGGCAGAAAAAGCTGCTACATAAAAATGTTCTATAACCAGAGTTCCCATGACCTATACTTTCTTGGATAAAATGCCCCAAAGATTCTTTATGGGATTTAGATCCAAACTTACTGCCGGCTATTTCAAAACATTTTCAGACATCATTTTTGTTAACCAATAATCCTCGAGTAGACGCAGCTCTACGAATTGGTGTGTTATCGTGTTGAAAAGTTCACGCTTCACCCCAATATTGTTCACGAAACAGCACTAACATGTTATCCAAAAGTTCTTTGTATTTTTCTGAGTACATTTTGTGTGACACAAAACAAACTGGATTCTCTCCATGCTGTTCAACTGCGGCCTATATCATAAGCGAACCTTTTTTAAAATTTCTAGCGAATCGGGTTTCTCTCTCACGTCGTATATCACGATAGTAATATTGAAAAACGATCATCCAAATTAAATTTTTTTCTTCACTAAATATGACTCGGTGTCCCAAAAAAAGAGACTTTTCTGCAAACTGACGTCGCACCAACTTGTGTCCTTGCGAAAGTTTGGGTTTAGCACTTTTTTTCATATAAAATGGTGTTGTCTGCTTTCAGGATTTGTTGGACGTATCGAGTAGTGACTGAAAGAGAAATTGACACCGAATTTGCGAGGGGCTTACGTTATTATTAACCGCCAAACGACTGATTTGTCGAGCTTTGTTTCTTTTGTTAAAGGGAGTCGGCCTCTTCGATTGTTTACCATAGATTTTGATATGTTTTAGAAATAAGATCAGTCGTATTCTTATTTCTTTTCATCCTCGTTGAGCAATATTTGAATAATATTCTGTGAAAAAAAATTTAAATAAAATAAAATAAAAATAAAATAAATAAAATAAAATAATAAAAATAAATAAAAAATTTCTGAAAATTCACCCATTGGCAGCTGGTTTCCGGAGCCAACTCCCAAAAACGTTTCCTAGCGGTGGTCAGCATAACAAATGAAGCATTCATCAAAAAAAAATAAACTAATAATAAAATAAAAAAATTATATTTTATCGGTTGGCAGATATAACCATCATAGGTCGTGATTTGAAAAAAAAAAAATTTTTTTTTGCAACCTTGCAAAAAATGCTTCAATCAATCACGAGCTTACTTAGGAACAGTGAAATATGCCAATTAGAACTCTTCAATAGTTTCTGAAAAATCGTGGCCACTGATTGAGAAAACGATGTTCAAGAAAAACACGATCAAAGATTGAAGTAGCCGATCGGTCTAGCCTGACGGACCGCTCTCTCAAATATGCTATCTCCTAAACTTTATTGCGATTGGCTTGAAACTTTGGAAGAATATTCTAGAAATATCATAATATTAAAAAATAATAATAATAATAAAGTATTTTTCGAATTTTCGAAACGTAAGTATTTTTCTTCGTTTTTCGGATATTTATGTTATTGTTCGGCTACGTGAATACACTTAAAACCTTATGTTATAATAATTACTTTTATATAGAAATGGTTTGAAACATTCAGAAAATATACATATTATAATAAGTTGCCATATTAATGATAAAATGTTCAGTCGTATTTGCATTGAGAACATCCTTAGTATATTAAATTTCTTTATCTTTGCTCTACTAAAGTCATTGCTTTATTCAGTTCAATACCAATATCCTAGCCAACTCGAGGTTGACATTCACTTTCATCTCAGTTAACGCTCGCGGGCGATTAATTTATATAGACGAAACACACACACACACGCATATGCATATATGGACTGTAAAAATATTTTGAACACACATACAAGTTCCAGTGCATGTGGCAAGCTTTGATAACTAACAGATGGCCTTGCGGCTAATCAATAACATTCGGCTCGGACGAGATGCTTGTGATAGTGAGACTGAAATGGAGAAGCCAAGCAGACGAAACGAGGGAAGGCGAAGGAGTAGGCTGGTAGATACTGAAATTAGATAGATTGTGTGTGTGTGGGTGTGTATAGGCATGGTTTTGCAGCTCTCGGGTTAGCTTTTATTAGCATTATGAGCTTGAATTTGAGTGTAAGGGGCGGATATATTAGAAATATTTTTTGTTGTTCTTGCTAAATGCCTGTAAGCCACAAATACATACATAAATGTGTGCGCATATGTGGCACGCCTATGGAATACAGTTATATGCCAATATATTATCAAAACATAATAGGTAAAAGCTTACAGCACACAGGCTCTCATGCACATGTTTATACGGGTGCGTGTGTGGGTGTGCCTAGCAACGAGCAATTGATTAGCTTTGACTGCAAAATTATTAATATACGAAAGGGATGCTTAAACAAACCGATAATAGCAAAAGTCGAAAGTGATCTGCTGCCACACAAGTATGCGGAGATAATTACCCCCCACATACAACCATGCACACACACACACAGATATATGAGAGACCGTATGCCTTTAACCAATGGTATATTGGTATATTCCTTTCGATTGTTGATTTAATGCCGCACATGTTGCTTTGATCTATGCTGCATGTGTATATACAGTTTGCCCCTCTCACCACCGCATCCGCAACTTGCTTCGCTTGCATGAACGTGTTTTTTTGTTGTTGCTTATGTTGTAGCGTACACTTTCATTACATCGCCAACACGTATGTTCATTAACTTTCTGGGAAAATAAATTAATTCACTTTCAGCTACATGCTGTTTAGTTCACAGTCACCTTTCCACTTCCCCCTAATACCTGCTCTAACATTTCCTGCGCGCCAAATAAAATTCTTCCTCACTTTGCTTGCGTTCTAAATCACTTTACTAAGCGAGTTGATTAATCTGCTGAGAGCGTGTGGCTATCGATTTGCTAAGCAGCTTGCAATAGTTGGCTACTTTAAGCGCAGGGAGAGGGGGACGTGGTTGGAGCAGCTGCGGCGAATCGGCAAAAGTCACTAAGGGTATATTAATGGAATCACCGGTTGAGGCGAAGCGGGAATTGAAGAAAATAATTAACTGCGTGTGAGTAGGACGTAGCAAGTGTGTTGCATGAAGAGGGGAGACATTTCCTTTAAGTTCTGTTATTTTTTTTTTCAGAGTTTTACTAAAAAACTAAAAAAAAAAATTCTACAAACTTTTCGTACCAAAATTTTTTGTATTCTTTTTCGTTTGGAAAAGTGTTAATTGTAATTTATTCTTGATTAATTTTCGAAAATTTTCTAAAACAATATTTTTTTTCCATAATGTTGAATTTTTTTAAATAAAAAAAATGTACTTTTGGCGCCAAGAAGAATTTTATTTTGTTGCTCACGCATGATGTTGCTTAGAAAGAGTAATATTTTATCTATATTATATCATCTAAAATGCAATCGAAATCGAAATAGCTGTTAGATATAATAACCAATATATAGCCACTTTATAACTGAAACTCGATTTTTTTTCAATATGAGTGTATGATAACGAAAATATAATCATTTTATTACCAAATCTCAAATTTTGTTTCATTATGAGAGGTTTCTATTACATCGTTTTTCCTTTACCAGTAAAATTATTAAAAGTGATGTTATGTTATTTTGAAATTTAGGTCACGATAAGTGCATATATAAATTTAAAAATTGAGATGTCTTAATGGAATGCACTCCGCCTTCAGATATAGGACAGTTATTTGTTGTAGGAACTCTTACTAGGGTGAAACATTTGCGATCTTTGCGAGTACTCTAACCTACAATGATTTCCTTCTAATATTTAAAAACTCTCGAAATTAGTCCATACCTGTTTAAGCCATGAGATACCGAATGTGAAGCCCCCTTGCCTATGGTCGACCTTTTGCTGAAAATATCGGTCAATCCGTAAGGTTAATTAATGAAATTATTAGAAAAATGCGTTCAGAAATATGAAAAATAATTAATTCGATCAAACTTTATCTAGATCCATAAACCTTTTATAAAGATTTTCGAGTTCAAGCCAATTTTTACAGCCTTTTCTGCTGTGAATTGTCCTCCAGTAAGAGATATCAGCATTGAATAAAAAAAAATAATAGTTAGACCTTGTCACTTGTCTGGGTTATAAGGTGGGTGAGGCTAAGCTGTTAAGCCGAAAATAATTTATAACTGGTACTGAAACGCTCGTTTCAATATGATTAGTAGTTGTGAGTAGTGTTATCATTAGATCCGGGTTTTAGAAGCTCATAATACCGCATGTACTTCTTCTTCTTCTTTACTGGCGTAGACACCGCTTATGCGATTATAGCCGAGTCAACAACAGCGCGCCAGTCGTTTCTTCTCTTCGCTACGTGGCGCCAATTGGATATTCCAAGCGAAGCCAGGTCCCTCTCCACTTGGTCCTTCCAACGGAGTGGAGGTCTTCCTCCTCCTCTGCTTCCCGCGGCGGGTACTGCGTCGAATACTTTCAGAGCTGGAGTGTTTTCATCCATCCGGACAACATGACCTAGCCAGCGTAGCCGCTGTCTTTTAATTCGCTGAACTATGTCAATGTCGTCGTATATCTCGTACAGCTCATCGTTCCATCGAATGCGATATTCGCCGTGGCCAACGCGCAAAGGACCATAAATCTTTCGCAGAACTTTTCTCTCGAAAACTCGCAACGTCGACTCATCGGTTGTTGTCATCGTCCAAGCCTCTGCACCATATAGCAGGACGGGTATAATGAGCGACTTATAGAGTTTGGTTTTTGTTCGTCGAGAGAGGACTTTACTTTTCAATTGCCTACTCAGTCCGAAGTAGCACCTGTTGGCAAGAGTAATCCTGCGTTGGATTTCCAGGCTGACATTGTTGGTGGTGTTAATGCTGGTTCCTAAATAGACGAAATTATCTACAACTTCAAAGTTATGACTGTCAACAGTGACGTGGGAGCCAAGTCGCGAGTGCGACGACTGTTTGTTTGATGACAGGAGATATTTCGTCTTGCCCTCGTTCACTGCCAGACCCATTTGAGTTGCTTCCTTGTTCAGTCTGGAGAAAGCAGAACTAACGGCGCGAGTGTTGAGGCCGATGATATCAATATCATCGGCATACGCCAGCAGCTGTACACTCTTGTAAAAGATTGTACTGGCTCGATTAAGTTCTGCAGCTCGAATAATTTTCTCCAGCAGCAGATTGAAAAAGTCACACGATAGGGAGTCGCCTTGTCTGAAACCTCGTTTGGTATCGAACGGCTCGGAGAGATCTTTCCCGATCCTGACGGAGCTTTGAGTGTTGCTCAGCGTCAGTTTACACAGCCGTATTAGTTTTGCGGGGATACCAAATTCACACATCGCGGCATAAAGGCAGCTCCTTTTCGTGCTGTCGAAAGCAGCTTTGAAATCGACGAATAGGTGGTGAGTGTCGATTCTCCTTTCACGGGTCTTTTCCAAGATTTGGCGCATGGTGAATATCTGGTCGGTTGTTGATTTACCAGGTCTGAAGCCACACTGATAAGGTCCAATCAGTTTATTGACGGTGGGCTTTAATCTTTCACACAATACGCTCGACAGAACCTTATATGCGGTGTTGAGGAGGCTAATCCCACGGTAGTTGGCGCAGATTGTGGGGTCTCCTTTTTTATGGATTGGGCATAGCACACTTAAATTCCAATCGTTGGGCATACTTTCGTCCGACCATATTTTACAAAGAAGCTGATGCATGCACCTTATCAGCTCTTCGCCGCCGTGTTTGAATAGCTCGGCCGGCAATCCGTCGGCCCCTGCCGCTTTGTTGTTTTTCAGACGGGCAATTGCTATTCGAACTTCTTCATGGTCGGGCAATGGAACGTCTGCTCCATCGTCATCGATTGGGGAATCGGGTTCGCCTTCTCCTGGCGTTATACGTTCACTGCCATTCAGCAGGCTGGAGAAGTGTTCCCTCCACAATTTAAGTATGCTCTGGGCATCAGTGGCTAGATCACCTTGGGGGGTTCTACAAGAGTATGCTCCGGTCTTGAAACCTTCTGTAAGCCGCCGCATCTTTTCGTAGAATTTTCGAGCATTACCCCTGTCGGCCAGCTTATCAAGCTCTTTGTACTCACGCATTTCGGCCTCTTTCTTTTTCTGTCTACAAATGCGTCTCGCTTCCCTCTTCAACTCTCGGTATCTATCCCATCCCGCACGTGTTGTAGTCGATCGTATCGTTGCGAGGTAGGCAGCCTGTTTTCTCTCCGCTGCGACACGGCACTCCTCGTCGTACCAGCTGTTCCTTTGCACTTTCCGAAAACCAATGGTTTCGGTTGCAGCTGTACGTAAGGAGTTTGAAATGCCGTTCCACAGTTCCCTTATACCGAGTTGTTGACGAGTGCTCTCAGAGAGCAGGAGTGCAAGCCGAGTAGAAAAACGTTCGGCTGTCTGTTGTGATTGCAGCTTCTCGACGTCGAACCTTCCTTGTGTTTGTTGGCGTGCGTTTTTTGCTGCACAGAGGCGGGTGCGAATTTTGGCTGCAACAATATAGTGGTCCGAGTCGATGTTAGGACCTCGGAGCGCACGCACATCTAAAACACTGGAGACGTGTCTTCCGTCTATCACAACATGATCGATCTGGTTGGTGGTTTTTCGATCCGGAGACAGCCAGGTAGCTTGATGTATCTTCTTATGCTTGAATCTAGTACTACAGATAACCATATTTCGGGCCCCGGCGAAGTCGATCAGCCTCAACCCATTTGGGGATGTTTCCTCGTGGAGGCTGAATTTACCGACCGTAGTGCCAAAGATACCTTCTTTGCCCACCCTGGCGTTGAAGTCGCCAAGCACGATTTTGACGTCGTGGCGGGGGCATCTCTCATAAGTGCGCTCCAAGCACTCATAAAAGGCATCTTTGGTCACATCGTCCTTCTCTTCCGTCGGGGCGTGGGCGCAAATCAGCGATATGTTGAAGAACCTCGCTTTGATGCGGATTGTGGCTAGACGTTCATTCTCCGGAGTGAATGATAGTACTCGGCGACGGAGTCTCTCTCCCACCACAAATCCAACACCAAACTTGCGCTCCTTTATATGGCCACTGTAGTAAATGTCACAAGGACCTACTCGTCTCTGTCCTTGTCCCGTCCATCGCATTTCTTGGACGGCGGTGATGTCAGCCTTTATCTTTACGAGGACATCTACCAGCTGGGCAGCGGCACCTTCCCAATTAAGGGACCGGACATTCCAGGTGCATGCCCTCAAATCGTAGTCCTTATTTCGTTTGCCGTGGTCGTCATCAAAAGGGGGTCTCTCATCCGAGGCTGTTTGCGATTTTTCATTGGGGATGGTTTTTTACGTGGCGGGTCCCAAACCCAGCGCACAACCCTAAGTAGGGGAATATTTCGCCTTCTCACTTTAGCTCGCCTTCAAACGGATGTTCTTAGGCTACCCAGAGGATACTTGGTCAAAGACCGGAAGTCGTGAGCTGCTTGAGTCATATGTAAAAGAATCGTTTCTGGCCACTCCCAAGTGAATGGCGATCAGAGAACTTTCCTCACTTGCGTGAACTTCTACACATGACTCCATCCTCCATCCTACATACTACTACATGCATGCAAATACTGATCATTACCTCGGATATTTGCCCAGATTTGGCTGATTGGGCAGGTTTCACGTATGATTTCTTGGATTTAGGGTAATCATAATGGACTAATTTTTCATGACCAGTCGCAAACAGAAACAAATATGACTATTTTGTAGCTTTCAAGCAGCATTTCTAGCGTCCGTAACCTTCTTTTAACATCTCTTGGCTCCAATTCATATTGAACCCAATTTTTTAATTTTGAACATACCGAGCTGCCTTTATTCGGGCTTAAGCGGCTTTTTGAGTGACGTTCGAAGATTTTGCTAGCTTTTCATCAAGTAATGCTCTCAACTCCTCATCTTGAAACTTTATTAGTCGCCCGTTCTACGTCTTCCATGCGGTTTAAGCCTTCTTCTTCTTCATCTTCTTCACCCATTACAATAATAACTTTTACAGCCACAAATTTCGACATATTTGAGTAAAAAGAATATTGATGTTTACATTTCCATTTAGTACGCTACTTTCTATAACGATTTTCGCTATTCTAGCAGGCTTTGTGCCAGGTATTTCGCTCAGTGTGTGAGCTATGTTTTTAAAATTTCCTGGAAATATGCTTTCGTTTATACTGGAGGAATTCTGAAACTTAATACAATCAGTCCATACCTCCTTTAGCCACAATGTTTTCTGATTTCCGACCTTCCACCTTACTTTGAACCATTTACATATGCCGGTCAATATGTAGAAAAATAAATTGGGTGAAAGGTATTCATTACGATTATGTGGTTAAGTGCTGAATATACAGTATATTACTATGATTTTCCAACACCTCAGCATTATTCCTTACGAATGCCGCGAGTGTTAATTAAGAGTTAAATGTGTTTTTTCGGGTAAAATACAGTCTTTTTTCAACAACTTTTTTCTTATATAAAAAATGAAATATTTGATTACAATTTTATATTGTTATAAACATACACTACTAACAAAGAAGTTCTGAAATTTTTGAAAAAAAATATTTAAAACTCGAACTCCGTGACCCTTCAGAAAAGAGATGCGAACGCGTGGGAGGGTAACTCCTTACACGATCATCTAAAGTGAAAAAATACGTGTTAAAACCTTAATTTAGAACTTGGACGAAGGAAAATAAAAAGTGAAAATTGCATTTTTGGCAAACATTAAAAAAAAAAAAATTTCAGTGAAAATTTCGCGATTTCTTTTTGTTTCAAATAGTTATTCTCGAAAAAAGAATCCTTCGTCCAAGTCTTTAAGAATTATATGTCTAAAAATTTCATGAAGATCGGTAGAGTAGTTATTGAGAAATCAAATCAACCGACTTCAAAAACACAGTTTCGAGAAAAACGCTTTTAAAGACGGCCCACTAGCCTAGGTAGCCTCGAGCGAACAAATTCTTAAGGCTGTATCTACGAAACTATTTCTTAAATCAACTTGAAAACTTAGGACGATATTCTAGAGATGTTGCAGAATTTAATAAGATAATAAAAGAAAGTCGATTTTTTGCAACCTGTAAACCCATGTAACTCCTTAAGCTTTAGTTTATATTTAATAAATTGTGAATTAGAAAAATATTTGACTATCATAACTATAGGGGTTTCATGCCTTACAAAAAAGGAAATAACCTTATGGAAGAGACAAAATTCTGAGAAGTCTGGAAAATAAGTGCAAAAAATTAAAATTAAATTTTCTCAATTTTTTGGTTTAAGAAATTGATTTTTGTATTAAAAAACACTAAAACACAATAAATAAATAAATCGAATATAATGGCATAATAACTCTACTAAAAAAATATTTAAAAAATACGAACAAATAATTAAAAATATGCTCTCCTAGTTCTATTTATTATGTAACTAAAAGCTTAGAAAGAAAAGCCAACGGTTATACAAAATTTTCCAAAAATCAGTTTAATATCAAAATTTTCAAAGATTACTAAACTCGCACAACTTATTTCAGTAAACAGAGATATAATATAATAATAATATAATATACACCAAATAGACTTTTCATTTAATTTTCTTTACCCAAAACTAAAACCAACTCTAAATTCCGCCTTAAACTGCCTGCGGCTCAGCGCGGCGTATACGCAACTATTTAAAGGGGCGCCGCGTACTCAAATTTGTGGTTTTCTTTATCGCTACACGCCTGGCACGCAGCCAGAGGCTTATCATAACAAATACTTAGCATTAAATAAATAAGCAAAGATTTCATTTTAATTAACATAAAGCAAAATCAAGTGGACGCGCAGGGAAAAGTGTAGGCATTAAGTACAAGAAAGATTTAAAAGCGAGGCAACTTAAATTTAAGGGGAAATTAATAGAGGTGTAGATGAAGATTTGTGATTGAGTTGTGAATACTTGGAAAAAAATGATTTTTTTAAATACTACGAAGGTTAAATTACTGAAGCATACTTTTAGGCTAATTCACGGGAACTTTAACTTAGAAACACCACTAGAACGTGCGATAAATATGGAAAGTGTATTTCTTAGTATAAATTCTTACAGAAATTTTAAGAAAGCTAAGAGCACACTACATTAAAATATTCTTCACAGCTTGTTAGATTATTATTATTTATTTACATATAATATGCTATCTTCTAGCTGGCACATACAAAGCAACAACTTACAAGCCAACAACTTACAAACCAAAAACAGCGCTAAGTAACGAGCATATATTAAGACGCAAATAATGGCTGAGTGTCAGTGAAGTCGAAATGGAGAAGCGAAAGCCAGCGCCAACTGACGCGCGCTGAGTAATAAGCTTATCAGGCGGGTGTCTCGGCAGACAAAGCGCGTTTGTCAGTTTCACAAACACACACAATGGCGCACATGTGCTGACAGTTACAACGAACAGCACACAACCACACACACGCTCTCACTTAAAGCAAGACACGCATACACTAGCAATAAGAGCAAGACACGCACACACTAGCACTAAGAGCAAGACACACACACACAGCTATAGTTTGTGAGGGAATTTTTATGAAAAATATGCAAACAAATTTCACTTTTGTAGCTGCCCTAAATTATGCAACAAGCGCCCGCCAAATGTAACTTTTCCTACTTTATTTTGAGTAATTGTGGCACATTTATCGCGCGCAAACAAGCGAAATGAACGTACGCAACGAAACGTGGCGCCAAGCAGCTACCGACGTGTCAAGGTAAAATGCTGCCACAAGATGCTGCTGCCACACCGAAACATACCATTAGTGCCACATGCACAGCAACACACAATTGTGCGTATGTGTGAGTTTTTCTCCGAAAATGTCTGTGTGTGGCATAGTGACTTTTCAATGCACTCGTTTGTTCTATATTTCCGCAAGCCATCCTTTCTCGAAGTGTAGGAACCAGGCGTTAGATATATATGCTTGCGTAAATAATCTTTATTTTGCAGATATGCTGCTTCGTTCGCCTACTGCCTGACGCGCGAAAACGCAGGTATCACTATTATTTGCTTCCCTGCGTTTGCTTATTTTATGTGCGCCCCCAAATGTATGCTAAGAAAAATTGACAAAATGATTACAATGGTGAACCTACAGGGCGTAGGAGGAGCTGTGTTGTTTGGCAGTGTGGCTGCTTAATGGAAGCGTAAGCATGTGTGAGCGTGTATTTGTATGGTGTTATTACTCACCTCTGACAATGCTCATGAATTGTAAGGGAGGGGCGTCTTAAGTAAGGAATATTGCGTACATCTTGGCAGTGGCGCATTGACTTTCCTGAAGGTGCTGGATTTCTTAGATAAAACATTTTTGGCAACTATTAAAAATTTCGCTGAATTACTCACACGAGAAGAAATTATTTTTGTATGCATTAATATATAAAATATATTGCTGTTGTTATATGTTATTGTAAATGTTATTTGAAGAGCCAGAAAATCGGTAGTGGTATATATAACCACTCTTGGTTTGTTGAAACACAAATAAAGCCATCGTAATAGCGTCTATGAGATATAAAAGAGAGTTAAACTGGAGACAGCCTTAAAGACTGATCGTGTTAAGGACTTTCAATTACCTAACAAGCCTTAAATAGTTGACGAAAGCTGAAGACAGCTAAGAAAACTAAGATATTAAGAGACTATATAACCCAAAGGGCTCAGAACTTGTCTTGTTTCAGAGAACACATTATTGAAAGTATCCTCGGGGAATGGAAATCATCGGTTAGATTCTTTTGAGATGTAATTTTATATAATATAGAGCCAGAGAGTAGAAAAGCACAGACTTTCAAAGAAAACTAACATTTTTAGTATACTTCAAGGAGCATATGTTGCAGCGGCGTATATTTCCTATTACAATATACTATAAATCTACGAAAAAAAGATCGAAAGATCGGTGAATGATCAGGAAGATCGAATAAGACCACAACTAAATCCATGTTATATGTCTATGCTCTTTAGGCCGCTCTACAGAACGTATTTAGATTGCATTGCATACATTTAGGCAAATAACTTCAGCTGCTGTTGAGGCGCTAAGCATTTCGTACCCAAATTACTTTTCTTAACCCAAATAATTTCTACTTACACACTTCCTTCTTAAACTCCTTCTTCTGTTCACGAGACTTTCTTTCGAGAATTTCTAAACTCGCTTTTACTTAGTTAATTGAGTGTGAATCCGCGCATGCTTGAATTGGCATAGCAATTAAATGGCATCTAATTCGTACGGCGGTACAATGCAAATTTGCATGCCTCGTATGTACTTACTTCAGAGTTTTGTTTAACTTGCCGCCATTTGTTGCTGTGCCGCAAATTATGCCGATTACTTCCACGGAGTTGGCAACAAATTCGCTGTACCGTTAAGTAGTTCCACTCAATCACATATAATTGCACATAAATACAACGCTGCATACAGCCAAGCAACACGAGCCTTGCGTTAGCGGCAGTGCCTACTTTTAGGCTGCCTTTTGCACACTTAAGTGCTGCTCCTTTCAATTTGACATGCAGAAGTTCGACAATTTTTTGCAGACACATGCTGCAGCTATTTATATGCGTCACAACGTTGCTGCACTCGCTACCGCTAATGCTGCTAATCTGAGTAAAGTGCGAGCGCTGCAGCAGCCGGAAGGTAGGCAACGCTGCTTGATTTTCATATGTGAGGAATATGCCGGCATATAGCACAAGCGACGACACAGGCGCTATGAGTAAGTACCGCGCTTACTAATGGCAGCTCGAAGTTTACGCTGCAGCAGACTCTAGAAGTTGCAGCAGCAATCATGCTAGCGCCACCAGCTGTTGCACACCCTGCCTTTTGGTTGTGAACTTTTATTTCCGCCACTACAAATGGTAAATGAGCAGACATAAAAGTTTTGCAGTGCTGGTAATGCAAATATGCCACAGCTGGTGTTGCATATGTGTAATAGCATACCTTAGGGCGCATCAATAATAACTTGTATGTATGCTTATGTGGGATGGTGGGGAAAATTAGTTGTTTAAGTAGTTGAAGTCAAGTATCAAATTAAAATGCTAAATAAATTTATAAGTAAAAGCTTTACAGGCTTTAATTTTATATCGGAATTAAGGTATATTATTATGCCTAAAAGTATTTTAAAGCAGTTGAGCTGTTTATTGTACAATATAGTACTACTAGTTGCTACTTCATTGTGTGCTGTTCGCAACCAGCACCGAATTATTGCGTAGAAAAATGATTTTTTTGATGGCTGTAGGCACTTTTCAAACAAAATTATATAGAGTTAAGTGACAGAGATCGCATGAGAGAGAATCAGCCTTCGATAAGATGTCGCGCACAGGAACAGCACCAGCCTTCAGCGGATATGCTAAACTGGGCTGACTCAACAGAACTGATAATGTGTGATGGCAAGAGGGAAGATGGACTCACCTCTTACAAGTAGTGGGATCACGTTAAAGTGGTCTAGGGTTTCTGCCACCTCCTAAATGTGGTAGAGCGGAACGGTAGCATAGTACTGATGAACGTTCGGGTTTCCTCAATAAGGAAGCAGTAGCCAGGATGCAGAAGTCTGGAAGGGTGCTGGACTAGAAACTTTGCCCAAGATGGATTTTCAACTGTACTTTTTTGAATCATCCGCCTCAGAGAAGATAAAGGAAATGTTGCGGCACTGCAATCCATCTCTTTAACTCGAGATCGGTCCTCTCACTGTCCCAAACACTGATTTTTAGCATCCTCCCAACTGATATCAAGGCGAAGGTCCCACAACCAGTAAAGACAGGAGAGAAGAAACCTTAAACGATAATTTCTTTATTACTTTATGTTTTGTGGTTTAAATAATACATTTAAACATCTGTAGGAAAAGTTCAAACGCATATATTTAGGCGCACAGGGAATACAATATAATAATATTGCTAAAGTGGGTAATTATTAGGCAGTAATATTTTATTTTATAAGAATTATTATTTCCAATTATAAAATACAGAACTAGAACTGTGAAAAGCTGAGAATTATTATTTCCAATTATAAAATAAAGAACTAGAACTGTGAAAAGCTGAAATGCTTAACAACTGTAGTATACATTAAGGCGCACTGGTATAAAATTTGTTAAATATTCATTAAAAAACTTTGCAATTTCTAACATAGCAGTACAAATTATGTAAACGATAAATTCTGTCAACTACGTGCAGCTTACACCACAGTGTCCATAAACAATTATTTGTAATATTTCACATGAAAATCACACGAATCGAATGCTCGCCATTTACAGGCACGCAACCGCAAAGATTCTAATCCACCCATTCCCTCTCCTGTCCCCTCGCTTGCTCACGCACTTTCAACTTTTCCGTTTACTCCCGTCAACATTATAGAAATTTATCTTTTCCCTCTTCACCACATTGCAATGATTTGCGGTTTTCACCGAAGCTGTCGGTTTTGAATACTGGCAAATGTCACCTGTCACCGGTGAAGATAAGAAAAACGTACAACAACAGCTCACACAAACAACATACATACACGCACATACACATATCAACGCATACGGAAAAATTCTGTTGGCATTTCATAATAGAAAATCAAAGCGTTGACAGTTGTGGCAAGCAAACGTTGACAATAGCTGCAGGGAAGTGAAAAATTACTCATGAATTATTGAGGAATTGAAATTGGAAGTACTCATAGGAAGTGTGACAAATTAAAGGAAGAGAAGTTATGAAAGAGAAACTCAGATTTTTCTTGTTTGTTGGATGAGAGTTATGAATAAAGCGAATACATCAACCATAAACTTATGACGGATGCTTTTATGTGTTATTGTTGTTTATGCATGTGTGGAGAATATTCATTTTTCCTGGATAAAAATTAATTCTTTTTTTTACATTTTCGCGCATGTATTTGTTTGCTTATATGACATGTTAACAGTTTTTACAATATTTTGTTCTGACAGAAAGTTTTCCATAGAAAGGAAAAATTACATATGATCGCCTAAAAGTGTGCTTAGCATGTAAGTCCCTATGCAAAATTTAATTTATTATTTTACATTAGAAACATTTAGCTGTTTACACTCCGTATTCGCTTGTGCAGAGGAATTGTAATGATTAAAAACTGCGCAATCAACTTTCGCTAGCTTCTTTTGAGGTAAACTTTGGCACTAAGAAAACCAGGTAATAACAACTTGGTAGCAGTTCCCAGCTATAAAACAGATGCATAAAATTATCTCAGCTAAACTGCTGGTGCTTCGGTGTAGCCTGAAGTTTTCCTTATGTTACACAATAGATAGTTAGAGCTAAGGTCTATTATGCCTTTCCCTAACCCACAACGACTCACATGGCCACAGCACATAGATAAATCCCAATATTCAGCTAAATGCTTTGAAGCGATATGATCTCTACTTGGAAACATGGATCCAAGTGACTTAGTCATGCATCTGCAGACTGCTGTGCAGTCTATCAGTTGGTGTTCGGCAGATTCCGGCTCAATGTTGCAGAACCGAAAAAATGTGCTTATTGTGCTTGCACTTTCCAGTATATAATGCGACAAGTATCCGGAATTTGTAACTTGTGAGATTGATTTCATTTTTAAACCTGCTGAGTTTGTACCCACCCATTCGCATTTTGACTTGGTGCATGTTTTGGAGTTTTGCCAATACTTCTCCGTGTCTACTTTTGCCCCCTTGCAGCTCCTATGTGGTATGAGGACTAACCGCAATATATGTAGGGTTTGAGACCCAGCGTTTTGCAAGCTACAAAGTGGGCAAGCTCCCAAGCCAATTTATTCCCGGCTACACTCTTAGGACCGGGCATCTGGATAAGGTTCACTTGTAGCAATTTAATGTCATTAGCATGGATCGCTTTAAGTTCCGTTTGCCTATCGCTGAGTATGCCAATAATTTCACTGGAATAGTTACTTTGTAGCTTTATCTCTACACACCGACTTATAGCAAGGACTTCTGCTTGGAAGATGATCGGATAACTTCTCATAGGTATGGAAAATTTGGTACGTAGTCTCGCGACTGTTGCACCAATTTCAACATGATTATCCTTAGCAATAGTTCGAGCATGGAATCATTCCATTAAGCATTACTGCCTTTAAACATGACGACTTCTTACTTCAGCATGGAAATAAAAAAATGCAAAAATTCATAACAGAATACTTTAAGAGGTGCTGCAGACTCCAGTAAATAGCAAAGTTTCGACCATTAGAAGCCATCATTTGCAAACACCGTATACACTGTAGGTATTAATTCACCTGAATACCAGACTGTCGGGCGACCTTCTGAAGCACAGTAACCTCATACTTGCATTTCTTTCAATTTGTTTGAAATTTTATTCATTTATAAATTTTACTTCTACTTAGCAGAGGCAAATAACTAAAATGAAGTTTTGCTTTTTTTGTCGTCGCTGCTTTGGCTCCGATGAAGTCAAGGTTGCGTTGAAACAAATATTTAAATGAAGAAAGCATTATAAATACTATCTATTTTCATAAAAGTGAAAAAAAGTGAATATCGAACGATTTTTTTTCTGGGTTTGTATAAAATTTATTTTGGCGCCTTCAAAGTAATCCCGGATGTAATACACTTATGAGAACGAATTTTCCAGTCCATGAAACACTTTTCATAAGCACATTTTGAAATGACCTTCAGCTTATTCAGCGAGTTTTATTAAATCTCTTGGATCGACTGTAAACCGGTTCCATGGAGCAACAGTTTCAGTTTGGGAAGAAGAAAAAATCTCACGAAACCAAATCTGATGAATACGGTGGTTGATCGACGGCACTCAAAGCGTTTTTGGCTTTAATTACGGTCACAATCGTGGTTCGATGTGATGGCGTATTATCATCGTGTAAAATTCGTGCATTTTTCTTGCACACTTCCGGCCGTTTTCGACGGATGTTCTCACGCAAACGCATCCATACGGCAAAATAGATAGTCTTTATTGACCGTCTGTCTCTCCGAAAGCAATTCATAATGTATTAAGCCATAAATATCGATAAAAACAATGAGCATCCACCTTAATTTTTGAGTGGCTTTAGAGTGGTAATTCTTGTTTTGGGGTTGTCTTTTCATCCATTCCGATGATTGTTGACTTGCTCGCATGTCAAAATCCTTAACCATTGTCACACCGGCAGTTATAATACTCTCCATGAATGTAGGATCAGAATTAGCACCATCAAGCATGTTCAAAGAAACCTGTTAATGGTACTTTTAGAGAAAAAAATTAGCTTTATCGAGGCGAGTCGAGCAAGAACGTGTTTCATTATTAAAATATCCACAAAAATCATTCGAATGTAGTCGCGAGAGATATCCTCTTCCCATGCTATCTCTCTAGTACTTGCCAATTTTGGTGTTTTTGCTTATTTGGGCTGTATTTTTTCAGTAAAAATAGGTAAATATTTTTTTTTGTTCTTTTAAAAAATTTTAGTGAATTTAGTCATTTTCAAATATGAGTCTTTAGAGAATGGTCTCCATTATAACACATTTTCATAGACACAATTTCTTTGCCCTCAATAATTTTAATTTAGTTTCTATCGTTCGATAGTTATATTTATTTGTTAAATTATATTATAAAATAGTAAATGTTGTCTTAGAGTTCTTTTGTAAAATAGCTCAAATCTCCACTCAGATTCCTTTCAATTTCAGTTTAAATAAATAATAAAGAATCTTCCAAAAATACCAAATTGCAAAATAAAGATACTCTGGCTTAAGTCCACTGCTAATGCATCAATAATTTGGAATTTAGTGCTTTATATTAATGTGGCTATGATAAATTTCGCCGCACACACAAACTCGTGGTTTTGCGCAATTACCGCAGCACAAATTTATCGGCCAAGCTAGACGGCATTTATCATTTGCTGTCACATAAATTTGAAAATTTCGCACTGTATTTATACAGATTGCGGTGTTACACAAACAACTAAGCGCCAGTGTATTGCTGCTGTGGGTATCTTTGTTCAAATATGACTGACTGAAATTAAATTGCCTCAAATTTTATTAGACTTAATTATTTTGAAATTTAATTAAAGCAATTTTAAGTTTAAAATTGTTTTTAAACTCATTTAAATGCATATAACGGTGTATTGAATGCTGTCTAACCAAATTAGTTGGACTAAATTGAGTTAATTATATTTGCATTATGACAACTAAATTAAGTTGAGTAGGCACTCACTCATTTTAATGGAGTTAATTAATCAATATACAAACAGTAGACAAAAATGTTGCGATTAAATTAGATGGATTAGCACTACCAAAATTAAGTAAAACTCAAAAAAAAAAAAAAAAAAAATTAAAGCAAATAAAATTATTCTCATTAAGTCTGCCGGTATCAAATCGAGAAAAAAACGCTAAGCTATAATACCCTTCACAATTTCGGCCATTGGTGACCCACTTTAAAGAGAAACGCCTTCAAAATTTGGCCTTGTAAATACTTCCATTCACTCTGAGGCGCCTTTTAAAACTTGTGTGTAACTTCGAAGATATTCACCGGCACGATATCATTTTCTCTGCGTATTCTTAAATATGTGTTCATTAAAAAAAAACATAAAAAAAATCGGTTTTTTGGATATGCTAACTGTATATCGTCACCTCAAATGCAAAATAACGTAACATCATTTTTTATAAGTTTACAGACGAAGGAAAAACGAAATAATAGAAATCACGGATATTGAAAAAAAATTGGGTTTTGGTTATAAAAAGGTTATATATTGGTTACAAAGTGGTTATATATGGGTTATAAAATGGTTATGTATAGGTTATAAAATACTTATGTATTGGCTATAAAATGGTTATATATTGCTTATAAAATGGTTATGTATTGGTTATAAAATGGTTATGTATTGCTTATAAAATGGTTATCTATTGGTTATATTTGTTTGTGGAAGGAACAAAATTTATGATAAAATTGAGTGATAAGGAAACTCGTTTCAACCGACCTAACGCTTTAGTTGTAAGCCTTTTGAGTTTACATCCACCAACCACAAAGACTCCATTAAATGTGTACTGCGAACCTGCTTCACTATTCCACTTCCACTATTAAATCTTACCACAACATGCCTTAGTGATAAAAAAAACTCCCCCTAAAAGAATTGAATGCCCGCTGTCCCTGCCAATTCACACATTTACATTTTTCTCCCATTTCAATTCACAGATTGTCGACTTTAAGGCGCCGCATTGTTACACTTCGCTACACTTTCTTGTACTTAGCACACTTTCTTTCCACTGAGCAACTTGAGTAAGTTCTTGACAAGTTTTTTTTTTTTTTCTTAACAATATTCAACACAAATTTGCTTTCATTTAATTTCGCATTTTTTGCTGTTCCACTTTGTGCGGAATTCCGCTTCTTTAAAATGCATTTAATTATGAAAGTGAAATAAATCAACGAGAAATTGTTGGAAAGTGGGACACTGAGTTCAAAGTACTTGGTCACTTTAATCTTACATACGTATATTTTACATTATATTGCTTAAGAGTTATATAACACATGCAGCGAATTAGGTCAACTGCGTTGCTTAACCCTGAAGGAAGAACAAAAGGCGTTATTTGTTAGCAATTGTTACTGAGGTTGGAAAAGAGTTGAATTCAAAACGGAGACAAAAATGAGGCTGAGTTGCCTTGGTACTGAGTTGAGTGATTTGCGTTCGAGAGTATTGAGTTTGAGGTAAAAATCTCTATTCGAACAGTGTTTGATTTTAAAATTGAGATATACGGAATTTCAAAATCAATATTCGAGAGTAAAAACCTGATTGGGTCTTCCATCGATTCGTGCTGTATGTATATAATTCCTTCATGTTGGAGAAAGAAATTGGTAGTTAAAAAAGATAATTTATTTTGAAAATTCGGAAGTCTGAACTTCCTTCCTCTTTATAATATCTCGGAGTTATTTCAGATAAAAAACTAGGCTGGACAGAACGCATTGATAATCTGGAATTCCTACAGAAGAGTGCGGTTCACAAGTCCACATGGTATATTGACTCAAAACAAATGTCATCCGCTGTAAGGTGTAGATGGCATTATCGAAAAAGTGCCTTAATAAAACCCTGGAACAGTTGCAATGGGGATTATGGACGCAATAGCAACCAATTATACAAAGGCTTTGCAGGTTATCACGGCTAGCTGGATTATAATTTGAGGCAACTGGAGCCAGGATAGGCGTCACTGCGGACATGGTATCATAGGCGATCTGGTCAATTAACTAGGGTTGTGCTGACAATACCAACGAGAAGAGGAGACACACAAAGAAATAAACATATCCTTTTCACTTCCCAGTAAAGCACATGGGGTAATGGTTCAGTGAGCGGCAGTTCTAAAGGTAAAATATAGGAACAGGAGAGGGCTCCTATAGTAGTAATCCATACACAGAATGTTGCTTCAAATTAAATGACTATAATTCGGAATTTCAAGCCGAAATTGTGGGCATAACCAAAATTGTCAAGTGGGCTTCTGCTCTAATCTACAAGTTCATAAACCTTCTCGCGAACATTCAAGCGGCATATAACGCCAACATTAAGTCTCATTGTGTTCGGTTATGCAAGCAGGCAATTACTAGACTTTTAGCAGTCAATGCAGTTAATATCATCGGGGTATCCGGTCATATAGGAATAGAAGGAAATGATAAGTAATAAAAATACACATATTCTTCTCTCAGCTGCGTCAAAGGTTATTTGAAGCAATGGAGCCTTGAGGATCACCTCAGATCTTGGAGCTCAAAAAGCACAGGACATACCACAAAGTCAGTTTTTGGTAGAGTTGATGGTGAATAGACCAAAAAGCTCCGACTTCATCAGAGCTAATTTACACTTAAGATCACACTTTCAGAAAAAGGCAAAAGTAGATTCGACGGAATGCAGGGCATGTACATAGGATGATGTGATTGATTCAGATGGGAAGCGACTTATTCCATCACTCCCAATGATTCCACTTAAGTCAGCTAGGATGGAAAAAAATCAAGGTTTTTACGAAATTCACTAATTTCTGGATAAGGCTTAAATTGGTAGGCACCCGAGAGCACAATGGACCTATTGATGGCCTAAGTGCAGTCGCCAGCGATTCAGCGCATCTTCGCTTGCCTTTTGCAACCAACCGCCAACCAAACCAAATAAATTTAGTAAAATATCAACATTGAAATGAAAAAATTTGTTTATATCGGACCTTATTCCCACTGCTCACCCACAATTTGTTTACACAACTGACCACACAGCCTAAACAACCAAAACTAACATGTGGCCACACCTGAAAACACTTACAAGGTGTACGTGTATATATGTGAGCGTGTGAACAACAGCATATCACATGATGCAGTTGCTCATTTGTGTGTCATAATTACGCTATTTAGTTGTGTAAGTATGCGTAAGTGTCACAGACCGCACAGCGACCGACACATAATATTTGAACTCACGCTCCAGTTACCGGCAGACCGCACGGTCTCCTAACTGTAACGATCTCCCTGGCACACTCACTCTATTTTATCCCTCTGTCTCTCTGTCTTTTCACACTGACAATCCGATTTTCATTAACACTGCCTACGCAGTGGCGCGACTACCTTTCCTTGGCTTCTCCAATTACGCTTTACAATTAAGTGTCCTTGCCGTTGCTATGACTGCAGATGTGGCTACGCCGCCGACGGTCGCCTACACGTTTTGACCTACGCTTGACTAGCGTTGACTAGGCGGCCGCCTGTGAGCAGACGACCATCGTCGCACACACTACTCGTGCATAAACATAAATATTTGCTTACAGTATACTTATATGCATGTACATTAGTGCATGTATGTTTGTATGTGTGTGCTTGTATATGTGTATGTTTGTTAGTATTTGTCTATGTAAACGTGCGGGCTGTTTGTCAGTTGGAGACTGCTTTTCAATTTGTCCACTGCCAAGGTTAGTGCAGACATCATTCATCAACCTTAAGTTACGTATACGCCATGTGCACTGCGCAGCCAAAAGTATATTACGACACATAATCAACACTATTAACAGAGTTTTTGAGTGAAATGTTTGTGTGCTCTTGCACGTCACTACGTGCATTTCATTTGCGTTGATGTGTCGTTAATTTAATACAAGAAGTATAAGAACATGCCTTTTGTCATATAGTATACTACAAAATATGTACAGATGTATATGTATGTATAACTATCATATATCAGCCACTTCTTAGTGTCTTGTCTCCACTTTCTTCCCTCTGTTACTCCATTCATTGGCTTACACTTCGTCGATTTTCTATGGCATTATTTGCTTTAGTCTATAATTAGGCGCAATTAAATAGCGTTGATCTAACTGTAACTATTTCTGTTAGACGCTCTTTGTTATTGCTCGTCTGTTTGCTGACGCACGACGCCTATATACGCATACGTAATACCGATTACGTATGTAGAGGTGTTGGTTTAATGATTCCATTGAAGTTTATTAAGAAATCCAGTCACTGACCTGAATTGATTGATTTGTTTAAGCGTAATATCCACAAGTCCTTAATGTAATTTAATGGTGTGAAATATGAGCTGAATTGTGTAATACATTGACCTAATAGCCATATACTAATATGATCTGTGGCAGTTACATTTTATTTCAAGACATAATTGCAAGTGTAATTTAAGGACAAAAGAATAAGCGGTAAAACAGTCAAAATAAACAGTGTTGTAACATTACGTAGAACAATATAATCCAACTAAGATTCGTGAAGATATCTTATCAAACACAAGAACTTCATAAATGAAATAATGAGGTCAATTAAAAGTCTCCGGCCTACCATAGAAAAAATACTTTTTGCGAAATTCGTTATTTTAAAGGCGACACATTGATTACGAGTATAGCGAGCCTCCAACTTTTCGACACCATTTTTGTAGTGCGATTTGCTCTTGTCTAGAAAATAGGCCTCAGTTTTCGCGATCTCCTTTTTATTCGATGAAAATGTCTTCCCAGCTAGCATACTTTTGAGATCTCAGAACAGGAAATAATATGGAGAATTCGGTGGATGCGGAAGTAATTCCAAGCCGAATTAATAGATTTTTGTCAGACAGACACCATAGGCTTACCACTAAAACAAAATAAATATGCCGCAACAACAACAAAGTCCAACAGAGAAAACTAAAGATGGCCAAGACGAGGTATATGGGACCGTCTTCCGTAGAAGTAGTAGAATGGTTAGATCAGCTACAAACGCCATCATTTCTAAATGACGAGACAAAACTGAAGAAGGAAATTCCGGCCATACAAACGGCTTCAGCAAATTAAGGAGAAGGGCAAAGTACCCCACTTGCCACCACAGAAGAACCTCAAAACTCACCGAAACAAGAGCACATTACCCAAATGAGACAGGCAGAAGAGAAATACTTAAAGAAGTGCAAGAAAAGTATTTATACAATGAAGATGGTGATGGCAAAATAGAAGAATGTCAACAGTCGATTCAATAACCTCAAAGCAGCGCGCAACAAGCCCTGTGGAGCCTTGAGAAATGGTGCGACCACGAAACGAAAAGGACGACCAGTGGCAAAAATTTTGCCTAAAAGACGTGCTTCTTGAAGGTTAGAGCCGACGTAAGTTTGCATAGACTTTGTTCTGATCTGCTATCGGCGGTACCAACAAATGAACAATTTTACAATAATATTTGTCCAGCGGCGTCGATAATTGCCTGACATCTCCGAGGCATGCTTTCTACTAACTTGACTGCGTATTCTAGTAGCAAGGGTCTCCAGATCCGACGAATTTCGCAAGAAACCTGCTTCAAAGTGTATGTGCGTCTTCCACGAAGCTTCTATTTAAAATATGCCCACACATTTTCAATGGGTCCAATGTAACGACTCCAGATTGAGTTTTGCACTGAGTACAGAGCTTGCTGCGGTGTTTAGGATCGTTGTCCTCTTGCAGAATCCAATCTTCATTTATTCTGATGAACCACCGTTTGGTTGACAGCAGTAAAGCCTTTTTGAAGATTTTTATCATTTTCTCGGCATTCAGATTGTCAGTAAAGCGGTACAAAGCTTTGAGAAGCAGCCTCAAAGATGCACCTTTATTCCATGTTTTACGGTCCGCTGAACAAGCCTATTGGTGGAAGTTGACCAGGCTTGCGTGAGGACAGAACATGCCCATATAGAACATTCATCAGTAAAAATGACATTTTCAAAATCTCTATCAATATTCTCATGCGCCCAAGCGAGTCGCTTTGACACAAGTTTTATAGTCAACAGAGGGATATTCATTGTGTTGCACCATTTCAAATCATGAGTGTGAAGAAGGGTTCGGATACTTTCGTAGGATATATCTAAGCCTTTGCCATTAATTTTACTTGTCCTAGCCGCAATGTTAAAGCAGGATTCCGTGAAAACAGATGCACTATTCTTTTTTCATCTTTTTTTGATCACTTTTGCTATCGAACCACGTTCTGGTAAATCATCGACATTTTTAGCCACTATATATCGCTGTGTCCACTTCTGCACAAATGCCTTCGCCTTTCTCAAATATTTAGCAGCCGCTGATTGCGACATTTTTGGACCTTTCGGGTGGCTGCAAAGGAACACAGCTTCATAGCGCGACGCGTACTTAGCACTCATGGCGTTTACGATTTTCTTTCAAAAGACCAACGACAACTGAAGCTTTTTTGACAATGCATCAAGGACAAAGCTTCCTTCTATCGGCTAGCGAAGGAATTAAAGAGAAATCTTTCATTAACTGTCGGCAAAGTCGACCACGCTCTTACTTGACAGACTGTAACTACAATTTTTTAAATTCTTGAAGCTTCTAAGCGCCCTGATTTCGAATTGGTATGCTTATAAATGCTGTAAAATAAACGGCTTGTATTTTTCGAAAATTAAGTTTCACTCTTTTATATCTACTTTAAACAAATTTCAAATATTTTACCAAGCAATTTTCTTTTTTCTTTACAGGTAAGTTAATTTGTCTAAATATTGGTGCGATGTAAGTGAGAGACGACCTAATCAAATTTTAACTGCTTCAAACTCTTAGCCTCAAAATATGGTTCAATAAGTAATTAAGATCTACAACTATGATATCATACCTATCACATAGGATGAGCTTAGTGACTCGGGTTTTATTGAAAACGAAATAGAGCTAATTTATTAAAAATTAGAAAATCGCAAGTTTATAGCGCACTTGCAAATGTGTGAAGTTATATTAGAAATCTTTGAATTTGAATTTCGCGCCTAAATGTATACTCACTCGAAGTGATATAAACATTTGATGTTTAAATATTTGCTATTTTTGAAAATGTATTTTAAAGTATGTCATGTAAATTAAAATCTTTCAATATTTTACTAACAAATATGCATTTTGTTTCAAATCAACCATTTTTAAAACTCAATTTTTCAACTTGCCCTACAATTCTTCTTCAGTGAAAGAAGTTTGCTGTATTAACTAAACGAAATGTAGCAACGTACACACTTATCAAATACAAAACTTCTTGAAAGCAGTTGAAAGCAAAATATAATTCACCGAATTGTCGGTGAACAAACCGTGAAATTTCATTACGGCGCCGCAAAGTATGCTACGACACAATGATTCAAATGTGATTTGGTAAAATAATTAAATGTTATGCACTCTAGTTTTATTGGCATGAATATTTAAGAACTACCAGCGTTAGTTTGCGCACCCACTATCGCCGGCTACTCCCGCGCATTCTCACCGCTCGCCAACTTTTGACGCCAAAAACTGCGCTTCATGCACTTCATTAAAAATTTAAAATTTAAGCATTTCATAAAGCTTCGCAAAACTCACTCGCTGATGATTTGTTGAAAGGGCTGAAAAGTGAAAAGTGCTGGAAAGGAAGAGAAAACAGCGAGAAAGCAAATAGGCGAGAGTGAAGAAAAAATGTGAATGGCTTAATTCCCGTTGGGATGATTAGTACACATACATGCATATATACTTGTATATGCAGAAAGACGCGCGAGAAACACAGTAAGCGCGCGTAGAATTCCATTGAATGTAGCACAGCAACAATGCGTGGCATAACCTAGAAAAGAGAGCACGCGAAAAATGTCCTTTCAACTCAGTCAATCAAGCTGGCGCCTCGCTCCTCAACGCGGCGCTTGGCTGGTCCGCCTGCTTCTGCCCACTTGTGGGACTAGAGATTAAAAAAAAGTATATTAGAGCAGTCTTCGCAGTAACTTTTCATTTCGTTTAGTTCTGCTGTGAGATTTTCACAAAAATACAAAAACAACAAAGCAGCGCGGCAAGGACATTACACCGCCACTCTGTGTCAATGAATAGACAGCGAAAAATTGCGCGTAAGATTCAAAAAGGCGCGGCATATTAAATAGAAATTGTAGAAACAATATTTCAGACGATGTATATAAGCATTAGGGTGGTGCGGAAATCCCGAAAAAGTTGGACGCTTCACAATGAAGTCACAAACACAAAAAAAAAATGTCTTAGCCATGTCATTTGAAGTAATGAAATACCGACCTTCTTTCTGAGGACCACCCTATTACCTACAAATGTTGCTATGTAAACGCAAGTGCTACAAATAGTAAAATTAGTATGAACGCCAAGAGACGCAAGTGTAAATAGACTAAGCAGGCCAGTCGGCCTTCAAAGCACGTCGCCGCCGCGCCAATGCTACGCTCACGCGCACTCATTCATTCCTACTTGCCGTTATGCGTCAGCGTACAAACACTCAGCGTACAAAGGGAGACTGAGCATACACCGCTCCACTCACGCTACGCGCTCGAGCTGTGAAACTAATTAAGTTGATTTACTTTGCACTGTGTTTGGGTATGTCAGCTTGGCGCGGACTGTTAGTTGGTGCTTTCAGCTTGACGACGGCTTGACTGGCACTGGACAAATATAACCAATCTACAAAGTAGTTGCTTGGCTAATTATTGTGCTTTGTGCCAATTCGGGCACTCATACTTTTAGTGATTTTAGTGAAATGAAACTTCAACTTAAATGGAAATTAAAAGTGAGAAGAGAAAAGTTTGTTTCAAAGAAGGACTTCTAAATATTTTACTGTTGTAAGTAGTGATGATGGAGTGAGGGCTGCATTATTGAAAAATACGAGAGAGAGAGAGAGAGAGAGAAAACAATGGGTGTTGAGTACAGTGAGTATTTGAGATGGAGGTGGTAATGAGTAAAGTGTGAGTAAGATCAATTTGCTTGCGCACTGCACTAACCAAGGTCGTAATTCAATGAATAAAAAGCTTATCAAGCCTGCTTTTATCTGAGAAATCTTCTGAGTACCCACTGATTTCTTACTTTATCTCAGTCAGGCGAGGATTATCTACTACCATGAACGCCGAATGTCGCTGAGATCACAAGCTTCAATCTCAAGTATTAAATAGTCAGTTATCATGGCGTCATAATGCTCGCCATTGATTCTCTCCGGCATTATTTGCAGCAATATGGAGAAATGATTCCAACGACTCACAAACCGCACCAAACCATTGTTTTTTGGACACATTAACCACCTTGGTATGGTTCGAGGCCCATCTAAAGCCGCTGCCGTACTTTGGGTCCGGTAGCAATGCACTCCACATTCAACTCCCAAAGCGTCAGTTTTTCTCGCATTTCGGTTTTAACCACAATCACCACAATACTCCCCGAGGGGTCAGTCTGCATAAGCAGTTTCGAGCGAACTCTAAGAGCTCCTGCTCCCCGTGGTACCAGAATGAAGTCGCCAAGCAGACCTCATAGCCGAAACTACTACCAGTTGAGCTTCCATACTGCTCTGGACTAGAGACTGGAGGTTGGACCCCATTTGCACATTAACGCAAACACCATTCCTCCAAAACCTAGCCCTTATTCTCAGCCTAAAGAATATTGGAGATCATGCCGCTAACATCTAAACGTCCATCAATCCAGCTAATCCCCATACCACCCAGATCCCTATTGTTTATGTACATTGGGCATTCTGAAATTATATGCACCTAGTCCTCTAACCCCGCTCCACGAAAACAACCCGGCCTATTATTGAAAAGTAAAGTTCGATCTCGACGAACAAAAACCAAACTCTCACTCATAATCCCCGATCTGCTACAGCGGTAAGGATGATGACAACAGCTGATTAGTCGGCGTTATCAACTTTCGAGAAAAAGATTCTGTGGAAGATCCTTACGACTTCATTTCGGTCCTTTAAGAAATGGCAATGGTGAGACAATCTTACAATCGAGTCATGAAGCCGCTATGGAAGTGAGAACTATATAATCAAAATTATCAAATATTATGTTTGAGCGAAAACAGCTTCCTGAGTATATTAAAGTTAGTAAGGACAATAACTATTACAGAAGCTATCAGGAGGTCTACTCTATTAGATACCATCTATACGATTGTAAATCTGTGTATTTGAAAAGAAAAGGTTGAGGGTTCCGTGCAGATGTTTTGGAGGTTGCATAGATCAAACTTTTTGCTGTTGACGAACTTCATCAAAAGCACGGAATGTTTCAAGAGGACAAAATAAAGTGAGAGAATTATGGGTGGTTTCAGAAGGGGTCTGGTAACTCATCAGATATCCTTTTCAACTACCACGCTAACCCGAAAAACAAGTCTACACATAGTGACCAAGATACCTCAAGTTGTTTCTATGGGATTCGAGAAGAAAGTAAAAGCTTCGCTTGGTGATAAAATCCCGAATCTGCTTACAAAATCAGTGGAAATTCTTTGAATATTTACCTAATAGTTTCAATTTCAATAAGAATGACTAATATTTATACATTTCCCTTTTCGGAATTAACATATTCCTCTGTCTTATTTACAAAGTATGAGCTTGCTGAACCGACTTAAGCCAAACTCACTCCTCTAAGTCTTCACGTAAACCTCGGTCTATACTTTGAAACCCAACAATTTACTTTCATAATTCGAATCACAAACTTTTTCATTACCACTACTGGAACAGCAGCTAAATGCAAAGTAGTTTTAAGGCTTCCCAAATAATAACGGTATTGTTGGTGGTGTAGAAAACATAAAAATAGTATCACACAGCATAACTACTGTTATTATTATGCTCTCTATTGCACTTCTACCACTTACTGCCACCACGGCTACAACAAATTGCGCAACAACAATAGCTGCAATCAAAAGCATACTTTTAACAGTAAATAATTTGTATTGAGCAAAGCATAAAAGAACAACTGAAAATGCTGCATTTCCAACGAGCGACCGCCGACGGCAAAGGATAAAGTTTTCTGTGGCTTCTGGACTGTGTCCTGCCGGCGCTCAATAAATCGAAATTCGCTAGTTACCAAAATAAATAAGTGCTTATTTGACCAAGTGTATTTTGTTGTTTTTGTTGGGAGTGTAGATTGATTGCTTGCTTTTTGTTTTGGCCAAAGTGCTGTTAACATGAAATGCGAAAAATAAAGAGTA
The DNA here is from genome assembly GCA_037783105.1 of Bactrocera zonata. Classification (NCBI taxonomy): domain Eukaryota; kingdom Metazoa; phylum Arthropoda; class Insecta; order Diptera; family Tephritidae; genus Bactrocera; species Bactrocera zonata. Next base: position 117,218 of record JBAWJQ010003606.1, on the reverse strand, counting down.
ATGGCAATAATGACTTTCTATCATTTGACAAATATGACAAATATAGTTTATTAGAGTGGCAAATTGCAGAATAACTTCAGCTTCAGTAGGGTTGTTTAAGCTTTTTTGCAAAACGGTACTTTTGTCATAATTTTCAAATTTTTGTTGTCAATGTTGCAAAATGATATTTAGATATGTCTATTATAATGATGACTATTGTACGAGCTTATGAAAGCTTAATGGACACAAAATATACTGAAAGCTTCAAAAGAGTTAAGTCTTATGTATAACTCGAACTACTGACTATTTGTCGCCCAAAATTAGAAACATATTAGCGTGGCAGAAGATAACTGTGCTTTAGTAGGATTGGCTAAACTTTTTTCATAACGGTACTTTTAAAAAAAATTTCAAATTTTTATTGCTGATATTGCAAGACGATATCCATATATGACTATTAATTACTATAAAACTAACTTATGAAAGCTTAATCGAACAAAAGCACACGGAAAGCTCCAAAGCATTAAAGTTTAACTTGAACTACTGACAACTTGACGTAACAAATTAGAAACGCTCCTTGTGTAGGTGGTTATACTATATAAACAGAAAAAACTGCGTTTTAAGAAGCTTTTGCATCCTCAAAAGCTTTTATAATATGAAAATTAAATTATTACTCTTACTTTAAGATAAGATGACTTTTCAGCAAAGCTTTAAGCTACTCTTCGATCAACGAAAGCTCAAAAGCTTTTCAACGGTAATATTTCGACGAAAAATTAAACAACCAACCCAGATAAGACGACTTTTCAGCAAAGCTTTAAGCTACTCCTCGATCATCAAAAAGCTCAAAAGCTTTTCAATGGTAATATTTTGACGAAAAATTAAACAACTAAGCAAATTTGCGAAACCATAGATCATCTAAAGAAGAAAAGTTTAAAATTGTTAGGTTTTTGAATTGAAAAGAGCTTTCGAAAGCTTATTAAGGCTTATAAAAATGTTAAAGCTTAACAACTGTTTAAGGCACCTATCATAAATCTTAGGACCTAGAGAGCTTAACATAGTTTAAAAAATATTCAAGCTCCGTATTTCTGTATATACACGAACTCAGCTCAGCTTTTGAGATATGGATAACGAACCCATCGTAATCGACCACTAAAGAATATAGCGGACATACAAACTGATTGAACAAAATTAATGAATCTTTTGTACTCGTGATGGGTATTAAAGCAGCAGTGCAACCAAAATTAACATTTATGCTTCTGTTTTACTAAGTACAAAACTCAAAATCTACACGCTCTGAAAATGAGCAGCTACGTTGCATACTCTAAGGCGCTTACCGTAAATCAGCCATGAAATTAGCTAAATCGCAGCTTTTATGACAAAACTATCGCGCATCCTTGCACAATAAATCAGTGGCTGCAGTTGCATGCGCGATTGTTACGCGCACAATAAAACAACAAAATTAACTTGCCACATGACACACACTGACAGAAATTGTACTTGCAGCAAACAATAAAATGCTTACTGTGCAAGTTTAATCAGCGCAAGCCGAATGCAAGCTTGCTGCATGCACATGTGGCACGTACCTACACTGTGTGGCTTGACACACAAACAACTGCAGCAGTATGCGTGTGTATGCGTGATTGCATGTATGTGTGTGTATGCGCTGGATCGCGGCATTTCGGGTTAATTATGCGGCGTTCGTGCATGGCACAAACGGCAACACGTGCAACATTCGATAACGCCACGTTGGCAACACTTACAACCGTGTTTGCAACAGCAGCAACAAAGCCAACAATAGCAAGAGTGGCGTAATTTCATGTCTGTAGACTAATAATGCAAAGCTGCTCAAGAGGACAACTGTTGGGTATTATCTCCACGTACGTACACGTGCCTATTGACACTAGCCGCTTAGTTAGCGCGCATCGTCTGCTCTCACACCCGAACGTCAGAAACCACAGTCAATGCGTTCGTGCAGCATTTGTACGGTGACTATTACGCTTGCGTAAATTGGAGGCGTGGCATGTGCACTGTGACTTTTCCCCTTGGATTGGTTTTAAAGAATATATATTTTGTTGTTATTGTAGTTGTTGTTGTTTTTTATACGGTGAATTTAACTTAAAATTTATACAATTTTTGTAACTCCCGAAAGGAAACGTCGGAGACACTGAAAAGTGTATAGCTGAATGATCAGCTTTAACCATCTGTCTGTTTGTGAATATTTTCACAAATATGGCAACCACGAAAGTTTCAGTACTTCTGTTAATAAATAAATTTAAAGTGGGTGATATGTTTATATATATCGAATATAAATTAATTTTCTTCTATCACTTTTATTTTGAGTTGAACCGACATGGCAACGCTATCGCAAATATTTCTAAAAATGTCTTAATATACAAGTTCGTAAAGTGTAAAATTTTGTATTTTTTTCTAGTTACTAATTCAACTGATTTAACAATAAATTTAAGATAAAAAATTGGCAACCCTGCTGAAAATTTTGAAATAATTTTTTTGCCGTAAAAACTTTCAGTATTTCCGAAAACATTTTTATACACATCGTATTGAAGTTAATTTTCATTGATTGCTTTTATTATAAATTGAACCAACATGGCAACACCATAGTGAATATTTCCAAAAATGTCTCAATATACTTAGAAACTCTTATAAAGTCCAAAATTTTGTATTTTTCCCCTACCTTTTTATCTAACTGTTTTTACAATATTCTTCAAATTAACAAAAGTTGGCAACCCTACTAAAATTTAACAGTAAATATTTTTGCCGTTAAAGTGTTCAGTATTTCCAAGAAATTATTCATGCACATCGAATAGTAGTTAATTTTCATTAATTGCTTTTATTTTGAATTTAATCAACTTGGCAACCCTACAACAAATATTTTTAAAGTTGTCTCAACATACTAAGAAAAGCTTGTAAAGGGTAAAATTTTGTTTTTTTCTAGTTACTAAATCAACTGATTTTAAAATAAATTTCAAACTTAAAAAAATGGCAACCCTGCTAAAAATGTTAAAATCAAATTTTTTTGCCGTAAAAACTTGCAGTATTTTCAAAAAAATATTTATACATATCAAATATAAGCTAACTTTCATTAATTGCTTTCATAGTGGATTGAACTTACATGGCAACCCTACCACAAATATTTGTGAAAATGTCACAATATACACAGAAAAGCTCGTAAAGTGCAAAATTTTGCATTTTAGTCCAAGCCACTAATTTCACTGTTTTACACTAAATTACAAATTAAAAAATATGGCAACTCTGCCGAAAATTTAACGTTAAAGTTTTTTTGTCGTTAAAGTTTTTAGTATTTTCAATAAAATATTTATACATATCGAATACAAATTAATTTCATTGGTTGCTTTTATTTTTGATAGTACCGACATGGCAACCCTGCCACAAATATTTCTAAAATTGTCTTAACATACTTAAACATGCGTGTAAAATGCAAAATGATGTATTTTTTTCGTAGCTATTAATTCAATCGTTATTACAAAGTATGAAAAATTGCAAAAAATGGCAACCCTGTTGAAAATTTGACATACAAGTTTTCTTGTCTTAAAATGTTTCAAAATTTCCAAAAAAAAATCATCAATCTAAAATGTTTGAAATATTTAATTTTAATAATTAATTTATTTACGAGAGCGCTGGCAACCCTATTTCCTTTATTTTTGCCGAATATTCAGCATTTCAAGCACTTATATCATAGCAGACATCGCTGTCAGCATCTACCCCTACTCTTCCCTATGCATTTTCATCAGCACTGCTTTATAACACAGTCGCCGCAAAGGGCACAAACCTCAACCGGATATGTCGCTTACAAAAGTAAGATAAAACATTTTCGCATATACAAGTATATATTTATGTATGTATGTATTCCTATATATGTATGCATATACTAACATGTAACTAAGCGCCACTTCCGTTGTGTCAGCAGCATTTGCCATTGCCACTAAAAGCGCAAAATATCACCCATCCGCCGCATGTGTCTCTATGCAGCGGCGACGCCAGCCATTCACAGCACCATTTAGCGCCGTTATGACAACACGGCGTATGAGTGACCTTACCGTGCACTCGGCTAGGCATTGTGGCACGGTAGCAAGCGTAAAAGAGCCATCACAACTAACAAACAATTTCACAAATATTTGCATGCCAGTGTGGGTGTGTTTGTGTGTGCGTGATAAATTCTGTGCATTTCCCAGCACCCACACATGCGCTGGCTGAATGTATGTGGCTGCACTCCCACACACATACTATTTTTTGTGCGCACACACTGACCAAGCAAATTGCTGGCATGACTGCCTGGTAAAATGCTTTAACGGTAATTCGACACAGACGTGCTCAGCTTTAACACTCGACAGACGTCATAAATTCATAGCTGAGTGGCGGCGGCTGCACTGTTTTGCATGACTGTGTGTGTTTGGCTGTATATTTGCATGTGTGCGTGGTCCTTTTTCTCAATTGTTTATATGTGTGTTTGCGTTGCTTTCTTTGGTGCTTCGCCGCTTAAACTAAACACGTCGTCTCTTAGTTGTTTAACGAGGGACCAATTAACGCCACACAAGCGCATTTACATTTTAATAAATTTGGTGTAAACACATGTGTAAATTTGCACGAGATTTTACAAATTGCTTAATAAAATTTTGAGGTCGAAGGAACTGGCAAGCTGGATGAGGTGGAAAGGTGATGATGTTGCTTGACGTACTTAAGTATGCAGATAAATATTTTGTAAATTTCTATTTTTTTGGGATTTTTTTTATAAAAACTATTCGTGTGCGGCAACAAAAAAATTTGATGTCGATATTAACTCTTTTGCGGTTCCAAGTATACTAAAAGTTCATAAGTGAATCGAAATCTAATTCATATTATCGTTATATAAAACTCTTAAGTGAAGGCTCTAAAGCGCTTTATTCCACATATCTCGGTATTGAAAACAGAAGTAGATATGCGAGCTGGGAGAAGGATTCAATGTGAACAAATCACCAAATCGCCTTAGATATATTCTTAGATATATACTTCGAAATCTATATCGTCCCATCAAAGTAATCCCCTTTAGTCCTAATATAATGTACTTCTGCCAACGTTTTTTCCAATCTTCGAAACCACTTCAGGAATAGCCTTCAATGTGCGTAGCGAATTACGTTTAATGTCTTCAATTGACTAAAAACGGTTCGGACATTTGATTTTATTTTGCTAAAAAGCCAGAAGATACAAGGCATATTGTTGAAACTTTGGCGAAAAAATCACGAAGAGTAAGAGTAGTCAGTATACATATGACTGTGCATTATCGTGGTGAAAACCCCAAGAGTTGTCGGCCCATAATTTCGACCTCTTTTGACATTTAGCTTCGCGCCATCGACGGATAACACTCAAGTAGTATTCCTTTGTTGACAGTTTAGCTGGTCGGAAAGTATTCGAAGTGCACCAAACCTCGATAATCGATTCGACAGATTTCCTGTCATCATAACCTTTACTTTGACCAGCTTTCACAATATTTTTTCGACTTCGGCTCACATTTGCCACGATATTTGGCAGAGTGATCATCTGTTTCAGGTCGTAAGCATAGATCCAGATTTATAGACAGTAATAATATGTTTCATAACATCCTGGCAGTTGGAAAGCGTCGTTTCACAGTGGTTAACGCGGCGCGGTTTTCCGAAAAAAATTTAGAGATTTTGAACCAATCGTGCTTTCACTTTCTTTAGGCACAAATTATCTTTCACTGATCCTTGCGATATTCCGTCGACAACTGTAAGATTTCTGACTGTTATTTCTGACTGTTATTCGTTGATTCTCAGGCACCTTAATTTGATTGACGACAAACAATTATAACTGAAGCATTCTTCCAACAATTTCAACGTTTCAGTATCAGAAATAAAACTCCGCATACAAAATTCACTTATCGTCAAAATTTAAGGGAGTATTCTAATCTAGAAACTTAAAAAAAACCGATTTTTTTTATATTTTCAAAGTTTAACTATTGAAGAAGATGTGTACAAGAGGTTTTTTCAAAATTCAAATTATTTTCGGAGATACTGACGGAAACTGACTTTTTCGAAACGATACCCACGATTTCTCAGGTTTTACTGGACCTATTTACTTAAAATTTTTATAGAGTCTTCTTTATAGGCTTGTCTATGGTTGGAACTAACCCCATCCCCAAAATTTTATTTTTATTAAATAAATTAAAAAGTCTTACTATATTGTGCCCAAAGTAAAATATGCGCAAAACTCTATCGTTGCCTTTGATTACAGCTGCCCTAAAGGCGTAAAGTTCCAGAAATTAACTCTAAATGTCCCTATGTGTGTCTGAAGGCCTTATAGTCATTCGAAGGACTTGCAAAGTAATTCGAATGTTAAAAACTTTTAGTAGGTCATAGGAGGTCGAGGTCTAACAAAACTTGTTGGTAGCAACAAGGTTTTGCTTTGCGGCTAACTATTGACTTTTATTTTGAAAATACGCTTTGGTAAAATATTCCAAACTAAAATTAATAAAAAAATAAAATAAACGTACATTTTTTAAAGATTTTAAATTTCTTTTAACCACAAAATCACCAAAATTATGTATGCACCATATAAAGCTCTTGACTATAACATTTTTGCAGACTATAACAAGGCATGATAGCAGTCGATACTATGCGGCGTCTATCCACTCAGTTGTCTGCAGAAGACAGGCATATTGGAATTAATTTCCGCCAGTACTAATGCAAATCTTCCAATCACGTGTTAAAGCACATTAATGAACCACAACCCGCCTTAGATCGTAGAACTGATTGTGATGCAATTTAAGATCATTTCAGAGCTCTTCACCGTAACACAACAGGTTTTTAATTGCAGTAGCAAGGCTTTCCCCTACAGCTTGATTTAAACGACAACCGCGGCAGCGCGAGAACTGGTCCAAAGTATTCAAATTTTTAATAAAAAAATCTCTCTTATCCACAATTTGTTTGTGTATGTATAAAGTATTTTTTGGATTGATGACTGCTTGCTTATTCTCTGACTCTGTTCTATGCAGAGAAAGTATGACGAAAGTCTATATTTCTTCAAAACTAAAGATGGATACAGGGTGGTTATAAGACAATGAAAATAAGATTCTTAGTTCTTCTTTTTAAAGTTTAAACATTTCTAAACACAAGATAAATTTAAGGATAAGTTAAAGGAAATCCTGAATAAGATAAAGATAAAGGTAAAAAGAAAGATAAACATGAAGATAAAGATAAAGATAAGGATAAGGATAAAGATAAGCAGGGATAAGGATAAGGATAAGAATAAGGATAAGGATAAGGATAAGGATAAGGATAAGGATAAGGATAAGGATAAAGATAAAGATAAAGTTAAAGATAAAGATAAGGATAAAGATAAAGATAAAGATAAAGATAAAGATAAAGATAAAGATAAAGATAAAGATAAAGATAAAGATAAAGATAAAGATAAAGATAAAGATAAAGATAAAGATAAAGATAAAGATAAAGATAAAGATAAAGATAAAGATAAAGATAAAGATGAAGATAAAGATAAAGATAAAGATAAAGATAAAGATAAAGATAAAGATAAAGATAAAGATAAAGATAAAGATAAAGATAAAGATAAAGATAAAGATAAAGATAAAGATAAAGATAAAGATAAAGATAAAGATAAAGATAAAGATAAAGATAAAGATAAAGATAAAGATAAAGATAAAGATAAAGATAAAGATAAAGATAAAGATAAAGATAAAGATAAAGATAAAGATAAAGATAAAGATAAAGATAAGGATAAAGATAAAGATAGATATAAAGATAAAGGTAAAGATAAAGATAAATTTAAAGATAAAAATAAAGTCTAATATAGCATATAACTACAGCAGGATAGTCTGTGTTCAACTTTACCTTTTCTATACAAATTTGAATCCACCGTCAGGTATAAGAATAAAAGAGACAATAAAATTGTATTTTATTAAAGAAAAATCCAACAATATCAAAAACACAACATACTTCCTGTAATCTATGCTTTATGCTATTTATGATACAACAACGCTACACTTTCCGGTAATACCACACATGCGGCCCATAGAGGAAGCATAGGTTACCCATTGTGGCGCATGTCGAAGGACATTTGGTCACATTGCATGTTGCACCGGCAAATGAATGAACCAACTAGCGGATATGCTTGCAATGGCGCATTTGATTCGATTGCAACTGGCAGCGCGAACAATGCAACAAATTGCAATTGAAATGGACATGGGAAAGGCAATCGCTGCAAGTAATATCAAATTTTGTACATGCATGCATGTGTCCACAGCAGCGTGGATTCCTGTCTGGACGGGATATCCCGAGATTGGCGCTGTCACGTAGCAGCGAGGCGTCGCCAGTGTGTAAGTATTTGAGTGCAGCGGCGATATTGGTGGAAATCGGCACATTCACACACACACACACACACTTACTATACATTTGTATTGCACGCTTGCATCCGCTGACATTTAGACGCGTATTTGCTCGCCCACTGCTATTCGCATTTCCGCTGCAATCAAGTTGCAGCATTTGCCATGCAACACAATCTTGGCTTGGCCCATTCACACATACATTCATTCGCTCATTCCATCCGGCATTTGTTCAATCAATTCGCCATTCATTCGGCCCTTAATTCGCTGCATCATCAATAAGCCGCGTTCTTTGTCTGTCTGTAGCTTCCACTGTATTACACTTTCAGTTGACCGAGCGCCACACAACGCCCTCAGATTTCTTTCCACCTCTCTTTCTCTCTGTCTCTCTTATTCTTTTCAACAACAACATTCTTTCAAGTTGCTTCTTCGCTTGCAAAGCCAGGCAATCGCCTCGTATCTCGTGCGGAATACCAATTTTCGTCATGCCCCTCATGATCCATGCCCTCGGCAGATCCTTCTGCACGCAGCATGTTGGCCACACGCAATGCCAATGTCTCATAACAGCCAGATGAACGAGTATGGCTATGTACATACGTGGCACATGCCGCATGCCGCATGCCACATGCACAAAACAACATTTCCCATTTCCAATCAAATTCTGTTTGCAAATTGCATGTGAATGCGAACGCAAACAAAGGCCGAAAAAGCGTACCAGCAGAATGCTGGTCGCAAAAAATCAAGCAGCAAGAAGACGTCGCGGTTACAGTGCCACAGCGCCATACTACAGTGCAAACAAGTCAACATTCAAACTCTGTAGAAATCGACAACAAAGATGGCTTTGTCCCGCAAAAAAAGACCGAAGAAAATTGTGCTCAATTGCAATTGCAATGATCGGTTTCAGCATTCCATTTTCATGTTTCCGTTTATCTCCGCCTCTTCTAACGTTTTGTTCGCATTTATTTCGCAGTGTTTTGTAGATGAAACCAATGCTTATTTGCCAATTCACACATTTGAGCACAATCTCCCATTACACGTATAAGCAAATGGGCGCGTACAGGCTGAGTTCGATGTTTGTTATATTGATTCAAATAACTCTTACTTCATACCAATAATCGTCAAACGCGACAAACCGTGCTCTAAGTTGTGATCTGTGGTCTTTGATTTGTATTCTTGGCTAATTTGCAACTGCACCCTTAGATCTTCTTTGTTTTCTTGTATCTTTCGTCGCTCTTTTCAGTTATTACTGATCTTAAGTGTTGGTCCCTTTAGTTTCTGTTCTCAGATCTTTCTTAACTTTGAGGTAAGTTTGGTTTGAGATTTCTCATTTCCCTGAACTCTCTGTTCTCAGATCTTCTTTAACTTTGAGGTCGGTTTGGTTTCAGATTTCTCATTTCCTTGAACTCTCTGTTCTCAGATCTTCTTTAACTTTGAGGTCGGTTTGGTTTCAGATATTTCATCTAACTGAACTCTCCGTTCTCAGATCTTCCGATTTCTCATTTCCTTGAACTCTCTGTTCTCAGATCTTTCTTAAATTTGAGGTCGATTTGGTTTCAGATAACTCATCTGCCTGAACTCTAGAGTCAGTCAATTCAGTCTTTATTATCAGGTCGTCCTTAACTTTGACGAAGAGCGCTTGTACTTTAGTCCTTATTGTCAGGTTTTCCAGATTTCTGATGTAAATTTTTTTAGCCTTTGCTCTCTAGTTTTAGATGCTAGTCTCTCGTCTTATTTAGGGTCTGATCTTATTACGTGAAATTATCTAAGTACTTTATTATGCTCTTATTCCTTTGTGGTAAAACTACTTATATATTCTACTACTATATATTACTAGATTCAGGTTCATTATTTCTGTTCCCTTATATTTGATGTTTTCAGTTTCTAGTATCTGATATTTAGATACTTCGATTCTTCACTCCTTATCCACTTCAGAAACCATAAGTTCATGTGAATCTATATCTGCAATTTCATCCGTGTCCTTCTAGGTTTCATTACTTCGGTGCCACTGCTTCGTTGAACTAAACCTTCATCCTACTGTACCCAATCAACACTGTGTTGCTGCAATTTGTACATTCATCGGTTTACATATTTTTCCGTCTACCAACCAAATTTTCATTTTCTTTCTGCTCGCAACGCCCCAAATTTCCTCAGCTCGCCTACATAACCGAGCTTCCAACTAAGTGCAAACAAATGTTTTTACAAATCGTTTGCCTATTTGTAGGCGCATACAAGCATGAATGTGTAAATTTCTACTGCAAGGCAACAAATTACCATTGTTGTTGTTGTTTGTTTTTGCGTATGCTGCACAACTTCATCTTTTTCAACGTCTTCTACTCTTACGGCCGAGGTTTTTGCTCGTCTTTTGGCAATGAAATTGCACAATTTCCAACTCATTCGTAACGAGCCGTTGGGAGTAGCAACAATAATATTGCGCATTCATTGCAGCTGAGTACATAGATTGTTGTAGTTTTTGTTTCGCAGGCACACAGTTGTACATGATACATATGTATTTGTGTTTAGTAATTTACACTTTCATTATGCTTTTGGCAAATGGGAGTGTTTTTGGTATTTTTCTTGCATAAGTTAAGGCGTTCTGCAGATTTCAAGGCGATATTTATCTGCAGATGTTTGCACATCAATATTTGTGTTTTGTGTTTCGCACATAAGAAGAAGAAACAGTAAAGTTGTAATAATAAAATTTATTTTTGGGCATACGTTTACGGTTAGATTTTAGTGGGTAGAATTTTCATAAAAGCCTCATGTTTAAGATCTCCATCTAAGGTTTTTGCAAAGTTGCATTGGTGAAAAGTTTAGATCAACTCATTTATTCTCTATTATGAAAGTTTAGTCGGAATATATTTGAGCTTTTCAAGGTAATTTGTACTGGAATCTTTCAAACGAGTACAACATCCAACATCATACTCATAGAGATCCTTGTGAGCTCAAGAACCAGAGTCCAATAATCAAAGACCGACGTTCGACACGAAAGATCAATAACATCAGATGCCCTAATTAGTTATAGAAAGTCTACAGGCCAAGACGATTTGAACAATATCTGATAGGAATCCTCTTCCTTCATTCGTTAGTTCTCGAAATTATATCTTAGCTGCTCTCCAACTTTAAAAATGTTTCAAACTCGAGCTAATTACTGCTTATTATTTAGTATTTTATTTGGATACTATTTTTTTCATATTTTAAGAGACTTAGGTAAAAAATCGAAAATAGAAATAAAGCACCAAAGAAGATTTGTGACAGTTACAGCGCAGCGCGTTTCCTCCATAGCTAATCTCCAACTACAAGAGATATTCGTCTGACTTCGCCAGGGACTCTACATAACAGTCCCTGTGTGATACTCTGTCATGATAAGGGCTTAGTTCTCCAACCTAACATCATCTAACCTCATAGAACATTTCGATTCTATTGTCAGTTATTGTACGTCTTCGTTACTTCCTGTGAAATTAATAGCTTTAAGCTTCCGAAGTCTTCTTACCGATTTTGTTATGCGTAAAACTTTTTATTCATATCTCTTTTATGAGTAGAATTTAGGAGGACTTCATTTTCATACCACCCACCTTTTCAGAAAATCTTTAAGATCCACCTATTCTTGAGGTTCATTTGACTTTACTTCACTGGAAAGCTCAAAATACAATGTGCTATAAACTATAGTGAGAACATTCTCACTACATTAAGTAAAAGTAAGGCTAAACCAAATAAAATATTTGGATGATTTCGTTTGCTCAGTTACGATGGTGCTAAATTCTTGTAGCGCTTCCAAAGAAGAATCATATCGCGAGCCAAATATCCGAAAGAAAACTTGCTAATAACTTTGGATTGAGGAAGCATACAGAACGTTGGTGCACCAAGTCGTGATTGAGAGCCACAATAAAATATTGGCTCCTCGGGCAACTGTCTTCGAGGTTAAGGGAATCATGAGTATTTTCGAAAAAACTGCAGGGAAAGTATTAACATAAGAGAGTCAAACTTAAGCATGTTTGCTTCCTACGAAACTGAATTAATACTGAGCCAAAAAGAGTCCTTTCGGTCGTAAATATTTACTTTTTCATAAATTTTGCATTTAAGCTTTAAAATTTATTTTCCGTAACCTGCTTTTGCTTATCAGAAAATTTTAATTAGGTTAGTGTCTAATAATTTCATTAAAAAGCATTAAATGAATAGGTTCAATTGTGTGTACAAGCTAATTATGAGCACTGTGCAGTCACTTTCTGTTAAGCTCACAGACATATGTATATCGCTAATTAAAAACTAACGGGAAAATTTAATTAGCAATGCAACAAAACCGCAAATTCTCAAAGCGGCAATTCCAGTAATAATGCGCAATAATATTGATACATACATTTTATAAGTTCCGAACAAATTCAGCTTAGAGTAAGGACTTAGTGAAATGTGAAGTATTCCCTGATGGTGGTGATAATACAGGAGGTATGTAAAATAACAGAATACAGAATAATATAAAATAATATATCTAATATATATATATATCTAATATAATGATGGTTATCACAATTCTTTTCATCATTTTCGAAGAATACCTCCGCTGGGTCGATATTTATCACCAGCAATTAATGTAAACACCATCTAATGAGGGTCAAATACTTTTTCAAAATTATATTAATATCTGTGTGAATATACATAAGTCAAAAAACGTTGTTAGATATACTAATTGGCAAGTAATCCATACAGTCAATAATTCTGCGGTAGAATTCATTCGAGAATACAAAAAATATCTTCTCGCCAGCTTCCTTAACATAGTTTTAAGGAAGGAAGCTAAAATAATTTTAATGCCTAAAGAAAAATGCGTTATCACTCCGCGTTCCCCAAACATCTTCAGCATTAATCTAAACAAGTCAAAGCAAGTAAAATTGAAAGAAGTCTGTTATATCAACTTAGTGTATTATAGTTTTTTTGATTCAGCTCTCCAGAATCGCATATAAAACCTGATCTAACTAAGGAGTCTCAGAACTCTACTATTTTTTTAAGTCAGTTTTTAATGGCGTTAATTTATTTCCGGTATATATTTTTTGGTTCCGGTTTACAATTTGCAGTTGGCTTTCAAACCGGAAATATGCTCCCGTTATATTTTTCCGTTTCCGGTTTGAGATCTCATGTTTTCAAAGCTGAAAAATTAAACAGTGTTTTATTTTCATTCCTGCTAAAATTTTCAATTTTAGATTTCCGGTTTTATTTCCCGACTTGAAATATGGTACCGTTATTTTATTTAGAATTTCTTTTACAGTTTAGAACTTCTTGTTTGACTGAATATGGTACGCTATTTTATGTCCGACTTTGGTCTGCAAAGTGGAAATATGATCTAGTTCTTTATTTCCAGTCCATTTCCGTTTCCAGTTTCCTAATCCTGTAATCCAATCCGGGAAGACATTACTTTACATCCGCAACATTCTCCTGATTCCAGTTTGATTTTCAAGTACCGTTATTTTATTTCCGGTCCATTTTCCCACTTCCAGTTTACAAACAGGAAATATGGTACATTCCCCTGATTCCTGTTTGATTTTCAAGTAAGAAATGGTCCCATATTTCCTAATTATGTTCCGCTTCCGTTTTACCATTATGTCTCCCTTCCGTTTCTAGGATTTCCTGTTTCAAACCGGAAATATGCTGACACTATTTTATTTCCGTTTCCGTTTTAAAATTTCCTACATCTGCTTCTTTCCAATATAGGAATAAGAAACAGTTACTTTGCATCCGTCGTATTGTCCCGGTTCCGGTTTGTAACATTCCTATTTTGTTTTCAAAATGGAGTCGTTATTTTATCTCGGACATATTTTTCCGGCTTTACAACTTCTTTCGCTTTCGGCCCTGAGGCCGGAGTTTTCTTGATAACTCCAAATAAAATTTTTGGAAGACTTCCAATATTTTTCTAGGAAAATCTGTCGAAAAATAAGGCCAACTTCGATATTTGTTTTTTCAAACCGCCGCCATTTGTATTTTTTGTATTCTTTATTAATGTTTTTATTTATAAAAGCAAACTGACCGATTAGTTAATTACAAAATAAAAAAAATAGCGAAAATCAATGGTTTTTCGGAAGGTCACACTGAGACGATTTCTTAAGGGTTATAGGATTCGGCAAATACTTGCTACATGCTAAAAACAGATCATCAACCGCTTGGGTTCGCTTGGGTTCTTACGAAAAACAAATACTGGTAAGGATATAAACCCCATTGGGGCAGTATAATGCAAAAATTTATTATAATTCCTCCTTTCACCTCCCATCTGAATATTTTTCTGCTCTCATCTACCTTTCTTTTCACTTCTTTCTTGTAGGTTTATGTAGGCAATAGCACATATCAATTTGCCGCATTGTACTGTCATTAAAGTACCCTAATTAATATGCATTGCATACATTTAGGCGCATTGCCATTTTAGCGCGTAAATTGTTGACAGCTGTTGTTAGTGACACATCAACTGCAACATTAGCAGCAACGACAACATTCACATGCACCCTTTGGTGCAGTAACGACGGCAATGCAAAGCTTTGCACTGCCGAGCCCAGAAGTGACAAGTCGTTGATAATTTGACAGTAAAATGTTTAATTGTGCGTATCAAAGTACACATGGCACACACGCGGGCACACACAAAATCAGGTAGTTAAGGCATATGTCTGCTTACTGCTTAATTTATTTGTAGACTGTGCAGTCTGAAGGTATGTGTACTGTGCGTATAGGCAGTGGTAGTCTAATTAAATAGATGATAAACATTTTAAATTGAAGAAATTAAGTCACACTGCGTGAGGCCGGTTTGATAATTGAATTTTTGACTCATCATTTTCTTACAATATATTTTCTATCAACCTGTAGTAATAAACCTCATATTCACATGTAATCTTTGCAGCTAATTGGCAGGGTAAGCGGGCGTCTAAATTGTCTAGGGATAAATCAATCTCTGATTGAGATGGCGAACATTTTAGAAGGAAGCAAAGTAAAATCAAAAGCAGTAAATCATTAGAATAAATTTAAAAGAAAAGAATATGATAGCTTAAAGTTATGTTGGATATTTACTACACATCTGTTCAAGAAATTATGCTTGAACCTTAATGGAAAGCTATCCACTGCAGCAGCTTTAGCCCTCTCTAGTTGCTGTTCGAGGTCATTTCTGATTTTTCAGCTTCAAGTTTGTTTTCAGACTAAAAAGGATATTTTTAACATGATGGCTTTAAAACGGATAACGGTTAGGATGAGGGTGTAATGCAGTTTTACCGTTTTTAAAGGGTCAACCAATCCAGATCGAAACCAAGGAGTACCAATATGATATCATTACCGGAATGTTAAAAAAAATTTGGTCCGGCGTCGGGCCGAAATTTATGGAACGTTGTCTACAAGAAGGAGTACCTCCTCTTACAGAAGCTTAAGGCTTTTTTATGGATGATCGTATTGACATACACATTCTATTAATGGAAAAATGATGATTCAAGAACGAGTAAATAAGTTTTGCTAATGTCTCGTATGCTTTGATGCAACAGCACATTGTAAGCAGAAGGTTTCCATGATAATGTTATGTACAAGCTGAAAATATTTGAATTTTTAATAGAGAGAGAATATTTCGGCTTCTTTTAGACAAAACATCCTAAATTACCTTTTCACCCTAATGAAAGAGTAAAAATATAAATAATAAAAATTCAAATGACACTGTTGTGAGAAATAAAAATCCTTTTCATACCCTGAACAGTTAGTATGAAGTTCACCACGATGTTTGCTCAGAAAAAAACCGTCGGAGACTCTATAAAATATACACATATACATATGATCAGCACACCTGAGTCGAATTAGCCATTCCCGTATGCCCTTATGTACACGAACTAGTCGCTCGGCTTTTGATGTATCACTGTAAAGTTTTGCACATGACCTCTTCTCGCTAAGAGTCGACTTAGATATTGAACTTCTTTATCGTACAGTTGCCTTACAAAATAACCTATTGATCGGTTACTTAGTACTTAGATCGGTTATCAATAACTTGCAAGTAACTTTTTGTTTTGTAAAGGCTACTTGTACTTGTATTATAGCAAATCTAAGATTTTTTCTTCTTTTTAAAGTTAAAATTATGTATAGCAGAAAATTATTTGATACAAATTTGCTTCATTTCTAAAATAACTTTATCTACCCGACTCTTATGGTATACCAAGTATTAACGGAGTGCCGTATGCAATATGTTTTCCAACTCAAAGTTCTTCGTTTCCAGCTCCAACCGCCAAAATTCATATTTAAACACTACACATCAATCAGCTTATGTATTTCAAGCGTACTACCGTTATTCATATAAATTGTGAGGCTATATCTCAAATCCACTAAACCGTCCATTAAATGCAGCTGCTTTTAAATTTAATCACATTTAATGCACCCACGTGCGCAGCAGCAACTTTTTTGCCGTTAATTTAAATAGTTTTGGCTTAAAACCGTTTATATGTGAAAATGTAAATGTATGTGTGTGTGTATATATATTTTATGCATACACACACACTCGTATTTAATGCCTACGTGCCTATCAATATCAATTAGTCCATCACTAAAAGCTATACCTGCAAACATAGGCACATACTTACATATATTATATAAGTTGCACTAATTTGACATTGCATGTTGCATGTTGCACGTTGCACGCTGAAAATTTGCCAATTTCTATTACATTTCGTGCGCGCTCAAAATTATCATAAATTGTCAACAAAAACCTAATTAAATTAATGCACTTCAATTAGCGCAATATGAACCCAACCAATTAAAATGTAACGACGCCTACCTGCCGTGTGTGTATGTGTGCAGGTGTGTGAGCGCGAGTGTCACCGAATGGGAATTATTAGCACAAATGGCGTTTGGGGACTTTGGGAACAGTTAGATGTGTAGCTAGATTGTCGGTGTATTATATCTATATATAATATATCTATTAACTGAACGCGAGGTTCTGAAGCAAATAAATGGCACAGTGGAGCAAACGAAAAAATAAAATAAAAAATCGTTAAGAAAAAAGTATTGAGAAATACATTCGTCGAGGAAAATTAATAAAAATTCTACTTATTTAAAGTTTTCAGTTGAATTTCAAAACAGGAACTCAAGTCTCTAAGAAAATATTGTAAATGCTTGTATAATAATTTATATCAAATTTAAGTAAGTTTTCCGTTATTGCACAAATTAAACATGTGTCTAAGCTCTTGGAGGCAATTTGGTATTCCTACCTCAATAATTATGCTTAGACTTCATATTTCTCTTTCTTCTACCTTTCTGCCGTAGACATCGCTTACCCGGTTATAGCCGAATTAACAACAGCGCGTGAGTCATTTCCTCTTTGCGCAATTTGGCGCAAATTCGAGATACCAAGTACAGCCGGGTCCTTCTCCACCTGATTTGTCTAACGGAGTGGACGAGGAAGA
Organism: Bactrocera zonata; assembly: GCA_037783105.1. Classification (NCBI taxonomy): domain Eukaryota; kingdom Metazoa; phylum Arthropoda; class Insecta; order Diptera; family Tephritidae; genus Bactrocera; species Bactrocera zonata. The sequence goes on along the minus strand of JBAWJQ010003606.1, from coordinate 99,479 downwards.
CTCCTCTGCTTTCACCGGCGGTTACTGAATCCAATACCTTTAAAGCTGGAATGTTCTCATCCATCCAGGCAACATGACCTAGCCTGCGTAGCTGCTATTTCTTGATTCAAGTTCAAAATCGCGGTATACTACTGTACCTAAAAAATAAGGTGGCATTGTATTTATTTTGAAAATTCTTTATTTATTTTTTCCAAATCAATTTCATCCCCTTCAAAGTAATCCCCTCTCGATGCAATGCACTTATGCCAACGGATTTTCCAATCTTCGAAACACTAGTTGTAGTCACTTAAGTTCCGTCTTCGCTGCGGCTTGGTTGGGGAACGATGTGGGTTGTGTTTTTGCCGAAATGATCACGAATTACGAGGGCGGTATGGGATGGTGCATTATCGTGGTGTAAAAACCAAGAATTGTCTTTTCACAATTCCGGCCTTTTTAGGCGGATAGCGCTACGCAAACGACGCATAACGTTCAAATAATATTCCTTGTTGACTGTTTGACAGGTTGGAAGAATTCATAATGCACAACACCACGATAATCGAAGAAAACAGTCAACATGACCTTGATTTTTGAGCGAATTTGGCGCGATTTTTTTGGTCTCGGCTCTTTTTTGGCACGATATTCGCTCGAATGATCACTAGTTTCGGGGTCATAAGCGTAGATCCAAGTCTCATCGCCAGTTAAAATGCATTTCATGACACCCTGGTAGTCGAAAAGCATCGTTTCACACACTTCAACGCGACGCCTTTTTCCAAAAAAATCAATGTTTTCGGTACCAGTCAAGATTTGACGCGCTTGAGACCCAAAAAATCCTTCAAAATGGTATTGACTGAGCCCTTCGATATGCCATCTTCATTAACAAGATCTCTAATTGCTAATCGACGGTTTTTCAACACCAAATCTTTGATTTATTGAACGTGATCATCGTCGGTTGAGGTTGATGGTCGCCCTAAACGCTCTTCGTCTTCGACATGTTCACGTCCGGTTTGGAACTCACTATACCACTTGTAAACATTTTTTTTTAGACATAGCCTCATCACCAAAGGCTTTCTGCACCATTCTCAACGTATCCGCAGCAGAAAATTATTCCGTAAACAAAATTTAATGCAAATTCTTTGCTCAACAAATTTCTACATCGCAAAAAACGAAAAACTCACTTTTAGAAGCTCACTAAGCGACACGTATCTCAAACACTAATGAATATTTTGATATGAAATTTGACATAAATGTGGCTGACAGTACTACCAACCTTAAAAAACATAATTTTCCAAAATGTCACCTTTTTTGGACACAGTGCAGCTCATCATTCCATCAATTGCGGTACTTACCGCAGCCAGTGCGCAGTAAATCTGCAGCGAAACCTTTCTCTCAAACACTTCTAAGGCCGACTCATCAGATGATGTCATTGTCCATGCTTCTGTACATAGCAGGACGGATATGATGAGGGACCCATAAAGTTTGATTCGTTTCGTTCAATAATCTGTTTTCATCTAGACGGCAACTTTATAACACCCCCCTCGTAGAAGCCCCCTCCTTATTTCCGAAGAACAGCCACTTTTCACAAGCCTCTTTTGAATTCAACTTTACATCAACAAGGGCGTTAGGAAGGACAGGAACAGGTGGTAATCACTTGGCTCTATGTCCGGGCTATATGGTGGATGCGATAAAACATCCCATCCGAGCTCCCGTAGTTTCTGACGACTCATCAACGAAGTGTGTGGTATGGCGTTGTCTTGGTGGAACACTACACCCTTCCTGTTGGCCAATTCTGGACGCTTCCATTTCCTCCGCAGTTCAAAGTGATAGAGTACCATCCCCCAAATCACCATTAATCTCGGCGAATTCCGGCGTTAGTGAACTCCATGTTTACACGTCTATAACTGTTTTGTAGGTTATGTCAAGACCTTTCAAAAATGTATTGCCAAATAAAAGCTCTATAGCGCTTTATACCTAGCCGCGAAATTCAATAAACAAAAAGGCGGAAGGTAGATATTTGACAACCTAATATAAATGTTTGTAACATAAACTCATTGAGAGAGCTCAGTAAAAATAAATACACACATACTTCAAATCGTCCCACTCGAACTCATTTCTATAATTAAATATTTATTTATGTGCTAATTCACATGCATGCGCCTGATTAACCACTTCGGCAATCACTTACTGTATAATTATAGACATGTCATCAGTGGCTCCGTCAGCTGACTACACACTTGACATATGAAGGTTGACACTTCACTATATTTACTGATTTTTATTTGAATAAATGTCAGTTCAAGCTATTCATAGCATTTTTTCAACAACACGCCATTGACATACATATTCATAATTAATTAATTACAATCCACAAGTTGAATATCAACACGCAATGGACCGCGAAGCTAATTACAAATACTTGAAATGCATGAATTCAATGCCACAATGCCACTTAAGGGATTATTTCCATGGGTAATGCGAAATAAATTACAGAGAAGTGTTGTAAGAGTTTCATATTATTTTAATGGATTTATTATCAGATTTGGTTTCACAAAAATATTAATAAAGTGAATCAAATAAAGCTTTACATTATTATTATAAATGAAGTATGTAACATTACCTCATGCATTATCACACATAGCATGTCCTTTGTTAGCAAATAACGTGGAAAACCGAATTCCAGTTCATATAATTTAAGAATTACATATGAACCAGTTCGACTTAAGTAGACATATCAAAATGATAAATTTCGTCATTGGAGATATACAGGTAAATTTATATGTCATTAGAGATATACAGGTAAACATGCGCTTTGATTGAACTTTTTATGTTATGTTAAAACCTGTCTATAGCTCTGTTCTTTTGTTTATCCAAGCTCTGAAATGATACAATTGATTATTCATTATCTCATTGCTTTTCAGTTCCTATTGTGGTCGGTATAAATTCCAATAAAAGATCAACACAACCTGCTATGTTTTAGAAAATTTTCTTCTATGATAAAAGAGCAACATAATTCTTCCTCTTCTTTATAGCCAAGTTAACAACAGCGCACCAGTAGTTCTTCCTTTTCGCTGTCTGGCGCCAATTGGCCCCAAGTGTGGACAGGTCCTTCTTCACTTGGTCTTTCCAACGGAATGGTGGTCTTCCTCTTCCTCTGCTGCCTTCGGCAGATACCTAGGTTTCACTGCGTCGAATACTTTCAGAGCTGAAGTGTTTTCAACCATTTCGATGACATGAACTAGAAAGTGTAGACGCTGTCTCTTAATTCACCGAACTATGTTAATTTCGTCGCTCATCTGTCCATCGACTGCGTTACGCGCCGTTGCCAATGCGAACAGGATCATACTTTTTTAGCAGAATCTTTCTCTCGAAAACTCGTAACATCGATTGATTAGATTTTGTCCTCCTCCATATCCCTGCACCATATAGCAGGACGGGAATAATGTGTGGCTTAAATAGTTTGGTCCGCAGTTGCACCTATTGGCAAGAGCTATTCTATGCTTGATTTCAATGCTGACATTGTTTTCGGTGTTAATATTGGTTCCAAGGTAGACAAAATTACGTACGACTTCAAACTTATGACTACCAACAGTGACGTGTGAGACAATTCTTGAGTGCGACAACTTTTTACTTAATGAAAGCAGATATTTTGTCTTGCCCTCGTTCACTACCGGAGCCGCTTCCTTGTTCTAAGCATAATCAGAGAAACTCAAGAATACTCAATCAAAGCTTTCCACTATCAAATTGATTTGCTACACCAAATTCCTTCATAGCTTTCCATCACTATGAAACTCTTAAAATATTCTTCTTTACGTATTTACGGGTTCCATATATTTATTTTGCTCCACTTCTCCGCCTTTTAATTCCCATATCATTTAATTATATAAGGACACATATGCGTACAATGAAGTGGTAGTCCAAAGGCAGTGAAATAACGCTGAACACTTTACGCAACACAGGCGATAAATAAAAGCCAAAGAAAGTGTCACGGGTGGAACAAGAAATTCACAACTATACTTTAGAAGGAGGGAGGTAGGAGATGTTTTGTTGTAAAAGAAAAATTGAAAAAACTCAAATGAATGGACATGTGGTAGGGGCGAGCAAGTGTAAGACCACAATGGCGCAAGAAAGTCCACGGAATAAATTCGAAACAACACGGTCAATGCGTGTGAGAACTTGCGCAACTAAATATATACACACATAAAATATGTGCGTTGCCATATTTTAGTTTGCCAGTTCGGTGCACGAAGTAAATGGGGTGTTTTCGAATTCGAAAAAAATAATCAATTTATTGCCATTGCATAAGTCACATTTGGTCGCGCGCTGACACTGGCTGGCTTGCTGGGAAGCTGGCTGACTATCTTGGCTAGCTGGCAAGTCAAGCAATATTCACAGCTGACACATTGCGCCGGGCATGCCCACCAGCAGCGACGCGTACAGCGGCAGCAGGCATTAGTCACCATTGGCAAGTCGCATGGTGGAAGCCAACGCCTGCAGCTTGGCTGTGCGAAAATAAACGCAGTGATGTTACGCAAATTGCGGAAAAGGGGAGTTGCCAACTCCTGAGAATGCGCTCGAAACTACAGCTTGCAACGAAATTGCTTTCCGGCTTGCTGCGGTACGTGTATATGTGCGTGTGTTTGTTCAAGTCGAACGCTCCAAAATAAATGCGTTGCACAAATGAGCCATGCCCCAGGACACACACACACACAAACACACTTAAGCAGATGCACTTTCGGCACAAAGTTGGAGAGAGTATGAAGTGTACCCTCAGTCCACCTACTACACATGCACCGTACAGCGGATATTAAAAAGCAAAGTAAGTTATTGCCAGAGTGCATTGTTCGGGCGTGAGTAAGGCAACCGTTTGGTGAGCATAATTTAAATGCATATATTTTACTATAATTTACAACATTAAATTTATTTAAAATAAATCTTCATTCAAATAACTTTCTTCCATATATCACTTGGTGAGGTCAGTTTGCTTCTTCACACTTTTATTTACCTTTTTTCACTCTCTTTAGCTGGCTTAACATAACTTCTGTTTAACTTAACCTTAGCTTAACTAAAACTTATCTTGACTTAAACTTAAACTTAATATTAAACTTAAACTTAAACTTAAACTTAAACTTAAACTTAAACTTAAACTTAAACTTAAACTTAAACTTAAACTTAAACTTAAACTTAAACTTAAACTTAAACTTAAACTTAAACTTAAACTTAAACTTAAACTTAAACTTAAACTTAAACTTAAACTTAAACTTAAACTTAAACTTAAACCTAAACTTAAACTTAAACTTAAACTTTTTACTTAAATTTAAACTTAAACTCAAACTCAAACTTAAACTTGAACTTAAACTTAAACTTAAGCTAAACTTAAACTTAAACTTAAACTTAAACTTAAACTTAAACTTAAACTTAAACTTAAACTTAAACTTGAACTTAAACTTAAACTTAAACTTAAACTTAAACTTAAACTTAAACTTAAACTTAAACTTAAACTTAAACTTAAACTTAAACTTAAACTTAAACTTAAACTTAAACTTAAACTTAAACTTAAACTTAAACTTAAACTTAAACTTAAACTTAAACTTAAACTTAAACTTAAACTTAAACTTAAACTTAAACTTGAACTTAAACTTAAACTTAAACTTAAACTTAAACTTAAACTTAAACTTAAACTTAAACTTAAACTTAAACTTAAACTTAAACTTAAACTTAAACTTAAACTTAAACTTAAACTTAAACTTAAACTTAAACTTAAACTTAAACTTAAGCTTAAATTTGAACTTGAATTTGAACTTGAACTTGAACTTGAACTTAAAGTTTAACATAAACTTGTACTTAAACTTAAAGTTAAATTTAAACTTAAACTTAAACTTAAATTTAAACTTAAACTTACATTAACCCATATTAACTTAACTTAAATTAACTTAACTTAACTTAACTTAACTTAACTTAACTTAACTTAACTTAACTTAACTTAACTTAAACTTAACTTAATCCACATTAACTTATTTTAACTTAACTTATATTACCGTAACTTAACTTAACGCAACTTAACTCAAATTAAAATAAGATAACTTATGTCTTAAGTAACTTATAACTTAGACTTAAACTCAAATCAAAACATTTCCCCAGTTATAAAGTACTTATTCTATGTATCATACAACAAATGATCGCACAAAAGTAAAAACTTAAAACGTCATTGAACTTTTTGTTGAAGAATAAATCAATAACAGCAAATAATTTCCTTACACTAAACGAATTATACGGCCAAAATAAAATTTATTGAAGCTCGGTGGTAGCAATGTGCAAAATTCAAGCAGCCAAGGGCCAGCGAAGAAATCAGTGTAAAAGTAAAAAAACTGTAAAAATAGCAATGAGCAATGAAATAGCAAAAACAACAAACGAGAAGACAGTCAACTGCCAAAAATTGACTGCATATGTAGAACAAATCGAAATGTAACTTGAAGAGCGATGGCAAGAAGCCAAAAAGTCAACGGAAGTGAAGAAAGTCTTGGGAAGTTGGGAGCAATTGCAGGCAAACCGAAATCTAAGCATACTTACAGGCGTACCATGGCATAAGTTAAGAAAGTTACTTATGCAAAGAGAGGGATGGTATGTAGATAAAAGAGAGAGACGTATACGGAGAAAGGAAAATGTTAGGAGAGTAGCAGGGGCATTGTGGGAGCAGCAGAGCGGGCAAACCGATGCAAATTTACGGATAAATAGATAACAGCAGACAGACAAAGCAGCAAACTGACAAGCAAACGTAGCAACAGTATAGCAGTTACAACTAGCAAGAGACGACTGAACGCGGCAGCCATGATGACGACAGTTAGACTGAGGCTTGCGGCGTTACATACCGAGTATGCTCACAGTTGCGGTGAGAGCGCAGAGCACAAAACCAGCAAAAATATATAACATTTAGCAATGTACCGTTATGCACTCACACTACCGCATACCGCAAGTTGCAAACGTCACTGACACAATTGCAGTTCAAGTGCGCCGAGCTGAATGACTGACTGAGTGACGGTTTGCCAAAATAGCTGACTGGCAATTATAATGCATATTCATAGATATCTGTATATACTTAGACCTCCCCACTGACTGTCTGCCGCCGTCGCTGTCACCCTTTGCGCGTCTGCCAAGCTGCGCGCCATCCTGCCGGCGGAAGTCAAGCAGCCAAAAAAACGCTTCGCTGCCACCATCTTCGCCCAGTTGGCTTGTGTGGCATGGCAAATGTCATGCTGCAGCTTCAGCAAGTTGCAACAGTCTGTGAGTTTGTTGACTTTGCGGTTGAAAGCGTCGTTTATTTATTTTTCTCTCTTTTTGGCCGCTTGTTATTATTATTACTGCTTTTGCAACTACTACGCAACACGGAAACGACAGTGTGGAAGTTTGCCAAAAAAATCGCTAGAAATACATATACACTCACACATACAATAAACAGAAAAATTCCGTTAGAATTTGTGTAAGCAATGCAAGGCGCCAGCACTGATGTTGCACATGTGTAACTATGTATATCTATAAGTATGTGCTTGTTGTTGTTGTTGTGCAGGATGTTGCAATGTTTTTGGTTCGTTTGTCAGCGCCAACTGGTGGCAAAAGTGAATGAACTCGGGCGACAATATTTTATTTTTACTGCTTTCGACTAAAAGCGGAGCCAAAAGTTTGTTCGCTTTTCGGATCGCTAATATTTCATGTACATATTTTGATGTATGTTTTTAAAATTTACCAACTGTCACCAAATTTAAACTCTGGTTAGCTATTTAAGACATATTTTAAAGTTCTCGTGAAACTGCTTCATGTCAATTTATGTAAAAGAAACCCGGAGACCCATATGCAGTCCAAACAAGAAAAAACGTAAACTTCGGCTGCTGCGAAGCTAATATACTTCACAAGTGCATTTCTGTTAGCAACTATGTGTTCAGTATGTATGGCAGCTATATGTTATAGTTAACCGATCTGAACAATTTCTTCGGAGATTACATTGTTGCCTTAAAAAATGATCTATACAAAATTTCGTGAATATATCTGGTCAAATGCAAAAGTTTTCCATACCATCACTATATTCCGATCGTTCAGTTTGTATGGTAGCTATATGTTATAGTGGTCCGATATCGGCAGTTCCGATAAATGAGCAGCTTCTTGAAGAGAAAATGACGTTTGCAAAATTTCAATACGATATCTTAAAAACTGAGGGACAAGTTCGTATATATACAGACAGACGGACAGACGGACGGATATGGCTAAATCGACTCAGCTGATCCTGTTGTTCAATTATATATATAATTTTTAGGGTATCCGACGCTTCTTCCGGCTGTTACAAACTTCGTGACAAACTTAATATACCCTGTTCAGGGGTAAAAATGAACTAGTTATGGCTTCAGAGTTTAGGAAGACATATTCCTATGCATTTAACCACATTTCAATTTTGCTTTGCATTACTCTATTTGTTAATTGGCAACTCTATTATAAAATATGTAAATTTTAAAGTATCCCTGGTCAATTTTAAAAATACTTTCTTCTTAAAAATCTGTTAAATATTGAACACATTTTTTTTTTGTTTTTGTTACTTGGCAAGTCTATTCAAAAATATGTCTTGATTAAGTATGCCTAGTTTATTTTCCTATGGTTTCCTTAAACGCCATATGTTTCGACACATTTATACAGATTTTCAGAAACCTGCTGATAGGTAAGGCAAATAATGTCAAATTGGAATTTCTATAATAACTCTCCGCTCAATTTTTTTAACCGACTTGTGTCTCAGATATTTTTTTTGTTTGAAAATTTATTTTTTTTACTCTTACTGATAGGTGGCAATTCTATATCGAAATAATTATAAAATAGTTTATTTTGCAAAAAGATTTTCTTAATTGATTAGGTGGGTTTCAGAGGTACAAAAAAAGCTATTTTTACGATTTTTTTTAATATAAGCAATCATATATTTAAAAAGTATAATATGTTATATCAAAGTTACATATTTGAACAACATCTCCTGAAACTTCGATACAAAAATGTTTAAAGTTCAGCCGTTGAAACCTGATTTCCCTGGGTGTCTCACAAAAACTGCTCTCACCGTGGACAGCATAACTATTATTGGTTCATATAAAATTAAAAAAAAAACTAAGCACAATCTATTAGTGCATATCTAAATCTCGTTTTTGAACGTGGGAAATAAAAAAAAATAATAATTTCCTTTTTTTTTTAGACTTTGATTAAAAAATCTAATTTTTGGTAAAATTTTCGCCATTTATTGGTCAAAAAATAAGTTGTAATGAAACAAGAAAAAATCCTTCGTTCAATAACCAGACAATGACATTTTAAAAACGTGTACACAATACGAACTAAATCGGTCGATAACTTTTCGATAAATCGTGTCCACCGACTTCGAAAACATCTTCTTCTTCGAAAACACAGTTTCGAGAAGAACATGTTTAAAGACGGGGCACTTAGCGCAGCTAGCCTCGAGCGCACAAGTTCTCACGACTGGATCTCCGAAGTTATTACTCAGGTCAACTTAAAAATTCAGGACAATATTCTAGAGGTATTGTAGAATTTAATAAATAATAATAATAATTTTCAATTTATTATTTTTCTAAAAAGTGGCAACTCTGCACTACAATAAGTTTAGATTTAAGATTTTCAATATATGGATCTCTTCGATACCGTATTGTAATGCTTAATTCTAGAAATTTCCAAATAGTCAACATAGTTATTCAGGAACTACAATAATCCCACTTAATTGGTTCCGAAATCTGGCTTTAAAGTAAGAAAAGCGAGACAAGAATGAACAACTGACTTGTTGAAACACGTTCTTATTTCCTTTTATATCGATGCAGTCAAAACTCTTTGAAAAAATATAGTAAGCAATAGAAATATTCAAAGAAAACTAAATGAGCTGGTTGGTGTAAAGAGAAAAAGAGAGATATTCCTGAAGAGCGATTTGTTTTATGGAATAATCTTTCCATTTCTAGCTTATAAATTTTGATGAAAAAAGCACCCGGCATACGGTGATTCAGTTGTGTCAAAAACACAGTAGTACAAAGCCCTCAAAGACGGTCGAGAGAACTCGTTCTAGACGACTTTCGATCTCTTCAACTGGTGAAAATAATAAAAACAAATGAGGAATATGGAGTTCAAAACTCCTCAGATAAACGTTAGAGTGTTGGCAAGAGAGCCCGACATCTCTCGCGAGTCCGTTCGAATGCTTTTGGTAGATATATTGGGTACGAATTCATAATGATTTTTTTTCATTGAGTTATAAAATTCATAAGAAATAAAAAATTTTCCAAAAATAATCAAAATTTAACTGTTAATATCTTTTAAACGGTTGGGTTTACGAAAAAATCATAAGAGACCGTTTTTTAAAACATTCAATTTCCTACAAAATCTAAGAAACAAGATATTTTTTGAATCAGTTGGAAGCGAGACATAAATTTTTCTATCTGATAATAAGAAAAATTAGAGAACTATATGAAGGAGGACCTTCCCGCTACAATTAAGAACTCATGCTTGGAGAGGCTTTCTTAGAGTTGTTTAGGAACCTATTTTTCCGAGTTCCAAACGAAAAAAACATTTTGTTTTTGAATCACCCTAGTGTATAAATAATATTATTTAAAAATGTTTTTTCCTTCATCTTCATTTACTCTTCTAGATCACACACAACTAAATTAGTTACCGAAATTGTGCACAAAAATAATGGTTTGCGTCTCTTTGGTCACTTTATGGTTCCTGCTATAAGAAAACTGCAATTATGTTCTACACAAATTCGCCAGGCTTAATGAAATCTTGGCAATGTGTGCCACAAAATCACTCTCATTTTGCTTCAAATCCCTACCTACTATTTGGCGCTGCCTGTTTTCTGTTTAAGAACTCCCTCGGCATTGCTTTTCTAATTTGTTTTTATTAGGTATTATTTTTTGAATGGCTCCAAGCAATTCTGTACCGTAAGACATGGTAAATACAGAATGAGTAAACAATACGTGCTTTAATACAATCATAATAAGGTACCGACGACTATCTGTCATAATTTGCTGCATTGAAAATTCAGACCTGGAGTTTCCCTGTGAATAATTGTTCTTTCTTTCATCCGCTTTACTTTTGTTTCAGTTTTCTATTTCTTCTTTTTGGTTTGGTTTTTTATTTTTATTTGGTTTCATTTATTTTATTTTAATTTATTTTATTTTATCTTATTTTATTTTATCTTATTTTATTTTATTTTCTTTTAATTTATTTTATTTTATTTTATTTTATTTTTATTTTTTTATTTTATTTTATTTTATTTTATTTTATTTTATTTCATTTTATTTTATTTTATTTTATTTTATTTTATTTTATTTTATTTTATTTTATTTTATTTTATTTTATTTTATTTTATTTTATTTTATTTTATTTTATTTTATTTTATTTTATTTTATTTTATTTTATTTTAATTTATTTTAATTTATTTTATTTTATTTTGTTCTGTTTTATTTTATTTCATTTTATTTTATTTTATTTTATTTTATTTTATTTTATTTTATTTTATTTTATTTCATTTTATTTTATTTTATTTTATTTTATTTTATTTTATTTTATTTTATTTTATTTTATTTTATTTTATTTTATTTTATTTTATTTTATTTTATTTTATTTTATTTTCTTTTAATTTATTTTATTTTATTTTATTTTATTTTATTTTATTTTTTTTTATTTTATTTTATTTTATTTTATTTTATTTCATTTTATTTTATTTTAATTTATTTTTTTTCATTATTTTCCAGTTCTTCTCTTTTCCTTCTTCATCTTCCTCAGATTACTTGTGCCAGTTTTCGCCCTCCTTCATTTGATATTTAGTCTTATTGCTTTCTTCTAACTTCTATGCAGTACATTTTAATATATACATTATATACCATATATACCATATACATATACATACATACATATGTATATAACCAAGCATGTAGGTAATCGTGTCACTGCTAATGCATTCCTGGAGCTAAGCGTTAAATGTGTCTCTGTGGGCAAATTATATATAATGGTATTTCTCTCCTTTAATGGCCAGAAACAAAGAACATGTGGCGAAAAGAGCTCATTGAAAGAGTCGAACGCAGATATACATACACAAGTAGAGCAAAAACTTTTATATTTTGTCTGTGGATAATAATATATATAAGCTCGTTAGGGAGATTATTACAAAAAAAAAAAATAAAAAGAAAATTCCTCGGCGTCACCCTTCAAGGTATAGGGAAACGGTGTGGCTTCTCAACAAAGGTGATGCTTTGGTTCTACAAAACCGAAGTCCAGCCAATAAAATACTGTATTGTATTTGCCCGATGGAGGGCGCTCAAAAAGGCTATACATGCAGCATTCCTCAAAGCTTCGATCACTGTGTCGAAAATACCTTTGGCAGCTTTTTCTCTGCTCTCACACCGACGAGAGATAGGTGGATGGTAAGAATCACAGGAGAAAAAGCGCAGTGAGCTTTTTCGCGGAACAGTCGAAGTTAGGAGTCAAGTTTAGATCAGCAATTTTCTCGGACTGCTAATGCTATTAAATGAAGGATTTTTCAGTAGGTCAACTTTCACTACAACAGCAGAGCGGAAATACTAACACTGAGCTCGGTAACAGGCGCTAATTATGAAGGAGTGTCTGTCCTCACCAAAAATAGCTTCAAGCTGCTTCATTATCCATTATCGTTTGGTTGTCTGGACATAGCTGTAGAATTGCAATTTATTTTTTTGAGTTTAGGTTCCAATTTGAAATAGTTAAAAGGTCTTCAAGGAAGGGACTTCTCTAAAATCTCCAAACGACATAAATTTTAACCGAATCGAGGAATAAGTGAAAAATTGTTTAAAATTATCTTCCACTGTATGAGATATCGCCACAGGAAAATTAGTATAAATTTCTTATCCTGCTTTTATGTACCACCCTACTGCATAAACGCCCACTTACGAGTATATTTGAGAATTTCAATTAAAAATTTGATAGTGCAACAACAAAGCAATTTGGCTTTACGCAAAACGAATAAAGGCAAAGCAAATCGCTTTAATGGCTTTTCGCCTGCATTGCTTCCAACATTTGCATTATTGAGCTAAGCTGACTTGAAAATATCGTTGCATAACAGCAAGTAAACATACATTTAAGCTTAATTCCAACTATTGAAAGAACTTTTCCCGAAAATTCGCTAAAATTATCGAAATGGAAAGTAAAATCTTAGAAATTTACAATCACCTCAAATTCCCCCGCTACACATAAACCTCACTCCTCCCGCGCATATATTCAAAAACCATTTCCGCAATTTCCTTATCTCCCTCTATCCTCATATCATGTCGCCGCCAGCCAATAAATCATTTCAACACTCAAATCGCTGTCGCAAATGCCAACACACTGTTGTTAACCTTTTTTCCTTCAATCACTTCCGCTGTCTTAACACACAGTGCCCACGACCGCTGATAATTTCCCAGCAACTTGATGAGCAACAACAAAGGCAGCAAAGGCAGGAAAAAGGAGCAAAACACAGCAAAGTAGAGCGCAACAACAACAGACAACGAGGAGTCAAGCGTAAACAATACCTAGTGTAACTGTTTATATGTATGTGTGCACATGTGTTTATATGCATGTGTGCATATGTGTTTGTGTGTGTGTGCTCGGCTGTGCTCACGCGAGCATAAGCGAACGGTAGGGGTAGCGAGAGCAGCAAAAATCAAAAGCAAATATGATGAAAGTCTAATCAAGCGGCATTAATTTGGGTCGCTATCCCAAGAAGAAGCGGATGGTGTGTGCCACTTTACTGTGCGCCGAGTATGAAAATGTCACTTTAGTGCGTTGTGTAAGTCAAGCTGAGCCAGGCAGTTTCGTAAATATGACAAAAATATAAATTTTAGCTTATTTTCGGTAATGACAATGAAATTTTGGGTTGAGATTTGAAAAATTTTGTGGTTGAAGATAACTCGAACAGTGGCGCATTAGAAAACAAATTAGATTTAAACTACCAGCGAGCTCGAAACTTGATAATATAGAGTTCATTAAATCTGCTTGCCAAAAAAATCGAAAATCCATTTGGAACTAAAATAATGAATGTTAATCTCAATTTCATATTGGAAAATAAGGCGTTTAAGAAGTTGATACTCGTATTGCCGTTTTGACCGTTTTGAAGGATGACCGTCAACTTCGTGGACTGCATTTTGAATAAAAAATGGAGAAACAGTTCCCTAAGCAACCGAGCTGCAAGGAAGCTTCAGGCCAGACGTCTGAAAAAGTGAAGACCTTTAAGCTTCTAGGTAAAGATGTTAGAACGTTAGGTAGCTGAATAAGAATGTCAGAAGTTACGATTTGCTTTTGATTAGCCGCAATTATCCACAGTTTATGATGTACACTAAGCATGAAGACCTAATCCAAAAGGTGAATCAATATGCAGGAACCTTATTTTAAAGATAACATAACAACAGACTACCTTGACTGACATCAAAAGCAAAAAAAAAACTCGCGTTATATATCATAACTGATGCATTTCAAAAACCTGACCACCTTGCGTCCATTGCTCGCTCTACTTCAGTTGGCCGATCGTAACAACGACCGTCAGCCGAACAGTCGCTATCATTTTTACAGCTGGCATATACCTAGTCAGTGCCTCCTGTGCATTCTGAGTGGATGTCAGCCTTACTTCCAGTTGGCAAGCCTTACTCCCAGCCTCTACCTCCCTCACTTTCTCCGTCTACAATCTTGACAAGCCTCTATTTCCCTCACTTTCTCCGTCTACAACCTTCACAAGCTAGATCATCACTCTTGCTCTGATTTCTTATAGAATTTTTTTGCTATTTTTCTTTCCTGTCGTTGTCTTTTCTCCGATAAATTCATTGTATTCACAGCTCATTGCATTTGAGCTACGATAAACATATATTCTTAGCTTGCAATTGACTTGTTTGTTGTTGAGCGTATGACTCTGATATCCACTACATGTCTACTATATGTAAATCCTTTGATGAGATCACCACTAAGCCCAAAAAAAAATCTTCTTAGAAACTTTTAAGTAACTACTTACAAATAATTAAATAAATTTAGAGTATTTACGAAGAATGGCTAAACGGGTTCCTTGAAAACTCTCCATAGATATAAAAGACACTCATAAGAAAATATTGGAAGAGTATAGCGCTGGATCACTGAAACCTGTTTACCAGAAGTTAGAGAGAGACGACTGCTGAGGCAATCTTAAAGAGGCCGGAAACCATCAAAACTACGCCCTAAAGCACTCCAATAAACAAAGATTAGTTGATATTTAATATGGCAAGAGCGTAGTTTAAGCCTACCGAACACCAGATTAATCGCTATGAAATAAACGTCGAAGTGATCTCAAAATTGGCGGTAATTCAAACACATAAGAACAGCAATTTCTCATTAGAACCAAAACTTCTTTCTACGCTATGAAAGAAAATTTCACATTTCCGATTTCAAAACCTAAACCATAATCAAACAAAAAAGGAAGGAACTCAGTTCAGTTGGAACATATTACAAAAATCACATTTCTACAGAGTAGCTCAGATACGTTAACTCAGATTAGAGAAGACCAAGTTCGAAGAACTAACAGAGCCCAATTCTTCTTCACTGAAACTTTCCCTACGCCTAATGGGTCGTACCCAACCGAATACTTTTGTAGATAAAAAGTATATTTAAAGATAGGGAAGCAGCCGGACTTAGTTAGCCCAATTCATACCCACTCTGTTTTTGTTCTTCAGCTAATTGTTTGCTGAACTAATCACTAAAGGTTCATCACTTCTTTTAGCCAATATATTGAGACCCGAGGTAGTGAGATAGTTTATTGAGTGCCGGAAATGAATAATATTATGTTTTTTTTATTTTAAGTAACCTCTTCCAACAAAAGTATAAAGAAATCTTTTAAAAATGAAATAAAATCAACTATCATGACATAACTGCACTCTATAAGTATAACTGTAACTATAAGTCACTTACAAGCTAAGTGACACCGCGCCATTCGCAATGGAAATGAAAACACTTAGCTTCAAATTGAACGACTTGGAACTGTCACTAAGTGACATAAGAAGAGAGTGAAAAAATTAAAAAAAAAAATTTTCTTAAACAACAGCAACACTGCAACATTTTTTATTTCACCTTCATATTCATACGTCATTCTTCCATTCTCTTCTAATATACACTTTTGCGCTCGCTTTCGCTCCATTGAATATGTCTTCAGTTGTTTTGTGCACTATCATCATTGCAACATGTCGTAAGTGTGGTCCTTGCCGCCCACCGAAACCGTTTATGGGTAAATACAAAATGACACTAAGTGAGAACTGAGCAAGCTATACCTGTAAATGATGTATGTATGGGCGTGAATTATGTGAGAGTATAGCGATTGTAATTCTTGCGTCTGGACCTCTGCCAGAAGGAAACATAAAGGCTCGAAAGTCAGTGGTAGCCCAGCAATAGAAGCGGGAAACATTTAATAATCATGTTTTCCAAATAATTATTCCGCTCTTGGGTGATTGGTTAAGAGTAAACTGCGGCTTAAGCTGGTCTTAGATTTGTATATGATTATGAAGTATTACTCTGAAAATTTGTGGACGCTTATATTAATTAAGAAACCATAGCTGTTCTTGCAAGGTAATGTAATGTAAGCTTCTGAACTGCATGCTTTTTGGGTATGTAATAGTTTATGATATTACAGGAAACCATTTCAAATAAAAAGTTGTATGTTCTATAGATAAGTAAACTCATCCCATAACCTGTGATACAACGTCAACTGAACTTCAAAACATGACATTTCAGACACTTGAAGCTCTTGGATTCAAAGAATTTAAACTTTGATTTTCTGAGATGTTCTTTTTCTATTTATTTAGCTATATCACCCAGGCTTGGAATCCGAAGTTTTCGTTCAACAAAATGGGAATAACATATACAATTATATTTGAGGCTTTCAAAAAAAAAAAAATCCCAACTTAACGTGCTCTGGCCTGAAGAATATAGCCATATTACGGATTTACATAAAACGTAGTAGCTTAGCTCTTAGTCGCTGTAGTTACGCTTTTATTGTAGTGTATGTATTATCCAGGACTGTAACTGTCTTCATCGCTTGGTTCGATGATGTAATTGGTTTTTACAATATTCGCATCGTTTCGGATCGAATTTTTTGTTGTTATAGCATCAGAAAACATTCCTGAAGTAATTTCGTGGCATAAATCCAAGTCGATAATCCTTGGCCGGTTGCAAGTCCGGGTTCGTTCCGGTTACTTAGACTGGACTCTTGTGGGTCGCGTCTGACCAAGGACTGTAGAAAAAAAGAAAAGGTACTTTTGCAGATTTAAATGCACTTTAGAAATAAGAGTTAAAAAGAAAGATTATGAAATATTTTGGATTTTTGTACACAATTTGCAGGCGGTTTTTCAAAGTTGTCTGTGGTTTTTCCACCTCAAATTTACTCAAATCCAAAAACGACAAAACAGTGTTATTGCAATTATGTATAAATGCAACTAATGATCGAGTTACTAGCCCAGATATTTGTTTTTTTTTTTTTTTACTAAAAGACCGTCTTTCCAACAAAGTTGTGGTTTTGTAAAAACATTTTCACTTCAAAGTGGCTTAGGAAATCGAAAATAATATCAAAAAATCGTGATCATTACTGGATGCATCTAACAACTGGAGAGACACTGAATAAGAGGAAAATTATGAGAACCAATCACTTGCATACAACCTCAAGCCAAAGTCTTAAAGACCGATGAAACTTAGAACGGGACATTTGAATGGGTATTTTGTACAGAGGTAAATAGTATTGATACTCTATTATATTTTGGTGTACTCCTTGTTATATCAAGCGGTTGTTAATTAACACTTGAATCCATCTGCAGTTATTTAAGTTAAACTCACAATATTAAGGACTTAGGATCAAATATCTGTCTATCCGACATCGATTTAGTTAACTGTAATAAGCCAGTGAAATGTTATCTCTTGTTAAAGCTGAAACCGCATATTTTTACCTTCCTCATTTTCTCTCACCACTTAGTTCGACGAAATTTCGCCATCTGCCCTATCTTACTATACAAGGTGCGTTCCAAAGTAAACAGGACTTAAAAAAAACAACAGAAGTAATGGTTTTTTTGGCAAAATCAATTTATTTTATTCAAAATAGTCTCCTTTTGCTTCAATACAGCTTTCTACAGGGTCCAAAAGCATGTCTAACGGGTCTTTTAGCTCGAGCTCGAGCTCTTTTTGCTCCACTATGCCGGTGCAAGCCTTTTGAATGGCCTCTACGTCTGCATAACGCTTTCCTTTCTTGGGCAAACGCATTTTTCCGACAAGGAAGAAGTCGGTCGGTGCCATATCATGTGAATACGAGGAATGGTTAATGGTTAAAATGTGATTTTTGGTCAAATAATCGGTCACAAGCGTCCTTCTAATGTTGGATTCTGAGCAATTTTCGGTCGTCAGTCAATTTGTGCGGAACAAACCGTGCGCACCCCTTTCGTAAGCCCAAATGCTCGGTCAAATGCGATAAATCGATGTTTTGGAGATTTGGGGCGCTAGATTCAAAACATCCTATTTACTTTGGAAAGCACCTTGTAGTCTTCAGTCAAATCTACAAATTTCAAGTTTAGAAAACACGCATTCTCTGATGCTTGCATCACACTAAATTCTTCATTTGCAGTAGTTGAAAACAATTTTCTGCATACATCTCAAAAATCCCATCTCCCCATAGTCATGTGTAGTCCTCAGAGTCTTTTTATGCTAAAAGGCTTTTAATCGATTTTAAATGTTTGTAAATTTATTATGCTAATCTGCGCTGCTTGCCATGCAGCAATACCATTATTGTTATTGTTAAGTGTACATTGTTGCGCCTGAGCAACACATATGCACCTGCACACAGTGACTAATGCATACTAGCGGTTGCATAATTGAGTGTTAATCATGCCGAGTGGAATAATTTATGCCACAATTGTTGTTCTTGCTTCCAAAACATACAGACGTATATATATACATGCATATAACTACCTGTCACACATACTCTCATGTGGCGTGGCACATTGTCGAATTTCCCTCTCTTTCTCTTTCTTTCACTCTGTGACACATCATCTTTCTCACTCTCCTGCTTTTAGTCAAGCATTCGAGCAGCAAATTCCTACTTATACACACTTGCCCTTTATTGCCTTATTTCAGCCGTGTCGTGCCTTGCCATTTTCCCCTCTCTTTTCGCATTTACCGGTCTTCGCTTATTTCATTTCATTCCTTGCCTTTTGGCTAAATTCATTTATGCTTTAAGTCTAAATTGCGTTTGGGAATTTCGAAGCATCATACAGCAGAAATAACAACAATTACAACAACAACTGCAATCAACATCAGCAGCAAGAAAACAACAACATCTGCACAAAACGGCAAAATTATCCATAAGGGAGCATTTAATGTGGCAATGCATTTACTGCTTCAGCTTCATTACTGCGCTTCGACGCCTAAAAGCATGCCAGGTGTGTGGGACCACATACAGAACATAACTAAAATGTAGATGTTTGATTTTCATAAGACGCTGGTAATTAATTTATTACACAAAAGCTCGCATTTGGCAGTCGAATGTTGAATTTATGCTTTGCCATTAAGTATTTGAATGCTTCAATAATATTGATTGGTATTTGACTAGATAAGTAAATCGGTGATTTGTGCTGTGTATTCTTGGCTAAGATTAAATATAATAGCTTCATATACTTATATAATTTATATGTAAGCAATAAGCAGATGATTTAAATAAAATGAGTAGACATTTCTATAAGTAAAAACACAATTTTGGTGTCGAAAACAATTGGAAACAAGTCTTGAGGTCGACTGTGAGTACAAATTAATTTTAATAAGAAGCGATTGGAACAACTTAATTTTTTAAGTACTTTCGTATTTGGTGTCATATTTTTCGTATTTCGAGGTTTGAATTCCGATCGTTTAGTTTAGGTGGCACCCATAACTTATTCTTAGTTAGTCCGATATCGCAAAAACCGAGGTTCTACTTCACGTACATATAGACAGACAAATGAAAAAACGAATGGACAGACGATCATTGCCAAATCGACTCATTACCCTGATCATTTACTTTATATTTATAGAGTCTCTAACGTATACCATGCCAATAAATGCGGTATATAGACTCACAGCAATAAGAGTAATAAGTGCTTTCCGAACTATATCCAGCGAAGCAGCTAACTTACTAGCTAGTATGTGCCTATAGACATCCAGGGAGACAAATTCATGAGATTATATAAGCTATTAGCAGCGCCAATTACAGAAATCAATAAAATAAAGAAGAGAAAGAAGAGCGTAATTATATGGCAGCAGCAGTGGCAAACCTCAACCAAAGAACGGTGGACCCACAGACTTATGCCTGACAGCTATACGTTGATAACTAGACAATACGAGGACCTGGATTTTCACATGACCCAAATATTAGGCGATCATGGGTGGTTCAGAGGCTATCTATGCAAATTGTAAATAACGAAGGTTACGAACACGTGTTTTTCCGTTGTCCTCGGTTAATAAACATAAGGGAAAAGTTAGAAACTGGACTAGGTGGTAGTTTAATGTGTGGAAAGCTGTTCGCGAAGCGCCAACTTTCATCATAATTAATTTAGTCATGGTAGTCAGTTACAGTAAATGCAAGGAGAGACTATGCTATAGGAGACGTAAAATGCCTTGTCACTCCCACGAATTAATACCTTATCTGGTGGTTCTGAAGACTCTTGAGTTGGGAGTAGGTTAGGTTTAGTGGATTAAAGTTGCTCACTTCGGCTTTTGATGCTTCCTCTACTATAAAAAGAGTCTCTGATGCTTTCTTCCGAGTGTTACATACTTCGTGGTAAGCTGAATAGAATACTTGTACATATATGTTGGCAAAATTTTTCATTAAACCTGCACATAAAAGTGATAAAAAGTCCTTTAGTTTAGGTATGTGGCGGCCGATTCAACGCATTTTAACACAAGAGTATATTATTATCCAATTTCTTAATATTCAATATATCTTACATATTGACAGTTATTTTTAGGGAAACGTCAGCTATACCATCACCAGGGTCCATATATTTAGCGTTTGGGTTCTTGAAAATGTATATTCTGAATTCGACAATTTTTTTGATTATAAGTGTAAATATCGTGAGGGCTTTATTTGTGGAAAACTTTTATACAGATGTATTGAATGGTTCTTGATTTGTATATTGGAATCTGAGAAAAGGAAATGGAATTTCAAACAGTGCTATTTGAAGGGGGTTTTTGTATGTTTTCAACCGTTTTTTTACTATATCAGTACTATAGTGTATACTGAATTTCATTGAAATCGGTCCAGTAGATCCCGAGAAATGGATTTTCACCAAAATGTGGGCGGTCTCACGTCCATCGCTGAATTTTGATAGCAACTTCTATAAAACCATCTCGTGTCATTCTTTTAATGTTAAATTAAACCTCTCTAACGCATTCTTTACTGCAAGCTACTGCGATACAGTTTTGTTACGAGGGCCAAGTAAAAACAACGAGGGCCAAAAAAAAAAACAATAATCTTTGGGCGAAAAAGTGTGCCACAGGTTTTCTTGTGACATCAAAATATGCGTTGCGGCAAAAAGTATTGGGAAATTTTAATTTAAATTCAATAGGTAAATGATATTTGAAAAAGGTTCATTTTCTAAGTAGGCAGGACTGTCCTAAACTACTATGCCAAATATGAGCGTGATCTGGGAACCAGTGGGTTTACAGCAGCTCTGTACACCTCAGTAGGGCTTTACGACTTTTACATTTGATAAAATTATCGAAAAAAATTTGTCTCAAATTTTGTATTTCTAACTGAATTCTGTGCGTGAAATCGTTGCGAATGTTCGAAAAGACTTACGATTATTTAAGCCTTCGAGTGGTACAAAGTCTTCAAAGATGGTCGAGAAATTGTTGAAGACATGCCTTGTTCTGGACGATCTTCGACCTCTTCATCCGATTAAATTATTAGTAAAGTGTAAGGTAAAGTGTTGAAAATCATCAGGCAAGTGTTAAAGGGAATGACTGACCTTCAAGCGAAGAGATACAACAAAATTCACACTTTGTGTGTTTAAAAAGTGTTTATTAGAAGTGTTTTGAGGACATGAAAACCCGTAAGCATAAGTGTATTACTACTTATGGGATTACTTTGAAAGCGACAAAGTAAATATTGGTAAATATTTTGCGTTTTATTTACAATTTTCAGATACTTTTTTGTCACAATGTATACTTTCTGAATGAGTATAATACAAACATCCGCTATATTTAGAGGAATTATTGCTTAATATAGAAAAAAATACTTTTGATTTTCGTGCGTATTGGCTCTTGGAGAGTCTTTATTAAGTCTCTAACTATTGTTTGCTAGCATTCATGCGCTCCATTTCCATTGATAACGTTTCTCCATTAGGTAAATGTCCTGTCACGCGCATTCTTTAGTATTTAAACTAAATCCATTACAACAGTTATACAGTCGTATGAATGAAGTTATCTAAAAAATGTGACGAACTGCTAAGTTCGAGCGTAACCTAGAAATTGCTTCAGTTGCTGGCAAAATTTTACATTAAACTATAGTGTTTGAGGGTAGTATTACCCAATGTTACCTAGTTTTTCTAATGACCCATTAAAAATCGCTGACTCAAAGCCAGTTTTAGAAACACAGTTTCTTAACAAAAGTTGTTTAGAATGTTCCGTAGAACATTTATCGAGAAGATTCGATATATATAAATATAGAATATTTCAAATTACTGATCACAAGAATAATATAGTTTATAAGAATTATTTCAAAAATTTGTCAACACCAACCAAATCTTCTGGTTTATTAAATAACATTGCAGAAGAAATTGTATGGCTTTTTGGAAAATAAGTAAACGCTTTAAACGCAAATACAAAATATTTTGCTTAGAAATTTGTTTGCGGTTTTCTTTCAGTTTTAAGAAAGTTGTAAATAAATTAAAAAATATATATTTTTAGATAATATCTGCTAGTTTTTCAAAATCATTCGCTTTATAAATTAAATACCTTATATAAGATCTAAGGTTCAAAAAATTGTTTAAAGTTGTTTTTTCAAATAACTATATTTATTTAAAAATCTACTTGAGTGAGAGTGCGCGATGAAATGAAGTGTAATTAATGCTTATGCAACCGAAAGTGCAATAAATCCTTTTATGGCAGAGCAATAATAAAAAAATAATGCATACACACAGGCGCTGACTGCTGACTCCAAGCAAGCTTTATATTTCATATATGTAATAGGTGTGTATATACATACATATTGAGTATTAATTTTTAATCCACGCATAAGTACATTTATGCGTTTGTCGATGTGTTTGCTCTGAAGGCCACGCGTTTGCACACGTGATCTTGCTGATTTCCATTGCAATAATAACGGCAACTGTGTAAACACTTATCAACAATCAACGTAGATACACTAAATAAGCTCAATGACATGCACACGGACACACACATAGGCATATGCATGCGGATATATACATTTTGTTATGTAAACAGCACTCAGACGCACTAGTTTGGACAACATTTGCATGGGTTTGTAGCTCCAACAAACAAGTACATATGTGTGCGTGCGCATGTAATTGTGTACGTGCCATAGACAGCTCATACAACAGTTCACCACTCAAATGGCACGACGGCGTGCAAATCATACGCCATATGAAAATTATACGCATGGCTATTGAGTGTAGTCTGATAGGATAGAGGAAATAAAAGAGTTGGTGGGGTTGCCAATGGGCGCAAAAATATTTTGCAAACATTTGTAAAAAAATTTTAAAATTAAAATGCAATTTAATTTAAAATTTTTTAAATTAAAATTTAATTTAAATTTTAAAATTAACATTAAAATTTTAATTAATTTTTTTTTTAACTAATTAAAAAGTACAAAAGTAATTGATTTTCAATTTATATTAAAAAAATCAGGTGGCAGCCTTACTCAAAAATTTTTCGTATAGCAACTGATTCAATATTTGTAACAATTGTATCATTTGATTTACTAAAAAAATTTAATCAGGAGGCAACACCATTTAAAAATTGTTCCGCATACATCCTTACATTTTTTGGTTCGACTGGCTTATTGTAATTTTATTACTTTTATCAACACTTTAAACCAGTGGCAACTCTGCCTAAAACGGTTATGTAGTTTAAATCATTTTATTATTTTTTTTTTTTTGTTTGACATTACTGTATGAATAATTCGTTTGTTCCATCACATTTATTATATACAATAATTTTAATATCTTACTAAATATAAAAAAGTATACCAGGTGGCAACCACATCTTAAAACTTCTTTCAAAGCAATTATAATTCCATTAATTTTGCTGCCTTAGTAGTAACATCTCATTCAATGAATTTAATTTCATTAAAAACTAAATAGGTGGGCTCGTACCTAAGTTATTTTCTAAATATACTATACAACTTTCTCTGTTTGATACCAATATAGCAATAACAATTTTATTTTAATAATCTAGTGAAATCTAAATTTTTCTTAATTTAAAATATATCAAACAGGTGGCAGCACTATGCAAAATGTTCACTGAAATTACATTTAACTCATTGTTCGTCTTTTAATAATGTCTTCAAATTGTGATTAAGTTCAAAAAAAAAATTTAAACAGGTGGAAACTCTTGAAAAATATAGACCAAATGACAAATGTTCACTGACACTACTCTTAATCTTCATTACGCGCATTGTTATATTGTCTTCAAATTAAAATTAAGCTCAAAAAGAAATTTAAACAGGTGGAAACTCTTGCAAAACATAAACTAAACTGAAATGCACTTGAATCTTTTCACGTTTTGTTGGCTATATTAACATAATAGCATATATAATTCATTTAAACAAAATAATGAAAGTACACTTTTCAAACAGGTGGCAACATTTATCGAAAAATAGATTTCAATGAAATCTTTCTCCAATTGCATCAGTTTTATAACAGTATTACGTTGTTGCTTCCCATTATGAACCGTTTTTGTTTTTCTATTGTCTAACTCTCACATAATCACCCTTTAAAAGCATGATTCCATAACATATACCGTTATGTGCATGCGTAATTGCATATAAAACACATAAACACTATTTTCATTGCATACCGACAGGCGCTGCGGCGTATCCCATAGTAACAGTGTGAAATATATCGAGACTGTAGTAAAATCCCAAAGCTAATAGCACAGCAAGTAGTGATAGCAACAACAACAACGACAAAATAGATTTCCTGCATGACATGTGCAACATTGAGATAGACTTGCGTGAATTCGGCAGTGGCAAAGTGTTGATGCAACACATAACTGCAAATGCGCACACATACATGCATATTTGCAAAGCACTGTCTCTGTCTACCGCTGTGTGTTTGTGCATGTGTATAGGCATGACGGCAGTATTTGCTTTGCAACTGATAGTATTTACACAAGTGCATGACAAGCCTTCAAATGGTAATTAATATTCATCAGAGACATGCAATGGCCTTTCCACTGACAGCAGCAGCAGCAACAACAACAACAACAAATTGTATGCATGAAAAATGAAATCTAAAATATTTATATAAATATCAGTCGCATTTGGCAACTCTGCTGCGGCATGCAGTTCTAGTTTTAGTGTTTATCGTTGTGTTTCAGTAGCTTTGATTGTGGCGTGTCTCAGTTGTTCCACTGGAATGGCACGCTGCCACTCCCTAGAGAGCGACTGCAGTCGTTTGCTGCTTTCTTGCGATTATTTATTGTCTTACCATCGATTTGTGCATTAAGGCGTAGAATGCAATAAATCTTTTGAAATGTTCTGAGCTTTGAATTTAATGGTTAGGTTTTGGTTAGTTGAAAAATTTACAGATTTGTAGAATATTGTGTAGGAAGAGAATTTAAAAATATAATTTTATTTTTTTTTTTTTGTTTTTTTTGTAAATTTAATATTTGAAATAATTTATTGAAAAATTCTTACGGCATTAGTTGTGGTTTTATAAACATCCAATTGTTGGATTCCAGTATCTTCTTTTTTATTATTTTACAATTTTACCTAGTACATAAAGATAAAATACTAACAAAGAGTTCTATACTAATTAATTAAGAAAAATATGTAAAAGATAAATGTTAAAGAAATACATTTGCTGTCACTTTTCTCTTGCTAGATCTTGCATTTCAACTAGATTTATCGCGCAGCAGTTTCGATGAGTCTGGAAGCCTCCTCATAACATGCTGTTTGCATTTATTGAGACTTTACAATTTTGGTGATTTTGTTTTCCACTGAATTCACGCCTAGATCACGGTGCGGGTCAGAAGATCTGACATACCACGGAGCATTAACTAAAGTCCTTAGTATCTTACTTTGAAGAAAGCGCTCAATGCTGGCAATACAGCTTTGACTTGAATAACCCTCCTCCTTGGGCTCCGTAGGCTCAAACTGCCTTTAGAAATTGATTGCATACTTGCAGCTTGTTTTGGATTGATGAAATGCCTGGCAACTAGGTGGTAAATTTAGCAAATTTCATATCAAGCTTTTAGCTAAAGTGATACTTAGGTACTGAGCACTATTATGATATGGTATGGGAGTATGATTTGTATAAATAAGACGACATGTCGATTTTTGAAGCTAAAGTCGACGTGAATTGATTTGGTGTCATGTGCGCCACGTAAATGCCCACTTAGTAATTGCATTGACTGCTGTCTGCACTCGTCGAGTAGATACTGAAGTTGAATCTTCAGCTGCTAACAGAGCTAAGTCATCCGCAAATGTCGCTGCCAATTTGCTGTAATAACTGTGAAGTGCTGTAAATGGTATAAGAAAAACTTGTATAAGTAGAGGGGGCTCTACTTAAAATAGATTCTTTCCGCCTTTTGTGGTTTAAAATTGAAGTCAAAACAATTTTCCCCTGGCCTGAACAATTTTTTTGTCAAAAAAATACTTCAACATAGTTCTCTTCAAGGATGCTGCGCTGCTTACAGCAACCCGCCAACATTTTAATACAAATTTGGTAGTATGACTTGTCCTTGGTTTTAAAATAGGCCTCCGTTTCAACATTCACCTTTTTATTCGAGAAAAATTTCTTTCCAGCAAGCATTCTTTTGACATCTGAGAGCAGGAAGTAGTTAGTGTGCTAACAGATCTGCAGAATATGGTAGATATGGAGCAGTTCGAAGCCAAATTCATGGATTTTTGAGATCATTTTCACTGATTTCTATCACGCTGCATTTTCTTGGTGAAACCGCACTTTATTTTTC
Source organism: Bactrocera zonata (assembly GCA_037783105.1). Classification (NCBI taxonomy): domain Eukaryota; kingdom Metazoa; phylum Arthropoda; class Insecta; order Diptera; family Tephritidae; genus Bactrocera; species Bactrocera zonata. The sequence continues at coordinate 72,299 of JBAWJQ010003606.1, read as the reverse complement.
ATCAAATGCGGACGTTTTTGGCGATTTTGTTCAATAATGTTACAGGGTGTCACTTTTGATGGTTTTTCCTTTTTTAAAGTAGTCAATAAAAATTATTCCACATGCAACCCAAAATGTCGTGCAACCGACCATTAAATTTTTCCATGCTTTGGATCGGGTTTTCGTATGCGGTCCATGCGGATGACTGTTGTTTGGACTTCGGAGTGAAATGATGGAGGCATATTTCTTCCATTGTAACATGCCGACCCAAAAACTCGGGTTTCTTACGCTTGAATATTACCAAAGGCTTCCCCAAATCATCAACTTTTCGTTATTTTTGGTCGAAACTGAGCTCGCGCCGCACCAACCAGTGAATAATATTCATTTAACGGTCATTCGAAACTCTTGTTTGCGGACTTTTTTGAAGTTTTCATTGGTAACAACCGCTTTAGGCGTGCAGTGCCCTCGTCTTCCTCATTTTGCCTCGTTCAAACTTAACAAACCACTTTTAAATCCCACTCTTGGCTTCAACCGTATTTCTTTTCCTCCAAACGTTAATTCATTTTTTATCAATTTTTTCCTCAATAACAAAAATTGCTTCCCTCAAAATGATGGAATTCACAAACTAATGATCCGATAGGTGTCAAATTTATACGCGAGCCTTTTGAAGGTTAGGACTCATGAAATATCATACGAATATAAATTTAATATGGACAGTCCGGAGACTTTTCTACTCGCCTGTTATACTCAATCCCTATTAGATTCTTATATTATATATATAATTAGCGACCAAACGAACTTTATATGTCTATATATATATTTCAAAAATTAAATATTTCAATACATTTTTCATCAGTCAAAATATTTTCCGATGTCTTTACTCTACCTCCCACTTTTATGCTCTCATCCACTTGCAGGCATTGCCATTACAAATCAGCAAAACATCATCAAATCACAGAATTTCCACCTACAACAACAGCCGCACTACAGCGACACAGGCGCACGCCGAGACGGTCAAACTGTCGCCGCATCAGCGCCTGCGTCGGCAGCGGTGCCGTCTACAGGTCACAGCATATCAACAGCACATCGCGTGACAAGCAGCGAAAGCGTTGCGTGGAGATCAGTAGCTGACAATAAGCTGCCAGTGTCGCAGCTAGCTGCCGACGAGCAGCAAAAACAACAAACACAACAAAAATGTGCCAAATTTAATTGCGTAGCCGTCGCAAAGACAAATGTGGGCGCACACCATTACGCCTCCACTCTTTCCTCTTCAAACGCTGCGCACTCTCTTGCGGGTGCAGCGCTCAGCAGTCAAGCAACAAAATCAAATTACTACAATTATAATAGCCAAAAACAGCATGAACATCTGCAGCGGCCACACCAATTAGCCGCGCTGCGCACGCGCTTTGATGCAACAGGCGCGCCTGGACAGCGGCGTAGGGAACAGCTTTCGTCGCTTGAAACTCCGGCCAACTTGCAGGAGCGCCATGAGAGCAATAATAATAAGAAGCCAGCGGCGCGTGCGCAATGGTCGCAGTCGTTGAAGTCACAGTCTAAAGAACACCAGCGGGTGCATGTGGCGCACAAAAGCCAACACAAGGAGGTGAAGCGGCACCGCGCGCCGGCGTCTGGCGAATTTTGGAGAGCGCATGAGAGCGCGCAGAAACAGCGCTGGGCACATGAAACTAGCGCTGCTATTAAACGTCGCCTACGACGTTCCACCGATGCCATAATATTGTTGCCTGCGCTGAATTTGGACGCTGCTGAACAAGTTGACAGTATGAGTGCAGAAATACTGAATGATGAGCGCATGCATTTGGCGCGCCGCTCAATTAGTGAGAGCAGCAGTGAGAGCGCCGGTGTGGCGACTGCGAGCGCCACAACACAAGTTGAAACGTCAGCGCAAGTCGCCACTTCTTCGGCATCCACTGACGTCGCTGTGTCTACGTCAGCTGCGGTAGTTTCCTCCTCTTCCTCGCTGTCTACATCCTCCCTCGAGGACTTTAGTTTCTCCTCTCCCGTTGTTGAAACTCAATCTAGCGCCATCTATCGCAACTCAACAACGAATCAGCATGTCGCCGATGCCGCTAAACCCATTCAATATGTCGCGCTCAAGTCGAAGCGCGCACGCTCGGCTGTTAGCGTTAGTGTGCCCGCCGAGGTGCTTCGTAAGCCGAAGGAACCGATTATCATTATCGATGATGTGGAGGAATTCGATAGCGGCACAAATAGTGAACACGACCTAACCGCTATGGCCACAGTAGATGACAAAAGCGAAGACTACTCACACGATGAGCCAATTGAGCCGCGCATGTTGCCGCTACGTCCAGTGCTGCCCAATCCGTATGAAGATGAGGAAATGTCAGTTGTTTATGCAGAGCAACATTCCGAGATACGGCTGATGTGCGAAGTGGACTTGGATATTGCGTCCAGCACGTGGTACAAAAACGGACAGGTGAGTTTCCAACATAAATTAAGTAGTTTTAGAAGATAGTGTATATACAAACATATATATAATATCGAGTTTACAGGAAGGATTCCTTGGAAAAATTAACCCGATTTGGAGAAAAGTTAATTCTCTGAAAGTCAATTCATTACACCTCCTAGTAAAGCTTATTTACCTTAATGATTCGAATTAGATACAAAATTTCGGCGGTTGAATTTTTATTTATTAGCTGGCTGATCAAAAATCCGAACGTCCTTGTGAAGCCAACTCCTGTGTTCTAAGCAAAATACTTAGTCGGCAATACAAATCCACATCATCTTCTTTCATACCCCTTCTGCAGATAGCGTCTGGTAAGAATCCCAGCTTTATAGCATGGACGCCCACAACTAGGGAGAGGCAAGCCTTACAGAGCGCGAGAGATCTCTTGCGATTAATTTTGGGGCAAAATGCTTTTGCGACAACTCATATATGATGGTCAAGCTTCAGCGAAGCCCAGCTATACATGTAGTAGTAGAACACAAGGGGATGCGAGAGCGCCGACCCGCTCCCAATTCTAACGATAGCGGTTTAGGGTGCCTTCCTTGCCAGCTCATCAGCTTTGCAATTTCCTGCGATTTCTCTATGGCCTGGAACACATACCAGTCTTATCTCGAAGACACTTTTTGCTATTGATAGCAAGGTTAGGCACTCTCGACCACTCTGCTATCTGAGTGAATGGTCACTTCTCTGAAGGAGGCTGCAACCGCGGCTTGGAAGTCACTGCACTAGTCAAGATGTGGGAGGCTGGCGTTAATAGAGAACTCCTAATAGTAAACCGCTCCATCAATCTTCTCCCCAAGCTTTGACCTATCCGTAATCTCACTGCAATTCTCATCCAAGGGCTTCATCTCAACCACAACTCTCTCGTCAGTATATGGACAGAGAGGAAGCCGCCAGAGTTCAGTTTGGGCGATTCCATAATCCAAGTGTTCCGGTATAAAGTCAAAGCGTGTGACGATATCCGAGTGTTCCGATACGTGTTTTCTTTAAGAACCCAGATTCTCTAACTCTGATAGCAACTTTCGCAGCCGAATCCCTTTCCAAAATGTCTACGCCCACAATCTGCAAGATGGCGTTAAGTGCCATGCTTGGAGTGGACCTTAGTGCACCACACATGCTGATGTACATTTCGTTGAGTGCGAGCGTTGCTTAATTCCGTTTCAATCACTTCGCACAGAAGACTAAAAATGCGGTGTTTGAGGTTTTATTCAACTACTGTACGCCCAGACAGTCGACAAAGGCCGCGCATTCATCTTGCAGTACTCCGAGATATATCCCTACAGAGAAAGTATTGCTCGGGAAGTGAGCGTCAAAGAGCATTCGAAATGTATCTTCACTGCTTAGGGCCCACTTCCCATTAGCGTTCCTAAGATTCCTCTAGGAAAGGAGAATATTTGCGAGATTCATGACAACCCTCCACTTTTTCGCAGAAGCTTTTCCATGAAGTACTCTTTGCCTCCCTTGAGGGGATCCTCTTTTAAAATTTCTCTTAAAAGCCGATTTTTTTTATTGTACTAATCGAAGGCTTAAACTGTCAAGATTATGTTGGTGAAATGTGTTTTTGATCCGTGAATTAGTTCCATCGCAACACGACTTTGAACGGACCTATGTCCTGAACATTGACAGACGCTTTGAGACTTTGACATGTGTTTTCTCGAAACAAGATTTTTTGAATCTGCGGCCATTCTTGTTCTTGAACCATCCAACCAATTATCTTCGCGTTATTTTGGGCATAGAAGATAAAATTTTTCGGCGCTGCTGCCTACAAAATCGCAATATTTTGATCATGATTTTTAAAACAGGTAAAAGTGGAAAAATCGTGGCAAAAAACGATACTTTATTTTCAAGTGGCCGCCATTTTGTTTCTGTAACAAATTTTTTACATTTTTTAGTTTGTGGCGCCTCTACGGAATGTTATTATTAGGATTCGTTCAATTTTCTGCTTGTAGACAACGAATTGCGACCGGTATCGTGCCCGCAGATGAGGTCGGTTTTCAAAACACCTTTTGCTGGAGCCGCCATTTTGGACGCCATGTTCGACACCCGACACTCAAAAATTCTGATTTTATAGATGAAACCTGGATAAAAATATTGCAGAATAGCGCACATGTCTCAGTCAGTTAACTTTTTCAATAAAAAAATATGAAATATTAGGTATTTTTTGCATAATTATATAAGAGGGCCTCCTTAACTCGGAAGTTTCATTTTATACAACGCCCAGTCGTCAGCTGATCCGCTCCTACGGACCTTGCTGAACAAACATCTGCAGGAATTTCTGATTTCCGAGCTACTACCATAGGTGCTCAAACTGTTCGAAGAAATATTTTCGAATTTCCGGTTGAATTCTGAAATTATGAATTAATCTCTTTCTAATAACTGTGTGTCTTCTTGCCTGTGATTGTAAAAAAGAAATTCAATGCTTTTAATTAAAATATATACGAAAATATCATATATCACTTTACAGGAGAGTTTAAAATGTTCAGCTACACTCGAATTTAGTCCTTCTTCATTGGTTATATTTATTTTTAATTTATTTTTTCGAACTTGTTTACTTTTCTAACAAAATTTCGCCAAAAATCTGAATTTCAATAAAATGTTTCGCAAATTATTTATTATATTTTATTGCATACTCAACGGCGTTTATGCGCTGAACATAGCATAAAAAGCCACCGAAACCAGTGTTAACAAGTAACAACTATGAAAATAATAATCATTATTGAGACTGAATGGCACAATATAAACAAAAGTACACCATAAAACCGACAAAATTACTGACAAATAAATTTGCAGTTAGTTTTTCAACAACTCAACGAAAATTGTGAACAAGTTGTAATTGTTACAACCAGCGGGGAACTAGCATAAACACTGCAAAGCATAAATGAATGGAATGTGGAAACAACAAAAATAATAATAAATCATTACAAATATTAGCAACAAAACGAGCATATTGCATACTTTCCGGCGCGGCAGTGAGGCGTAAATGTAATTACAGTTATATTACAGTGTGGTAACTGCGTTGAATGCATCGAACGAATGCAATAAATGAAAAATATGTATATAAAACTGTGCGCTCGTATAATTTTTATTGTGCTGCTGTTAGTTCGTGAAAAGTTTATTGTGTGCAGCATAGCGACAACAACAACAGTGCAAGGGTTAAAAACGAAAATTTGGCTGAAAAAGTTGGCGGCATTCAACGAATTAGCAACTCATGGCAAATTGTCGGAATATGAATGAATTCGCTGTAATAATGGCTCAGGTGGGCGTTGCGCACCCGCACGTGCTTTACCGTTATTTACCTTTGCGTCTTTTTGCCAATCGGTCAGTTGGCACCACGAAGCTTTTGTGCTTTTTTGGCTGAATTTTGTTTGGAAAGGTTTTGTTTTTCGCTCAATTTGTTGTTGCAATGGCTTTATACTGCACGCGCCGCCAACTTCGGCAGGTAAAATATAATTGTGGCGGACAGTGGCTGGAAAAAGTATGCCGCCGACGTAACGTTTGTGGTATAATTGGAGATAGTTTAACTGCTTTCAGTTAGTTTTTGTTGCTTTTATGAGAATTTGCTAGTGTGTTTATTGGAACTTTTTCAACAGATAATTTTTGTGGCAGAATTCAAATATTTTTCGCTACTATTGACGTATATTGTGTGGGTATTTGTACAGAGGGATGGAAGTTGAATAAAGTTATAATTTCTGACGGTAAAAAATTAAATAAGTATAAAGCAAATAACAATTAACATGAGCGAAGGTAGAATTCAGTAGAAAAACAGCTAAAGTGTCTGTCATGCGCAAATTAAATTCGCGAAAAACAAATGGAAGTGCCAATAAATGAAATGTACAAGATTGAGGGTAAATAAGTGGTAATATTAATTGTTAAATACCAAAAAAAATTTTAAAATATTTTTATATGAAAATATTAATAATTTCCTTCTCTAATCGTGGCGGTATGCCATTATTTTTGTTTATGATCGTGATCTATGCTTGTCGTTATGTGAAGACTTTTTATGAGAATAATGGAGAAAAAATTAGAAAAATAGAGAATAATTAGAAAAAATACCTAGTAATATAACTTGAAGAGGAGAAAAAATATTTCAATATGGCATAGAGTATATAAGGATTATGTTTTAAAAGTTATATGTGCCATTCAGCACGCTTAAGATAAATTCAGCGCTACTTTATTGAAACATATGGCATTTCTATTATGAAATATATATTTCTTGATTAAAATTTCAACAATTCAGCGCATTATCTAAGCGCGTTTTTGAACCAAAGTATTATTATTGCAGTTTCTTTATAGTATTTTTTATTCAGCGCTCTCAACTAACGCTCAAAAAATTTGTGCCAGTAATTAAGTACTTGTAAAATAAATTCAGCGCAACTTTATTTAAAAAAAAAATTATTTCTATTTAAACTGATACGTTTTTTTAATAATTCAGCGCGTAATTTGTGCTCATTTTAAAACATAAAGTAACTCAATACAACATTGGCCACAGTTTTTTTTATAATTTTGTTATTCAGCCAACGCTAAAAAAGTTATGTGAGCCATTTAATACTCTTAAGATGAATTCAGCGTAGCATTGCAAGTTTAATTTAAAATAATATGTTTTAATTGATGTTTTTACAATTCAGCGCAACACCTGGCCACAGTGAAGCACTAAAAGTAACTCAGTACAACATTTATCGATTTTTTTTTTTAATTTTGTTATTCAGCGCTTTAAGGTAGCACTAAAAAAAAGTTATATGAACAATTTAGTACTCATACAACAAGTTGAGCGCATAATCTCTGCTTCTTTTTGAACTAAAATTAACTTAACGCGTGATTGATGACAGTTTCCTATAAATTCTTTTATTCAGCGCTTTCAGCTAACGCTAAACATCAAATAAGTTTACATATTTGAAGTTCCATTTTCTGCTTGACACTTATGTACTATAGAATTAAGGATTATTTGTTCAAATGCATTGCATTTACAGCAGTAATAGCAATATTATTATTAGTAAAAACGTAATTCAGCGCTTTCAAACTGAATTCAGCGCCGTTTTTTCTGCTTTAAATGCATTCTAGTTATAATTTTGATATGCATATTCAACTTTTTGTTGAAATTATCATAAATAAATTTAATTTGGCTCAATCTACTGCATATAACTATAATTTTATAAATTCAGCACAAAATTAGTGATTGCTTTTTCAAGAAACGTCCACTGTATACTAGTATTACTAAATTACTATCAGTTATTTTTTAAGCAGACTTAGTTTCTCTTAAATTTTAAAGCGCTGAAGTCTTCAATGACAAATTAAACTTAAAGCAATTCGGCGCTATTTAGTAAAAATCGAACAGCACTTTAAGCAATTCAGCGCCATTTTCGCTTGCGTTTTAAAATTTTGGAGACAAAACATTGGCAATATTTTTACTTCATATTAATTCAGCTAGAATTAAGTTAATTCAGCGCATATATTTCATTCGCTATGTAATATATATATAAGGTATCTTTATTTCCCTCAAGTGGCGCACAGACCAATTTTCTAGAACTACAAAGCTCGTTGCGACGCTGCACCTTATTGGTATGCCACCATTAGTAGCGACTTCAGCAGCTTTTTTCAGCTTCTCTGATCTTCTCGTCGTTTTCGCTATCTAATGCCAATAGTTTTCGCCTCATCAATTCCTTAGCGATTGCAGCAAGCAACAAAACTGCCAACAAATAAAATCAAGCTCGTACTCAAATATATCTGTCTATGTGCATCCTTGGCAACATGCGCTTGCAACACTTGCCACAATATTTTGTATGCGCCAGCAGATAACAAGCAGTCAGCTTGAAAAGCATAACAACCAAGGAGAAAACGAAAAATTTCGGAAAACAACAACAAACTGCAAAACAATGCACAGCAATCAAGCGGTTAAAGAAAGGGAAGAAGAAGCAGCACAACCGGAGGGTAAGAAGCAGATTTCGAGTTTACTGCAGGCACATACACCGAACTGCAGCGCAAAAACTTACGCTCAACTTAAGCGGAATGCATGCGTGAATTTTCCTTCGTTGTGCACAACAACAGTTGTTGTAGTTATTTTAATGTTGCCTTTTTCTTCATTTTTCTTTGCACTCAATTTCCTCGCCTCGGCTTTTGTCTTATGGCACGGTTCGAGCGCTGCCAATCGCACAGTTTGCTTCATATGCCACAACACATTGCAATGAGCGGCACGTAGATTGGGTTCGCTTTTTTTCTGACCTTTTTGCTTAACTTGTTACTTGCCACATGCCACATTGCGCTGAGCGGCAAATGTGAAATTGAGCAAACCTTCTAAATTTCATGTTTTGGGTGGTGAAATTTGATCTGCTGCCAGCGATGCATACAGCCATAGTTGAAAAAACTTGTGTAAGAAATTGACTTCTTGCAACAGATAAGGGAGCGCCGAAAAAAGTACGATTTCAATGGATGAGGCAAGTGAGAATTGCATGTAATTGAAAGTATTGCGGTACCTAGAGTATATAGAAAGAAATTAAACTGGTTCTCGCAGAATATTGTTGTTATAAGTTTGGCTGATGGCTACTAACTTTAATTAATTTTCAACATTTCCTAAACAATAATTTATAAATAATTTATGTCGCGCTGAATGTTATTTGAAAGTTGTTTTTTTTAAAAACTGGGTAATGAAAGTGTTTACTCTACTCATTATTATGACATTATTGGATTGACAACTTTAGCTGAATATATTTATAAGGCGCTGAATGACAAGCTTTTGTACAGGATATAGAAATGAATTAAAATGGTTTTCGCAGAATATTGTTGTTATATGTTCAGGTGATGGCTACTAACTTTCATTAGTTTTCAACATTTTGTAAACACAAATAGTTTATATTGCGCTGAATACTATTTATACCCGGTTTTTAAAAAAACTGAATAATGAAAGTGATTAATCTACTCGTTATTATGACATTATGGGATTAAAAACTACTGCTGAATATATTTGGAAGGCGCTGAATAACAAAGTTTTGTATGCTGCTCAATAAGCTAACTTCAAATAGATTTTGAAACATTTCCACTTTTCTGATTACTAGTATTACTCAAGGGTTACTTAAGATATTGAAATTAAAACGGAAATATTTAAGAGTTAGAGTCTCATTTCTTGTAATTGATGTTACGCGACCAAAAAATCTGTCTTTTTTGTATATGTGTGGTGATAATAGAGCAAACCGCACATTTTTATTATGCTCTTATCAGAAAGTGTGTGCTGAATTTATGAAAAATGCGCTGAATAACGATCAAACGAGTTAATGTAGGTCGGGAGGAATTTTGTCAACGCCACTTGCCCCAATGTTACAATGACTCAACTTCCTTTCCCACTTTTTACTACATTATACTCTTTTTTTGTAACAAAATATGCGCTGAATTTACAAAATATGCGCTGAATAACGATCAAACGAGTTAATGTAGGTCGGGTGAAATTTTGTCAACACTGTGAGATGATTCTAATAGATTTGCGCTGCGTTGCATGTCCCTACGTTATTATGACCCTGCTTCCTTTCCAACTCTTTACTATATGATAACTTTTTTTGTAACAAAATGTGCGCTGAATAGCGTTCGAACGAGGTAATGTAGGTAATTTGTTGATTTTCTTCACTATTTTCCTCATAACAGTGAGCTGAATCTAATAATTTTGCGCTGAATTGCATTTCTTCTTTCAACAGCATATTTTTTTACTTCATATATTTTAGCAAATAACTACGGTAATTGGTTTTAAAGCTATTTAGACGACATAACGTGCGCACACATGTCAGTGTTAATACAAACGTTCGCACTAATACTCTTGCAATCCACAGCCCACTCATTATGCTGATGAGCTTATTATTAAGTCTGCTTCGTTGCTTTAGACCGATTACGCATGCGCCATGAATTCGATTGGTATTTCGTTAATAAATTTTTTTAATATTATTATTTTCGCAAAATGTCCGCTGAAAAACGCAAAACCGCACCCACATCCAATATGCGAACTGCCAATATGCCACATGCCCGAAGTGCCACCACCAATAACCTAGTAAACAGCGGCGCTGTCACCAAGTGAAACGCAATCAATCTGCCGCAACATTATTGCACACGTCACTGCACATAAAAGTGTGGCATGAGCTGCCATTGGGCACATACACGCAACATGGCTGCACTAACTAACGGTTGTTTGTTGTTTTTGTAAATAGCGATTTACTACGCTCATTTAACGCTTTAACCATGTGACAGGTAGATTTTGCAGCGCTGCCAGTTGACAGCAGCTGGCTAGCGGCCAATAAATTGGCGTGCAACACACAGCACCAACCCATACAGTTACTTATGCATGTGTGGCATATCGAGCAAAGCTGACGTCTAACCATTTGAGCTCCACACTTGCAAAGCAACACCCCTTCGAACGGCCGCAACACCTTAGGCATTGAACTCTTTTCGCTTTGCTGCCACATTTTACTCTGTTGCATCAACAAGCAGGCGAAACGCGAAATGTCAACAAATTTAATAACACATAAATCTAGGCAGTGGACTCGCCGCAACATCACGTATTGCACGAACAGAGTATTTGTTGCTATTGTTTTAGCTGTAAGCGCTGGACCAACACATAACCGTGCTCGGCCTGCATAAATGTATGCAACATGAATTCTGCTGTGGTAGAAATCCAAACGTGCAATACTTGCTTGCTAGCTGTCCCATATACGTGTTGCACCCCATGTTGCAAGTTATTTGCACTTGTGCCAAATGTGATATGCTGTATGCTGTGTGCGCCGCTGCCGGTCCAATAGAGTCAGCGCCGCTGCAGCCTATGTTGCCGCCACATTTAGTGCTCATAAATTTCCAGTTGAACGCATTGATGGGCATTTTGCATTAAGGAGTGGTGTGGCAGCTATGAGTGCCATATGCCGCCACCACCAGGATGTGTGGTGAGCACAGACATGCTTACCAGTGAATATTTGCGCTGCCATATCAATATCGCAGAGCATATCGGACTGTATCTGCTTTTCGGACGACATTATTTTGGGTTTGTGGCCATTTTGTTTAGCAGCCAACAATTTCACATGTCTATCAACAATAAATATATAGATGCCACAAAGAAAGTTGTGTAAACTTTCTAATATGAAAATGAATTATATAAAAATGTTATAAGCAGGGCGCTGAATAGTGCTGAATAGAGCTGAATATCGCTGAATTTATTTTTACAATACGGTAAAGTAGCTAAATTACATATTCCTTATAGCTGAATGGCGCGGAATTTATATTAACTACTAAATTGTGCAGAGATACGCGTAAAGTTTGATTCAATTAAAATAAATTATAGATTTAGTTTGATTTCTGAAACTTATAATTTAAAAAAATATGTAACTTTTGAAACGGGTAGCTGAATAAGTAGTTTTATTTTTAAGAGTTTACACATTTTAATGTGTTCGAAGAATTTAGTAAACATTTCGCATACGCCTACTTGTTTAACAGCGCTGAATATAAAAAGTTATATTTTTAAGCACAAATTCAAATGAAGAACTCAGCTAACATGATAATAAAAAGTGCTGAAAATACTTTTAATTTTCAGCGCGTGTTATTTTTTCCTCTCCTGATTTACTGAAAAAAAAACAGATTGCAGAAGAGGTTGGAGCAGTGCTGAATAGTTTTGTTAATATAAAATGGTGATATTGTTCGATGAATTTGGTTCTCGGATGGCAGCTGAGTAGAACTATGGGCAGACGGGAGAATATAAGTTTCTTATTTAATTTAATTCAGCGCACTTTAGAATCAAATTTATAAACCATTAAGTATAAGAAAACTAAATTCTTGAAATTTCTTATATAAACCAAAATCTTAATACAGTTAATTGGTGAAGCTGCCGCTGAATGTCTTCAGATTGTTGAAATATTGTTAATTTTTGGCCTTATGAATAATATTTTATTATAAGAACTGTTGCTGAATTGAGCTAAACTTGTTAAAAATTGCGAAAATTATTTAGGTTTGGATTCAGTAAATTACATATTGTATCACATTGTAACTAAAGCTGAAAAAATTTGTAGAGCAGTGCTGAATAGCGTTGTTGAAATAAAAGGATGATAGTGTTCGATAAATTTGGTTCTCAGATTGCATTCGGGTAATAGTATGAGCAGATGGTGAACCTATACGCTTATTCAATTTAATTCAGCGCACTTTAGAATCAAATTTATGAGCCATTAAGAATAAGGAAAACAAGTTTTGAAATTTTTTATGTGAACCAAAATATTAATACAGTTAATTGGTGGAGCTGCCGCTGAATATCTTCAGATTTTTGAAATATTATTAATCTTTGGCCTTATAAATAATATTTTATTCTAAGAACTGTTGCTGAATAGAGCTAAACTTGTTAAAAATGGCGAAAATAATTAAAGTAGTGGCAAATCACATATTATGTCATATTGCAATTAAAAATCAGCTGAATTACTTTTTTTTTTAAATTGAATGCTTTTAAAAAAAAATTTGTTAAGCAAATAAAAATGCAAAATATATTTTGAATGACAAAAATCACATCGAATACAAGTTTTTGATGGACTATTTATTATAAACAATTTTTTAATGAATATCAGCGCTGAGTTCATTTTAAATGCGCTGAATAGCATAAAAATGTGGGTTTCACCATTTTGAAGTACAATTCCACTCCTGTGAGCAAATTTGAAATAAAATACATGCGTTTGATATGCAGACCTGATCTCTTTCTAGTAAATACTGCGTAACTCACGTTTGCTGTGTATTTATATGTAAATTTATTCATTTGCTCCAAGCAAATTCAGCGTTTTATGGCATTACAAAAGGAAAAATGTACGTCAAATTTAGATTTAAAGGGCCAAAGGGAAAATAGACATTTTTTGATTTTATATGTAGTTGAATGGATGTATATTACAAATACGAGAGACCTTTATACGATTTTCTATCGATTTTTCTAAAACAGACATTTGCATAATACCCTTCACATATATGTATGTATATATATTGGATTTCCAAAATTTCTCTCTAATTAAGTTATTTTATTTCAATTTAAAAATAAATAGAATTTAATTTAATTTTTTAATTCGATTTGCGCTAATGCGGCTTATCAAAATTCACCGCCAAAGGCTAATGCACATAGTTATATGCAGATTACATGGGCGCTCACAACTGAAAAAGGCGCGGGGATTTCACGCTTGGGGCAAATGCAATTTCCATTTATATTTCTGGTTAAAATGCTAATGCGAAAAGTGGCAGCTGAAATTCGATGATTTGAAAAAATTTCAAAAATATAGAAGGTAAATCTCGAGCTTTAATGCAAATGTTAAATTTGCGAAAATTTCATTGAGATAGTGTAAAAAAACATGAAATATATAGCGTCATATAGCGCTGAATTTGCGAACTTTTTTTTAAGAAGTCGGAGAATTTAAAAGTATTAAATGATAAAGAATTCTTGTCTGATTTCGTAGAACTTAAAATGCGCTAAATTACGTTTATAGCAGCTGAATTGCCTAAAAATTTACTGGAGTGCATATTTGCTGCTCAAATATCGCGCAAATGTTGGGACAAGAAGCGCTGAATACCATTAACAAGTTTTAAGTTCCAATTATTGACTTCCGTGTACGACGTCCGTGCGGAACGTCACAAAATCCAAAACCAATTTTTTTTGCTGCGCTGAATAACATTTATAGCAGCTGAATTGCTTACAAATTGAATGAAGTGTATATTTGCAGCTCAAATATCACTCATATGTTGGGATAAGAAGCGCTGAATACCGTTTGAAAGTTTTTTTGATAATCTCAAATTGCTAAACAGTTATTTTATCTTCTCAAATATTACTTTATACTTGTCATTGTTGTTTTGATTCATATTAAGTTCCAATTATTGACTTTTGTGTACGAAGTCCGTGTACAGAACGTACAAAATCCACAACAAACTTTTGTGCTGTGCTGAATTAAAAGGCATTATGTTTATGGCTGATTTGCTTTTACTAAAGCTTTGAAGCTTTTCTAAGAAATATGCGTAAATTTCATGCAACGTAGAGTGCGCTGAATTATATTTAAAGCAGCTGAATTGCTTAAAAATTTAATGAGGTATATCCTTGTAGCTTAAATACCACTCTTATGTTCAGATAATAAGCGCTGAATAACATTTTAACGTTTTTTTTTAATAATCTGAAGTTGCTAAAAAACTATTTTGCTCTGCAAGATTATATTTACAGTTAGTTTTAGTTTCAAGTAAAAATTTGATGCTCAAACACTGGAATTAATTTTCAAATACAGCTATTCAGCTCACTAAAATATGCAAGCGTGTACAAAAACTTATAAAATTTAACAAGAATCCCGTAAACGACACTAAGTCTAGCACTAGCTTATTCGACGCTTGGCTGTGTCAAAAGGCTTAAAAGCGCTCATTGAGCTGAAAAATACTAGACTAAATTAAGCCAAAAAGTTCGAGAGAATATTACGCAATGCATAATTTTCGGCGCTGGCGAGCTGAATACTAATGCCAGAGTCAGTAATTACTATTTAGTTATGCAAAGTGCGCAATTGCACACAATAAACTAAAGACTTTCGCAAAACAAGCGCCACCAACTGCAGTTACACAGATAACAATGGACGAAAATGAGCAAAACTAAAGCAACAAATAAACAGTGACAGGACTAAGTCGCGCTACAAAAACACAAACAAGCGCAATATTCTGTGCACAGCGGTATTAACGCAGCTCATAAACGACTTAAAGTTTACGGCCTTAAATGCTTCCCACGTACCTCGACACAACCATACACACATACACATATACAAGTATTCAGTGTCGAGCGGCAAAGCGATAGTGAGACCCCTCGCATTTTCACGCACTTACTAATTCCGGCACTTATACCGGCTCTACTGTTTGTTTTATGCAATTTTATATGCCTCTTCTTTTGCTCACAACTTTTTCGCTTCTCTTTAATCCGCAGGTGGTACATGCCATGGATCGCACCTCACGCGCCACCGATTATCGTTTCATTAAGGAGCCAAATGGTGCGCTCACCATCACAAATGTCATGCTCGAGGACGATGGCAAGTGGCAATGCGAGGCGGAGAATTCGCGCAGATACACGGAGAATGCGAGACCCGTCAAATTAGTAGTATTAGGTGAGTATCAAAGTGAATTATGTTGCGTTATGTGTGTGGAGAGTAGGAAAGAGAGTGGCGCTGAGCATACTAAAGAAGCAGAGATTCTAGTTGAGTAATGGCTGTGGCGCGTAAGTGCTATACGAGAGGAGAGTATCGCGAAAGGCACAAGTTTTTGTTAATACCAGCATAACAGCCGCTAAGTAGTCATCTGCGTGGATTTTAGTATGTAATTTTAAGGCCAGCCTAAATGAATGAATATGTTTGTTTGTCGTCTGCACTGACAGAAATGTTATGAATTTGTTGTAAGCGATGAACTGATTGTAATTTTCTCAATGATATTTTTGCGAATTCAGCTTATGATTTATGGATATCATTCGCAAAATGCGCTGAATTGCGCTGAATACGAGAATATAATAATTTCAAAATAACATTTCGAGAAATATAGCCACAGCTTATTGCCAGCTCTTCATTCCATGGCCGCTGAATTACTTCTCCTAATTGAGACATTGATTAGTGCGGCTAAATGTATGACCTTGTACAACACTTTATACGTTAGCCCATTTTAGGGAACTGAACACTAAATTAATAAATTGTTTCGGAAGCTTTTACTGCGAAGAAGCTATTGTCACCTAATACTTTTATAATATACATATCATATTTCTTAAGGCGGCTATAAGTGGCAGGCCCTGAAGTAAGCTGAATGGAAATATTCAGCAAGAGTTACCTCTACAAAGTTCCCAAGCCAATGATAATGATTTAATATATAAGGGGAACATAAAATATATTATCAGCAAGCACGCTGAATAATAATTCTGAATTCCTGCGTGGCGCTGAATTTGATTTTTTAAGTCTTAAGACAAATATTTACAAAAATGTTGCATTTCTATCTTCGCTGAATAGCCCTAATTTGTATTCAGCTACAAACTTAAATGTTGTAATAAAAATAAATTAATTCAAATAATATTTGCTAAATTTTTGGATAACGTTGGCTTACTTTTACTGCAAAAACAATATTTTTTAATTAAATAAAAATTATGCTGAAAATATTCTTCTGTCGAATTTCATTAGTCTTGTACAAAATCTTTCGCAATGTATTCAAAGACACCATATTTCTAGCTCAGCTTCGAAACAGTCCCCTCAACCAACCTCAATCTCTCATCCTGACTGCTGTAGCTGAATGAAATGACCTGAAATTAAAAGTTGGCTACAGCGTGCACTTTGGCGCCACTTGGTGCTGACTTCTGTTCGGTCAACGCTTGAGCCACCGCGTAGAGCTGACGAGCATTTCTGTTGTTGTTAATGACACAAATAGCGCGGCAAAGAACATGGCAGCGCCACTGAGCGCACCCATACACATTTTGTTGCGAATACAATCGCGCTGTGCCGGCATGTTGCGAAAACTTTTCTTGTTCAAGTACAAGTTGCAAAATGAGACTGGAAGAAAGAGAGAAAAACATGAAAAGTTTTTCCAGTTTGTGTGCCGAGCAGTCATTCAGCAGAGTTAGTAAAAATCCGGGGTGTCTCCATGAATGGCTGGTTGGATTTAGTAGCCGCATTAAGCGCCTACTTGTACCCTCTCTTTTCCACGCTTCCCAGTGCTTGGAAACAAATAAACAACAGCAGCAAAAACGGCATCACCAAAACCCTGAAAGTTTGAAAACTTGTGGATTGCAAACCAAAAAAAAACATTAAATTAAAAGTGAGCCATAAAAACTTTCTAAATGACCAAAAATTATACCCGAAGCTTTGCTATAGCTAACTCAGCAAGATTTATGGTTGACATACTTTTTGGGCGCCTGTCAATATTGCACAACCACCGCCGCAGGCTTTCCGCCATGTAACTTATGAGTGTCTTCTTTTCTAGCCTCATCAAGCAAAGCCAAAAAGATACGCTTCCAAAACTTTTCTTTCACTGATTTCACATTTCTAAATTCCTTCTTATAATTTTTAGACAACCCTTTGCTGTTATTGTAGCAATAAAGCAGCATTCAAACTGAAATTCCAACTCCAATTAATTTTGTGTAATTTTAATTGCTTGTAGATCGCCCGAAGCCACCGTATTTGTTGATCGATTCACGGCGCCTAGACGCAGGCAATATTTTTGTACCAGTCAAAGAGAATTCCGAATTGAATTTGGCTTGCGTAAGTGAAGGTGGCAATCCCAAACCGACACTCACATGGGAGGTGTTACTCAGTCCCGGCGTGGATCGACATGCGCAGAAAGTGTCCGCTGAAGTATTGGAACTGGAAGAAGTGAAGAATGACAAGGTAAGTAGGGGAATATTATTAATGAATTAATGATATAAGCTGCCAGAGTTATGAAGTATAAAATGAAGTTGATAGATATTAAGATTGCGCTGTATTGAAATGTGGGCCGCTGAAAGGTCTGAAAAATAGAAAGCAAAGATTATACTCTTTAAAATAAAACTGTGCTGAATTGAATTGCGAGTCCCTGAATGGCACATTTAATATATTTAAGTTATTTTAAAATAACAATTATAACTTGTTACGTTCAAATGTATGCGCTGAATTGAAAAACCTTACAGTTGAGTCGCTGACGAAATGTAATGTTGAATGTAAAGGGTTATGCCTATAATCTTTTAGTAAGGTAATTTTACTTTAGCCAATCTGTTGGTATAGCTATATTCAATAAGTTCAATAAGCAAATTTTGAATATAGTTTTATAAGTTCTCTATTCAAAATTCTGTCTATTTTTGATCGAGTAAAGAAACAGAACCGCTAAATAAGTTAACAGTTTACTCTACAGACAATTAAATATGACTTTCAGAAGGTTAGCTAGAGTTTTACTTTTAAAAAGCATTTGCTGAATACATGTTTGAACACCCTGAATTTTTATAAAATATTAATTAACCAATTAATGTTGTGCTGAATTGAGTTTGTTTGCGCTGAATTGAAATATTTTTTACTACAAACATTGCTTCAGCGAAGAATGTAAAACATGTTATTAGTGTCCGCTGAATTATTTATTTGCAATTATTTCGGCTCTATTACTTAGCTTAGCGAATTAAATTAAAGATATTCGATAAATTGCAAAATTACGTAAGAAAACTATTTCCTTAATACAAATTTAAAGCTCTAAATACCTATAAAGTATACATTAATTACTTAAAGTTGTGCTGAATTGAGTTTTCTTCCGCTGAATTGCACATTTTTTACTACAAAAATAGCTTCAGAGAAGTATACAAAATAAGAGTTTAGTGTCCGTTGAATTATCGCTTATTTGCTATTCTTTTGCTCCATTTTTTTTTTACTTAGCTTAACTAGTTAAATGAAAGATACACATTTGAAATAAATTATAAGCTCCAAAAATTCACTAAAAAATAATTGCTGAATTAATATTCAAAGCACTGAATTTGCATTAACATATTTTTACCAACTAAATTTGTGCTGAATTGAGTTTCTTGGCGCTGAATTTTACATATTTTAGTACTAAAAATTGTTTTGATGAAAAACACAGAATCCGCGTTTATTGAGCGCTGAGTTATTACTTATTTGCAATTTTTTCTCTTCATTTGAATACTTAACGAACTAAACTTAAAATATTTGAAATAAATTAAAAGCTCCAAAAATACATAAAGAAAACAATTGTTGAATTAGAATTCATAGCACTAAATTTCCATAAAATATATATTTGCGAATTAAAGTTGTGCTGAATTGAGTTTTCTGGCGCTGAATTGAACATCTTTTACTACCAAAAACTAATTTGGCGAAAAACAAAAAACCTGTGTTTTTTAAGCGCTTAGTTATTATATATTGGCAAATTTCTTCTCTTCATATGATATGTGTCAAAAACTGCAAAAATGTATAAAAAAATGTTGCTGAATTAATATTCAAAGCACTGAAATTTCATAAAGTATATATTTTTACAAATTAAAAATGTGCTGAATTGAGTTTTCTGGCGCTGAATTGAATTTTTTTATGCAAAAATCGTTTGTAGGAAGCATGCAAAACCTGTGGTTAGTGCCCGCTGAATTATTACTTATTTACAGTTTTTTAAGTACTTTGCTTAGCGAATTAATTTCAGCTAAGGGAACCTAAGTACTAAAGCAGCACTAAACTTTTTACATTAAGCTTCCGTATGCATATACATAGATATATGTATATGAAAATTATGAATGTATAAAGATTAGTTTACTCTTTTAGCAACAAGACACAAAGTATTGCTCCCTCCGCTTTATACATATATCTATTTATGTAAGCATTTCATTTATTCGCATTACTCATACGCAATGGCGCCCCCAACAGTCTACCCTATATTAGAAAAGACTACTTCAAATTACATGCTCTTAATTGTTGCTTTTGTTATCGTCTTGAATATGCAAAAAACCATACAATTTCATTGTAGAAGTTGGAAATTTAAATTGCCAACAAGTAAGTGGCAATAACGCAGTTGAATGAACTAACAACCGCACCAGAGATTGTACTATGTACTGGCAATTAACGACCGGATGTGCAAATTGCAACAGCACTTGCGCTCACTAAACGCATGCAAAAAGCTGAAATGAAGAGATTGTGTACTAACTTCTATATAAATTCATAAGTACTTGCTTCGGTGATTGTGTGCGTGTAACTGTAGAGGCATCGTAGCTGAAGCCGTCGGATGTTGCGAATCATTTGCTAGTTATCGTTACTGAATGCAGTTGATGGATATATGGACACATGGCATGTCAATAAATACGGAGGATGTCCGTTACTTATACTTACATCAACACACAAACATTCGCGTGACTGTGTGTGTATCTGCGCGCCTGTGCCATAAACTATCATGTCCGGCTAGTTATTACTTTGCGTAGCTGTTCGTAAACAAGAATTTCCATTTTACAGCAAATTTGTGTTAATATATGGTATAAACTTTAAATTGCCATGTAAATGTAACAAATTTTCGAGAAAATTTTTATGTCCGTTATGTCCCAGTTAGTGCGGATTCAATGGCTGCCTGGTTATTTATTTTATAACGCAGCAGTGTAAATAGCGAGCTGTGCGGCAATGTGTGTGTATTGCTTATCGTTACATAAACATACGGACATAATGTGATAAATGCGTACACATATCTACGAGTACATGTTTGCTTACAAACCGTGTAGAAAATACTACTCTAAGTAAACAGTTGTGGTACATTATCATAAAATCTCTTGCAAATATTCGGATTTTAGTCCTACATTAGCTTATAGGTACAAAATTATTTAAAAATAGCGCGCTGAATAACCGTTTATATTGCTGAATAAACAATAAGTTCGAAATAAACTGTATTTCATTCATTACTACAGCTATTGGATATGAAAAATGAAGTGCTGAATTCGCTACGTAACCTGCTAAGTATATTTTTGATATGTCAACTAAGTAATAAGCCATATCTTTAAATTAGTGTAGAATAATGGTGCGCTGAATACGCTTTTACGTTGCTAAATTGAGATAATAATGCGCTGAGTACAATTTAATGTTGCTGAATTGAGGTTTAATTGGATATTATATGATTTACATGTAAAATCGAAAAATTGTATGTCCTAAAATGTAAGCTTTGTTTGCAACTAAATCAGCTGAATATCCTGTTTATTATTTTAGGTTAGCTGGGTAATAAAGCAAGCCATTTAAATGGTGTAAAATCATGACATAACGATTTAATGCTGATTTTAAATGCATCACACAGCGAAAAACATTTGCTGAATTCTAGTAAAGTTTAAAGGTGTATTTTAGAGCGCTGAATATAGTTGAATAGATTTAATAGAGTAATATTAAAACAATAAACTGGTGCTAAATGCATTATACAGCGAAAAACATTTGCTGAATTATAGTAAAGCTTAAATATTTATATTTTACAAGCGCTGAATACAGTTGTATAGATGTAATAGAGTAATATTTAAGCCATTTTTAATAAAAACTACTTAGAAGTGTGCGCTGAATTCAAAATTTAATGCACGTAAAATGCATATACAGCTAAACTCAATTATAGTTTTACGAGTGTTTATATGAAAAATAGTTGCTGATTTGTACATGAACACAATAAACAGTATTTGTATTATTTCAAACGCCCTTGTCAGCAACCAATTCAGCACTTTAATATTACATAAACAAATAAACGATTAAGTTATATTTCGTACATATAACTACAACTAAACTTGAAGATAAATGTTTTTTGTCGAATGTGAATAATAGGTGCTGAATTGAAAATAGCATAAAATGTTTCTTATTGAATGCAACGCTTTAGCAAATAATTTTAACAGCTGAATAAAATGTAAGCACGTTTATCATAAGAAAAATTAGAAATTTATAAGATTGTTGTCATAAAGAACAGGTACTTATACGTGCTGAATTAGTTTTCTTGTAGCTGAATAGCTTACTATTATTAAATCATAATAAAATTTCTTAAATGGGAATTATTTCGAACCTTAACTGGTCTGCTGAATTCGTATTGAATTTGCTGAATGTATATTTTTAAATTTAAAACCCCAATTTTTTTTTATTTAGTAAAAATTCCACCACGTGTTTTGCTGAATTGGTATAGGTTTAGCTGAATATATATTTTTACATTTAAAATCCCACTTTTTTTGTGTTAGTAAATATTCCGGCATGCCTTTTTGATCCATATTTATTTACACACCACTTTTCGAATACACATACACATAAAATTTGAACCCATACAAGCCACCCTGCACATATTCAAGCTGATAGACAGTTGAATGGACAAGAGCCAAGCAGAGTTGAATGGACGTCACCGCAGCGCGGTCTTTATGCGCATATAAAGAGTTAACTCATAAATGAAAGTGCACATACTGGGACTTAGATACATATGAACATGTATGTGGTAAGCGAAACTGGCAGTCGACCTTGTATGTGGCTTGTTTGACTTCTATATATGTGTATGGTTATATATGTATAAGTACTTGTATATAAAAATTAATGTAAAGTCATATGTTTGCATTAGTATATGTGCGGTTATCCATGAATGTGTCACTTGATTGTATGCATAAATGGCTATATAAAGTGACTAATTTGCATAGTAGGAGTATTATATATATAGCCTGCCACCGAAGGAACCTAAAAGCAAACGTACAACATATGAGAACTGTATTTTTTAAGTAAATTAAAGGGTTAGTTCATAGAAAATAAGCAAAAGTTTGACTCAAATATACACATACTTATGTAGTCATGTGTTTGCGTATATTTTTTCACTCAGCTAGCCGCTGAATCTGTGCTTGTTGCTTTCAATATCCCCTAAGTTTTATAAGCTCGTACACCAGTAACCTCTTTACAGCATATTTCGCTTATATTTCATTTAATTATTGTTAGGAAACTTTTAATTGAGCCAAAGTATATGCTAAGCTGATGTATGGGAAAAATATTTCTATTAACTAAATTTCTATGAGAATAGTTTATTCCCGCTTAATATGTCCAAATAGATATTTATTACTTTTCTTTCTATGATTTTCACTTGCTTGCATATTAATTTATTAGTTTTCATGGCTTGCCACTTCATTATTTTTCCATTAACGCACACTTTTGCCGCTGAAACAGTCAATTAAAGCGCTTACTTTTGCATAAGTGCACAGCTATATACATATATATGTATATGTATATATACAATTAGACACTTGTATGCAATGTGTCTGAGCATTTCAAGCCACTTGTTAGCTGTCAGTTAGCAACGTTTTGCTACGTGCAACAAATCATTTGGCATAGTTGGCCACAAATCTGTGGCAACGACGCTGTCTGGACAAACGTTGTCTTCACAAGATGCTCAAATTAGAATCTCAATCCAGTTCAATGAATTTATTAATAATATATAATATAAATATATACATATTTTGGCATGTCAGGGTTATTGACCCATCATGAATAGCTTGAAAGGTAACATAAAGTCTATCAACTCAAAAATAGCGCGCTCGCTCAGAAAATTTCTTACCTAAAGATGGCTGAGCCGGTATTTTGTATGTACACAGGTAGCGAGTGTTTCTTTTAAGTTTTCTAATTACTAAAATAACAACAAAAAGAGCTTAAGATCCCAACCGCGAAATCTATAAATCTGGTAGGCAAGGATATATTCAATTTGGAAACCGAAGACAATACGACGCTATCAATCATAGATCATTTCATAGTCAATACAAATACTCTACTAATATTCTTTGAACTACAGTAATCAGAGCTGGACTTCTCTTACTGAGTTCATAATCTTTATAAATCACGGTTCTTCCAAGTGATCTTACGTGAAGAGAGCCGTTATGTGCTGCCAGTTATTCGCATTTTTTGACGATGATCTAGCCATTCAGTTTTCTTGTCTCGCATGAACGAAATTTCAAATACCTAAGATCTATACGAATATATGCTTTCCTAATCTACCGATTTATCTAAATTCTTTAATAATATAATAAGTTTGAAGTCTAGAATTTGGTAACATTTACACTCTCAAAACAGCTCATTAGAGAAAGTAAAATCTCAAAGCCTAAGATAACACTTTTTATTATACTATAAGGAGATCTTCAGTACTCTGGCTTTAGAAGCCATTATGCCATTATTTAAGATGTAGCATATAAAAAGTAATAACATACTTTGGAGATTCTTGATGCCCTTAGATGATATCAGTTAAGCTTAGACTTCCATTAAAAATGCATAAGTAGCGAAAGGCATCCTTTTTCAATATGTTGGATGCTCATCTGGTAGCCTAAGAAGCCAAACAAGCTTCAATTTCACTTGAAAATAATTGAGTTCGAGCAGTTTACTCTCAGTCGTGCGTAGTGCTTGGCTTCTAATCGCCAACTAATGTTTTATATTTTTATATTACTCTCTTAGTAAGTTCATGGACTTAGATGTGGGCTATGTTTCGCTCTGCAATTCGAAAAAATTCAGCTTAAAATAACTCAAACTGAATTTTTTTCGCTCATATTCACAAGGCTTATTTTTAGTGCTTATATATATGTACATATGTTCTGTTTTAACAATCAGAGCTTGGCTTCTACCAATCACAAGGTTTTCATAAAACTCACTCAAATCCGACCCAAACTCATACCTGCTTTCCTGTTCACTCAACCAATCGTATATACTGCAAACCACATGAACCTTTTGTCACAACTCCAATGCGTATTTTAAGAGAATCTCTACCCGTACTCGCTATTCATTTTATTCTCTTGAATGTAATTGAGTATATGTTTTTCGCAAATTGTTTGGTTGCGGTTGTAGCTTGGTGAATTTAACTAATGGAAATTCATTGTGGTGAAGCAACGGTTTCAATCTCGAACTGCACCAACAAACAGTCTAAAACAAAAGCACAAACAAAAACTTAAATATATCCAAGCTTTATATTGTATAATACATTTTGTAAGATAATACCAAATAGCTTTTACTTAAATTGAAGTTTTTATGATAACAAGTTGATTTTAAAATTAAAAAAATATATTTAAATACAAAATATACATGGCTTCTATTTAAAAGCACGACAATTCAGCTGCAGTAAATGCAATTCAGCGGAAAAAAAATAATAATAAATTTAAAGCAGGTGTTCGCAATTTGCAAAACATACCTTATTCAGCTCGATTAAGTGTAGTTATTAAGCGAACTAATTTTTCTAGAAGCCAGAGAGGCCAGACAAACTTCAATACAGCCTTGATGCGATTTAGCCAAATTCAGCGTATGAAATACCATCGTTAAGTATTTCTTTTTATGCTATAAAAATGTAAGTTATTGGTAGTTTATATCATTCAGCGCGCCGGAGTCTAATTCAGCATAATCTGAATCTTCGTCGGAGCAGCCTCTGGGGCAACGTATCGCTTTTCAGTCAAATTCTGCGCAATTCAGCTTATACTTTGAGTCAACATTATTATTTTTTTGAATTTCAGTATCTAAGGTAGGCATTTATATTAAATAATATTTTGGAGATTTTGATTTCATCGTTAAATAATTCTTTTTTGTTATAAAAATGTAAGTTATTGGTAGTTTATATCATTCAGCGTGCCACAGTCTTATTCAGCGTAATCAGAATGGCTGTTGGAGCAGCCTCTGCGTCAACGTACCGCTATTCAGCTAAATTCATCGCAATTCAGCTCACACTTTGAGTCAAACTTATTTATTTATTTTTTTTAGTTTCAGTATCTATGGTAGACAATTCTGTTAAATAATATTTTGGACATTTTCATTTCATCGTTAAATATTTCTTTTATGCTATAAAAATGTAAGTTATTGGTAGTTTATATCATTCAGCGTGCCACAGTTTTATTCAGCGTAATCCAAATGCTTGTTGGAGCAGCCTCTGGGGCTACGTACCGCCATTCAGCCAAATTCAGCGTAATTCAGCTCATATTTTGAGTCAAATTTATTATTATTTTTTTTTTTTGAATTTCAGTAACTAAGTTAGGCAATTATATTAAATATTATTTTGTGCATTTTCATCTCATCGATAAATATTTATTTTTGTTCCAAAAAAATGTAAGTTATTGGTAGTTTACATCATTCAGCACGCGTCAGTTTTATTCAGCGCAATCTCAATGCTTGTTGTAGCAGCCTCTAGGGCAACGTACTACTATTCAACTAAATTCAGCGCAATTCAGCGCTTATGATATTTTATGGAAGTCTTTGAATTTTTATATTGAACTACCTTTAGCTCCAAAAACTACTGTGTCTGGCATGCACATATTCATTTTTGTTTTCCGCACTCACTGAACACCGCCGTTCACTTAATACCCTATTGCACTCGCTCACCACCATTCGCTTTCACTTTGCTCTCATTCCTCACGGTGCCATAATTTATTTACATGCTGTGAAAAAAATATACGCCTGACATTAAGCGGCACACTTTCACGCCTCTTGCTAGGCTTTTGTCAAATTTCCATACCAACAGCTCTCAAAGGACCCACACACATACCAACCAACAGCATGAAAAATGCAACACTGTTGCCAAAAGTATTTCAACGCTGTCATTTATTTTCATTTGGCGCCACAACCTTGCGCCCGCCACCACATCACGAAGTTCAGCTTCCTGCACGCTCTCACTGTGCTTTATTTTTTTTTGTCTTGTTGCTTTCTTTTTTCGTTGCATTTTTAAGTGGCTTTACAGGAATTCGCCTTAAAAATGCAACACTGGCATTTTGCAATGCGCCTGGTTTTAGAGCGTGCATGTGGGGGCGTGTGTCTGTGATACGCACATGTGGCACCAAAGTGTTGCAATGCATGAGCGTGCGTGCTGGAGAGTATGTAGATTTTGCAAACACCTCAAATGTTAGTCCAAAAGCGGAGCGGCGGCTCGAGCCGGGGGTGCGAGGTGCGCGCAACGTAGGTGGCCTCAGCGTATTTTATGTAAATTTTTTACTGCATACGAAATGTTTTCGAAAATTTTTACCCAACACCAAAAGTATTTTCACACATGCCACTGCCTACATACCCACCATCACGCGTGTGTGTGTGTGTTGTTTGTGTTATGGTTCTCTTTGTTTTTCGGTACTTTGTTTATCTTTGCACTACTCACTGGTTTCATGCAACTTTTTGTGTTCTTCTCATTTCAGGACAAAAACGCATATAAAATCAATGGCGGCGCGAAAAGCGAGGCCCGCTTGCCGGCTGTTTACCGTGCCCATCACAATGCTCGCATTCTGTGCGTTATGGAGCATCCGACGTTGAAGATACGCCAGAATGCATCACTGCTACTCGATGTGCAATGTAAGTAGAAGGGTGGAGAGAAGGCCAACCAAAAAAAGGTTGTTAAGCATTGATGAAGAGAAGCGTGTTTTATTTTTGAAAACTTGAAATAGCTAAAGCGCTTTCGTTTGTGGCATATTTTTAGGCGCAAACACTAGGTAGATGATTAGATTTTAGTTAAAAAAGACAAAATACAACGATTTTTGTGTTACAAAATTTAACAGGAATTAATTCATTGAGCAAGTTGAATCTAAAGAGCTTTCATTTAAGTCTAAATTGGAAGATAAATAGAAACATAAAATGTTAGAGCTTTCGTTTGCACAAGGCTTTCAAGCATGAGCTTTAAAGATATAAGAAACAAGTTCTCACTGGGTTCTTCATTCTGAGCTTTTATGAAAGCTTTGTGGCTTGAAAAAGTAAAAATTTCAAACCAACTCAATCCGTTGGTGGCTAAAACTTAAGAGCTTTCATTTGCACAAAGCTACCAAGCAAGAGCTTTAAACATATAAGAAAAAAAAAGTTTTGCAACATGGAGATTCTTCATTTTGAGCTTTTATGAAACCTTTGTGTCTTGAAAAAGTAAAAATTTCAAACACTCAATCCGTTGATTAACAGTCACTCACTATTTTTGATATTCGTTATTATTGCCGAAAGAAAAATTATAATGAAAATGAAGCTTTTAAAGCTTTTGAAAATAGAAAGAGAAGAGACCAAATATAATATATAAATAAAATATTTAAAGTACGAAAAGAATATATTGTATATTACAGAGAAGCATGTTTCCTTCTGAGCTTTTGTGAAAGCTTTGTGGCCTGAATAATTAAAAACTTAAAACCACTAGTTAACAACGACTCAACATTTTTTGTCTTCGTTCTTATTGCTGACAACAAAAAAATATGAAAAGTAAGCTTTTAAAGCTTTTGAAAATAGAAAGAAAAGAGACCAAGTAAAATATGTAAAATTTTTAAACACATTTTACTATAAAATGCTGGCCAGTTTTATAGTTAAAGCTCAATAAAATTATTAAACTTGCTCTGGAGCTTTAAGCTCGTTCATTTATTTTTTTTTTTTTCAAATAAAAAATTTCCTAAAATATTTAAGTATGTGCGATTTTATTGTTACTCGTTAATTGATTGGCAATTCTGATTAGAGTTTAAGATTTGAAAAGAATTTTTTTTGGAAATGTATACAACTTCCGTATATAAGTAAGGAATTTGCTAGAAGAAAAGCTGTCTTCCCAATATTTCGCTTTTAATTATAATATTTATTTTTTAGTATGTTTTGCTTTTACTTTGTTATATTTTTTAATATAATGCATCAAATGCGTTCTCTCAAAGAGCTTTAAGCTCTCTTATTAGATTATGTAACAGTTTTCAATAATTTATCTACGAATGTCCCTTTATGCTAAACAAATATTCAAATAATTCGTTCCTTAGAGCTTTAAGCTCCGAATATTAGCCTAAAAATATCTTCATTCTTCGACTCAAAACCGAAACTTTACACCACTTAACGACCTCACCCTTTATTAAAAACGAATGTGCAGCTCTAACTCTCAGCTTAAGTAAACGAATTCTAGCAGAATGTGTGAAAAAAGCTTGCTAATGATACCGTTATTCTCACATGTACTTATGTGCACTTGTGCTCATAACATTTTCCACAAAATGTTATTTACAAAGTGACTTTAAAAGCAATTTGCTACTTTTCTTCAGCCCGTTTTTGCTTCAATGTAGAAACAAGCTTGACACATAAGACACTCTTGCAACACATAGCACAGCAAGTAAACTTGTCACATCATCGACAGGCTCCAAGCAAGTTACAGTTTATGCAGAATGCGTCACTGAGAATGTGACAAAAATCTGTAAGAAAAGTCAAGTGACTTTAAAAGTTCCAAGTGGCAAAGTTATTAAACTCTCATTAGCGTGCAACACAAGGCGCTATTGTTATGTCATAGCTTACAAAGTAAGTGAGCGTGGCATGATAATGGAAATTGAATAGGTAGTTTTTGTAGGTGTCAGTAAGCAACAAAAATAACAATTGGAGGAGTGTAGTCGAAGTAGCAGATAACAGATGTAGAATAAGAGATGGCTGCTTAACTACTTTAAAGTCACACTAGTATTTGGATTATGTCAAAAACAGCAGAAGAAGGGTTCATTTAATATAGTTGATTTTGTTTGAAAAACTTTAATGCTTGGACAGAAAGTAAGACATTAACTCAACTTCAAGAATAGACCGAAAACGACTTCTATGTATTTTCGCAATGTCGAAAAGGGGCTTTACTTAATAGAACCCCCAACCTAGAATTTTTAGATCAAGCCTCTATTTTTTATATACGTTTCTTAAAAGCTGAATTAAAAAGTCTCGGCATGCCAAAGAAAAATAAAAAAACAATTTTTGCAAAATCCTTTTTTATTCAACATTGTTCGCTTGAAGGCAGATGCATTGATTATAGCGTTCATTTTCGATATCATTTTTGTAGTACGATTTGTTTCAAAATAGAAGTAGGTCTCCATTTCGGCGACCACCACTTTATTTGATGGAAAATTTTTCCCAGCGAGCATTCTTTTGAGAACTGAGAACAGAAAATAGTCGCTGGGGGCCAGATATTGAGACTACAGTGGATATGGAAGCAATTTGAAGATCAATTCATAAATTTTTGTCTTCGTTTACACGCTGCAATAACACTATGTTAAAGTTATTGACAGACCTTCGAGATCAGCTTCCCAACCACAGATGCCATGACCTTGTCAGTCGACTGTTAAGTTTTTCCATGCTTTGGAGAGGATTCATCATATGCACTTCACTATCGATTGACTCGTCGTTGATTTTAGTCAAAAGTGAGCTCGCGTAGCGCACTCTCAGCTTTCTCTTACCCAAATGTTCGTAAAAGACATATTAGTATGTACACGTTCAGCTGATCTCTCGGAAGTGTCTGCTATCTCAAACAATTTCATTTTACGACCATCCAAAATTATTTTGTGGAATTTTTTGATATTTTTGTAGAAAACAGCCGTTTGTGGTCGTCCACTGCGTTCAGCGTCTTCGGTGCCCATTTCATCACGTCTGAACTTAGCATACCAGTGATGGTTGATGTTTCTGTTAGAATAACGCACGAATTTGACTCCATAGTGGCCTTAAATCGTAAACACGATTTTGAAACTCGTTCTCTTGATGTCCTATTTAAGTTGAAAACAGCGGCTGGGATTCCCAAGCTTTTCCTAACAGCCATTCTGAAACTGTTTTTAAAGTCATATTCCGAAATACCCTTTATTGCGCGTAGAGCTACAAGTTTAAGAAGTTACATGGGTTTCAAAAAATCGATTTCTTTTATTCTCTTATTAAATCCCAAAGCACCTCTAGAATATTTTCCTAAACTTTAAGTTGATCCGAGTAATAGTTTCGGATATACAGCCTTGAAAATTTGTGCGCTCGAGGCTAGCTAGGCTAAGTGCGCCGTCTCTTGAAGCGGTGGTTTTAAAGTCCGTAGGCAAGATTTATCGAGAACTACTCAACCGATCTTCATGAGGAAAGGCCGAGAAAACCCATGTACCCCTTTAATGTCTTCAATTGACTCAAACGGTTTTCCCGGAGCGGTCGTTTAAGTTCACTGAATAGTCAGAAGTCACACGAAGCTAAGTCAAACAATGCATAACATACAAATAGTATTACTTGTTGACAGTTTGACCGGTCGGAAGGAATTCGCAGTGCACCACACCTTGATAATCGAAGGAAACTGTCAACAAAACCTTGATTTGGGTTTTACTTCAACGTGGTTTCTTTGGCTTCGTCTCACCTTTACCACGTTATTCGACGAATTCATCGTTCTTTCTGTCGTTCCGTTCGTCAAGAATCTTATGATTTATGACATCCTGGTAGTCGCAAAGCATCGTTACACAGATGTCAACATGGCGCTGGTTTTCAAAAAGACTTTAGTACTTTTGGAACCGAACATACCTTCACTTTTCTTTGGCCGAAATGGTCTTTCAACATGTTTTTTACTGATTCTTCCGAAATTTGAACGATGTCAGTAAGCCTTCTGACCGTTAATAGTCAATTCTCAAGCCCAACTCCTTTATTTTAGTGACGTGATGATCACTAGTTGGTGTTGATGGCCGTCCTGGACCTTTGACCTAAAGAAAAGCAATTGTAAATCATCAATAGTGACTCCTCAGATGCTGTGAGAGTTTGGTGTGAAGGTTTTCGACTTATTGAGGTTGTTTTCTACCAAGAAAAAAGACTTTTACGGAAAAGGTATTGCAGTAGCAGAAGGCACCTGCGATTTGAAAATTTCGCCCTTATATTAGGTTTATTGTATATATTTCTCAAACATTTCAAACTAGATTACCCAAATTTTCACCAGACAAGTCATTTCGATATTGTTAATTTATGAAACCCTGTATATTCGATATTTTGAAATAAGCGAGGATCAAAATCAGGTTTTATTTCTTCTGAGAGTTGGTTTTGTCGGCATCACTATCTTCAGCGTGAAGTGTTCAGGCTAAAGTCAGACAGGTTAGCTGACATTTAAGTGCACTTCAATTGGTAAAGAAGAGGCAGTATCTAGGTTCGAGACACCATAAAGCTCTTGAGTAGTTTTTCTAAGCCTTCAACTTTTGCCTCAAACTATCATGCAGCGCCCAATTTGGGTGCGGCAGTTTCCTGTCTGTTCCAAATCACAACTTGACGCCATTGTCATCAACAAGCGACGAGTAGAAGCCGTTTCGTTGTAATTCCGCACCAAACTCATTTCATAATCATCCATAAAATACAAGAATGTATAACTTCGTAATCACACCAATTTCGTTTAATTTCTATACCCTTCCACTTGACTGCGCCTTTGCGCTATCACTCGTGCCGAAATGTCCGCACCGCCCCACAGCGTAAACGCCTCGTCAGGCGATTACACAAGTGCCACAAAAACAACTGCGATACAACTTTTCGGTAGGCGGATATCCGGCCACATAGCACACAAACACACATACACATGTGAACGCACTCATACTAACGCGAAGGGATGGCGTTTTGGCCAGAATTTACTATACAACTGCGAGGAATAGTTGAGCAGACAACTTTTGCTGCGCTGATTTCAACTGTTGTTGTTGTTGTTGTCATCTTGTTGTTATTTGATTTTCCATTTGTATTTGTATTTACCAGCGCATTTGCCCTGTATTTGTTTTTGTTGTGCGCTAAACACGCGCCGCATTTACATTTACTTTAATTATAAAAGTTTTTCGGCAGCAATGTACATATATAAGTGTGTGCGTGTGCGTGTGCGTGTGTGTGTCAATAATAATAATAAAGTTTTTAATTAAAAAGCGACAAAACGGTGCAAAGTCGCATCGTGTGTGCGCCAACTAACGGCAACACCTACCAGAAAAGGCGGCAAACAACAACTCCACTGACATTCGTACTTCCAACGCCTAACTGTATGTAACGCTTTCCGCGAAAAGTTTGCTTTCACTTCTACCTTAATGTCTTAACTACTATTTGTTGTCGCGTTCACTACGCGTGTAGTCATTTGAATTTTACATCTTAATACTATTGCCTCAGCCCTTGTTACTTACACACCTACATACATGGGTTTGGATAAATTTACCACTTTCTTTTTGCCTTTCCACAGATACACCTTCATTCGCCATTTCACGCACACCCGGTTTCGGCTATCCGCTGCGCGAAGGCATCGAAGTTTCGCTGAAATGCGATGTTGACTCAAATCCGCCGAGCACGCCGCGTTGGCAGAAGGACGATGGTGACACGCCGGTAAGTAGACTATGTATTTATGTTTGGAAAATTAAAATAGTTTCTTTATTACAATTGCGCTAAGTTTATAAGTGTGGAAAGAAATTTTTTTACAAACTGGAATAACCAAGGCTACAATTATTTTCGGTAAAGGGAACCTGTCGAAAATTAGTAAAAAAAAATAAGTAAATACGTTAGCTTTGTTTACACCGAAGCTATAATACCATTCACATACAAATATTGTCTTTCAATTAACTTGATTTTAATGATTCAGTTTGAATACCAGCTAAATGCTATATCAGTTCGATTAGAGTAATTTGTCTGGAGATTGTGCCGCTGCCTTAGACAGTAATCCTTGCCAAATTTCATGAATATATCTTGTAAAATGAAAAAAGTCATTTTTTACACAACGATTGATTTAAGTAGAGGTACTGAGTTGTGTTAAGCTTTCATGTAATTTTTTTCAGTAAGTTTAGGTTAGGTTAGATAAGGTTAATCTGGTAGGTCATTAAGCCATACATAGATCACTTTGGTCTTTTACGATACCAGTTGGAGTTCAGCTGCTAAGTCCAAGAGGAGTTGATGCGAATTTTAACAGACTTTGCGGTTTCACTATCGATACCTCCTCCCGATGCGTACAGCGTAATCTCGCCAATGCGGGACAAGTTCGCAAGAGATGCTCCATGGTTTCCCTAGTGCCCTGCTCTGGTTACTTCCTGCAGTCTTTTCGTTCTGTCAGCCTCATCCTGAGGGTGTTTGCAGCCATCAGACACTGACCAGTTAGTATTCCAATCATGTTCTTACAGTCTCTTCTATCGAGTGCCAATAAGAATTTTGTGTAATTCCGATCTACCGTTTCGCACATGATTTTTGAAGTTTTTCACGCAGATAGCCCGTTCCATCTGGTTTTGGTTTTCTTTACCATGCTTCTTTCCAGATCGTCGTATAAGCAATGCATGGATTTAATAATGCTTATCACGTTTTTGGGTTTTAGTCGTAAGCCATTTTTGGCAATCTCGTTCATTATTTCATTATCCTTGATGTTTTTGTGTCCCGGCAACTACCACAAGTGACGTTGCTTGCTTCTCACAATGCTTACCACTGCTGCCCTGCTTCCCAAGACACTTCTGGCCGATATGCGATGCGAGGTTACTGCCGTGATTGCTGCTTGGCTATCTGCGTAGATATTGACACTGGAATTACCTGCAGGTATATTAGAGGCCAGCTCCGTGGCTTTCGCTATAGCAAGAACATCAGCTCGAAATATGCTGCAGAGGTCCGGACACTGAAAAGACTCTGACAAATAGATTGTAAATTGTTCATATTATTATTTTTCCTAACTTTTGTTTTCCTTTTTTAAATATTTTTAATTAAATTATTTAATCAGTTAAAAATAATCCATTCAGAAATGTTCACGCTGTTTCTGGTTCGGGTTCGGTTTACTAAAAGCTTTTCGAGCTCTAGAAAGTTAAGAAATAAAATTTAGAATACTTTCCGTAGCTCCGAGATAACCTTTTTCTGAGCGTAAATGTTCTTTACAAATTAGTATATAAGGCTTTTAAATCAGCTGCTAAATTTTTGATTAACTCGGACGATTTGGAGTAACTTCGGCTTTATTTTAGATCGATCACAATGCGCTATGATTTTAGTAATGTTGCCAGTATTTAGGATTTTTCCCTATAATCTTCTTTTTCAATGCTCCACGTATAATTCTCGATATCAGCCCTGAGATACAAGAAACATTCAGGTTAATCTTTATTTTGGCTCTTGTGTTCGAATTCTTCTTAAGTAAGAGAAATTTGGTAGTACCATAAGTACCTCGATAAAAAAATCTTTACCACCGACACGCTTAACGCAATTCGCAGATTTTTTCATATTCCAATATCAATATTTAGATGCTGTGCTGTTTTACACTTTTTAAGCGGTCATATGGTAAGCTTATCATCGACTTATTTACTTAAGAGAAGAGCCTGCTTTAGTGGCTTCAAAAAATCGATTTTTTGAGGTCTTTTTTGGGAGGGAAAGAGACAATTGAATAAAGCAACATTTCTAGGATTTGTAGTTAGATATTTAAACGTCATACGCTAATTTTTTTTCATCCTTATATGAAAAATTAACTGTAAAAATTTCGAAATAAAAGTGGATAACTGTTAATAACTGTTAAATATAGGTATATATACGCTGCCGTGACACCATATATCTGTATATTTGTAGATATGTATATATGTGCATGCAAAAATATACTGTCTACCCAAAATTTTGATAATTTTTCCTACCACCATCTTCCACAACAACATCCACATATGTGTAACTACATAGCATACAAATTCGTTTATGTACCCAAATAACCAGCTTCGACTACTTCCCATGCCGAAAGACAAATAGTAACTACCACTTTCGACTACAACGCTGGCAGCCCTAAGATACACAATTTATCCCTTCATCTTTCGGGCATTCGCCATCGAATGTACGCACACATATACACACACGGATAAGTTCCACCAACCATACAAACAAATACTACAAGTGTTTATACGAAATATGCAAATTTCCTCCCACACACACTCATACGCATGTGGCTACAGCTACCCACACTAATGTATATTTATATGTGATTACATGTGTGCCTACTAAGCCCCTCTAGCTTCGCAGCGGCTCTGCTAGTTTTAGTACTTTGCGGTAAAGTTAAATAACATGGATTTTTTTTTTTTTTGAACAAAATAACAAAAATAAAGTCCAAAGAGCGAATCCAAAATTCAGCCGACAGCCGCATATAAACAATTCCTGATTTCAGCGACAAATTTGCTTTGCCACTTTTGTCATTGTGTTTGTAGTCAGTTGGGTTTGTTTGTTTGTGGGCTGTCTGTTATCTTAGCTTGTATTTATATTTTAGTTTTTGCTAGTTGAAATTGTTATTTTAGTTTTTAAGTGTATTTGTGTAGGAGTTTGGAGAGTTTTTCAAATAATTTTGTAGTTTTAAGTCAACTTAAAATATAATTTAAGTGGCGAGTGCGTGGGTTGAGGAATGATATGAGAACAACATTAATCAGTGGTAATTCTATTATGAGTAAAAAGTGTAGTAGAATAGTAGCAGAAGTGGTGGGAGCTCAGTAAGAAATTTTTTTGACCAATATTGAATTTTATTGTTAGTTGGCAGATAAAAAAAGTACTGAATATATGAAATAAGTAGTTCATAAGCTACTTTTGAAAATAGTAGTAGATAAAAAGTCTACTTAAAGTTAGTAACAAAAACGATTTTTTAATCTTTAATATATTATTACAACGCACTAGACTTAAAAAGTAGTAGATAACAAGTTTACAAACGTAGTAGATAATACATCAAATTACATTTTAACTCGATAAATACAATGAAAGGTGCAGTAAAAGATTTAAAGAATTATAATATAAT
Organism: Bactrocera zonata; assembly: GCA_037783105.1. Lineage (NCBI taxonomy): Eukaryota > Metazoa > Arthropoda > Insecta > Diptera > Tephritidae > Bactrocera > Bactrocera zonata. The sequence goes on along the minus strand of JBAWJQ010003606.1, from coordinate 35,968 downwards.
AAAAATTTTGAAAATAGTAGTAGAAATGCAAAAGTTTAAAGATTTAAAGAATTTTAATATAACAATAATTTTGAAAATAGTAGTTGAAATGCAAAATTTTAAAGAAATTAAAAGATTTAAAGAATTTTGAAAATAGTAGTAGAAATGTAAAATTTTATTATCGTAGTGGAAAGTATTAGTGGATTAAATATTCTGTTTACATACATACTATTTTGATTTCGGAAAAAAAAAATTTATGAAAATGGTATAAAAAATTCTCAATTTTTTTTGACTTGCCGAATTTGAAAAACAGAAGTGCATAAATAGTTTTTAAATTGAAATATAACTTTTAAAAAGCGAACGTGTTTCGAAAATAGTAGTCTAAATAGTAGTGTCATTTTCAGTTTATAAATAAAATAACAACAACTCGTGCACACATTTTGAGAATAGTAGTAAAAAATAGTAGTAAAAGAGGTAGTAGGATCAATTAATACAATTAATTTATATCTTTTAGCTGGTATGAGAGAAAAAGCTAAATAAAGTTTTTTTAAATAGTAGTAGACAAGTAGTAGATTTTTTTGAAGTATCTTTTTGAGAATTGTAAGAAAGAGTACATAAACAATTTAAAAATCAGTTGTTTCCTAGATTTAATACATTTTAAATAGTAGAAAGTCAAATAAAGTCTTTTTCGAATAGTAGTAGAATAAGTAGCAAATTTTAAAAAAATTTTTTTTAATATAACTAAATTAGTGAGAAAAGAAAAGTTAGATAATTCATTTCAAAAATAGTAGTAGAAAAGGTAGTAGAAACACTTGTTTTTATATGAACTAAGTAGTCGCGCGAATATTTTTGCACTTTTAATGTTTATGTATAGCGGTATAATTATTTGATTAGAAGTAGTTTAACTACGTTTTTATAGTTTTTTTATTTTATACCATTTACTTCTTCATGTATTATGTACCCATGTATGTATGTACATATATACATACAAACATATGTACATATATGTATACGCATGTTCTTAGTTATGTTTTTGAATTTTCATAGAAAATTCGCATTTCCTCTACTGAATGCTTTCCGATTTGATTTTATTTGGCCAATATATATACAAATGAAACTAAATTTCTAAAAAAAGACATTATGAAAATAGTAGTAGAACAGGTTATTTACTACTACTACTACCGTTATGTGCAATAATCTTTTTTATACATTTTTATGAATTTAACTTACTGTGAAAAGAAGAGTAAACAATTTTTTTTTAAATGGTAGTAGAAAATTGTAAACTAATTTCTGCAAGAACTTAGTATACGAGGCAACATTTTTGCACATTATTGATATATTTGATTTAAAAAGAATTTACTTACACTTATATTAAATTTTAAATTATGGTATTTAACTTAATTTTTAAAACAAAAATTTTCTGCAAATAGCGGTAGAAAGTGTAGTTTACTACTACTATTTTTATGCAACAAGGGTTTTTATATATATTTAACTTAGTGTGAGTAGAAAAGTAAAAAAAAAGTATTTTTTAAAATAGTAGTAGAAAAGGTAGTAGAAAATATTAAACTAATTTTTGCATATTATTGAAATATTTGAATAAAAAACGAATTAACTAAATTGTTTATTCTTTTTAAAAACCATAAAACCATACACATAAATATGTATACCAAAAGTAGACACGTATTTAGTATATTCTATAAAAATTTACATTTATTCTTCAGAGTGCTTCCTACTTTTATTTTATTTGACCAACGAACCTGCAAATGAAAATAATTTCTTGTCTGTACACTCTACATATTTTCAGGTTCCACAAACTGGCGATGGTTTCCTGAACTTTACATCGATACGTCACGAACACTCCGGCTGGTATAAATGCACGTCACGACATTTGAACTTTCAATACTCATCGATTGGCTATTATTTGAGTGTGCGATGTAAGTAGAAGATGAAATGTAATTTTTACAATGAAAAAATTTTCTTACGCGTGTGTGTGTGTGTGAGCGGCATTGAAGAGCATATTAGGCAGCGCTACTGGGTGTGTGTATGTATGAGTATACTTTTATAACGAAATTTTATTTTTTCTAAAGCGTATGGCAGTAAATACAAATAAGGGTAGTAAAGTAAATATTTACACACAATTTCTTACATACATTGATACATATGTATGATAATATACATACACAAGCATATACGCCTGAAAAAATGTTGTAATGTTGGCAAACGATGTTAAACATGTAGGAAGTGCTGCGATCACTCAACTTGTCCCCACACATTAAACGCTCCTGCTCCTCCTTCTACGCTTTAACGAGATTATAAATATTCGATTTTTACTACAACAAAATGGTTTCAAATATTCATATTCGAAAATGGCTTTTAGCAAATATTCCCTTCTAAGCCGACTCAAGGCGCATCTCCCTCGAACAGGAAAGTATACATACCTATATGCATATATATTATGCATGCATAAGCCCTCCACTATGCAGGCTACTTCACACACCCACACACACCCTGAAAAAATCGAACAGTTATAAACAAATTAGCGCAAATGCGTGAAATTGCCTATGCAAAATTCGCCAAATAGCGAAATGGCAAGAAATTGACAAAAATTGCGCTTAAGTAGTTAAGCAACAACAACAACAATGCATGACAAATATATGTTGATGCATAAAAAAATCAACCCCACCAAGGCGAGCGCTTAGATAACGTTGAAATTGCGTAAACGGCCCGAAAATATGTAAGACAGTGCTTAGCGGACGTGTGGGTGTAGGCGAGCGCAAGGACGGTCGGGTGGGTGGAACAGTGAGCGCTGAAACGTAGGTTTGATGCCTACAGCAGTTTTAAAGCACACAAACTGCCTCACGTGATAAAATTGTTGACAATGAACCAAGAATGTAGCATACTTTACGGCTGCCAACAGTTGAAACGCTGTTGTAGGCACTTTTTTTATTATCAATTTAATTTTTTTTGCGTGCAATTTTACAACTTCGTTTTGCGAGCCATCTTGTCGGCAACATATTGCGCTTATTGCTATCGACAACACTTTTTATGGCGCCGTCAAATCAATGCTTGCGCTAATAGCGGTAAATGGCAAATCGAAAGCGAGAAATGTGTTGCCAAAATATGGACATAAAACGAAATGTAAACGTCAATACTGGAAGTGGGAGAGTTTTTGAGGTCGCTTCCGTTTGTAGATGCTACATGTTTCATGGGGCGATAAGACTGTGGTAGTGAGGGAGCAAATTATTTTTGTTCATATTTGAGTGGAAATATTTGCACGGATTTTTATGCAGAATTGATATTTAATGTCTGAGCGATTCAAATTTATTCCAAAATTGAATTAATATAATATTTTAGTGACGCTTAAGTAAATTTCTTCCATAGGGTTGCCAAGTCTTATATAACAGTCAAAAAGCATTACTACTTAACTAAACATTAATAGTTAAAAAAAATTAAATATTATAAATGGACGGTTTTATAATAAATTACTTTTGAATTATTCCATGAACGTCCTTCAAGTACATATTATAACACACTTCCTTTATACAAAACTAACTTTGCTTAACATTTTGTTTATACTCAGCAAAAATTAATTATATAATTAAACACCACAACACTTTTCAACAGTAATTTTTTCTGTAAACCTCCTTAAATAACTTCGTTTTGATACTCATATTACATTATTTAATTTTGTCTACAATAAGATTGAACACTTTCAAACAGGTGGCAACATTTCTCAAATATATTTTTTAATGCAGACCTTCTTAAAACACTAGTTTTTGAATGTAAATTTTAGTTATTTATAAATTTTAAGGAAATATTGTTAAACAAAATATTAAGAGTTGCCACTCTTTCAAAATTTACTTCAAAAATTTCTCAAAAATATTTTTAAACACAGTAAATTGTAATAATTCATTTACCTTATTAATTTTAAGGAAAAATTGTTAATAAAAATTTCAGAGTTGCCACCCTTTCTCAAATTTATTTCAACTAAAAACAAAAAAATAAACGGTAACTTCGGCTGAACCGAAGCTAATATACCTTCACATTAGCATTTTTTTAGTAACTATGTGTCCAGTTTGTATGGAAGCTATATGCTATAGTGATCCGATATGAACAGTTTCTTCGGAGATTACATTGTTGCCTTAGAAAATAATCTATACCAAATTTCGTGAATATATCTTGTCAAATGCAAAAGTTTTCCATACCAGCACTATATTCCGATCGTTCAGTTTGTATGGCAGCTACATGTTATAGTGGTCCGATATTGGCAGTTCCGACAAATGAGCAGCTGCTTGAAGAGAATTGACGTTTTCAAAACGATATCTTAAAAACTGAGGGACTAGTTCGTATATATACAGACAGACGGACGGACGGACAGACGGACAGACGGACAGACAGACAGACGGACATGGTTAAATCGACTTAGCTCAACATACTGATCATATATACATATATTAGGTTATCAAATATCTCCCTTCCGCCCTTTTTGTCTTTTGAATTTCGCGGCTATGTATAAAGCGCTACAGAGCTCGTATCTGGCAATACTATACATCTTAGAAAGATCTTGACATAACCTCCAAAACGACACTATGCATAATTAGTTTGGATATTGCGTTCAACAGTTATCGACGTGTAAACATGGAGTTCACTAGCGCCGAAATTCACTCTATTTTAAAGTTTTCCTTCATTAAAAGCAAATTCGTTAGAGAAACGTTCCGTGATATTAATGTTCGAACTGCGAACGAATGATTTCGACGATTCCGAGCGGGTGAAAACGACACCATGGATAAGCCACCCGGCGGAAGACCTGTGTCGACGAATATTAATCAAATCATGGAAAACATCGTGTTAGACCGGCATGTGGCATCTCGTGACATCGCCCAGAAGATGGAAGTTAGTCACCAAACCATTTTAAACCATCTGCAGAAGGCTGGATACACAGAAAAGCTTGATGTTTGGGTGCCGCATGATTTTACGCAAACAAACTTCTGGACAAAATCAACGCCTGCGACATGCTGCTGAAGCCGAACGATCTCGACCCATTTTTGAAGCGGATGGTGACTGGCGACGAAAAATTTATCACAATATCAAGCGAAAACGGTCGTGGTCGAAGGCCAGTGAATCGTCCCAAACAGTAGCGATGCCGGGATTGACGGCCACGATGGTTTTGCGGCGTGTTTGATGGGATTGGAAGGGAATCATCCACTATGAGCTGCTGCCATATGGCCAGACGCTTAATTCTACCATCTACTGGGATTAAGTGGACCGCTTGAAGCAGGCGATCGACCAGAAGCGTCCATAATTGGCCAACAGGAAGAGAGTAGTGTTCAACCAGGCCAACACCAGACCACAACAGGTTTTTTTGGACATGCTTGATCGTGCGAATTCCGATTCCAAATTCATGGAGAGTATTATAACTGCCGATGAGAAATGAGTGTATGAATTTGACATGCCAAACAAGTCAATAATCAGTGGAATGGAGGGTAGACACGAGTCAGGTTCATTATGAACTTGTTCCGGAAGGAACCGTATTAAATCTGGTGGGGATTGCTGTGAAGGTGACAAAATAAATATTCATGAATATTTTATTATTATATTTTGCGTTTTATTTATAATTTCTGGATACCCATTTTTATTTTGACAAAATTTACTATAAGCACAATCCTATGACAGTCATGTAAGCTTAATTCATTATAACAACTAAAACATTAAATTATTAATAAAAAATAATTAAAAATATTTTTTTTCCGAAAAGTTAATAAATTATTTATTATACTTATTAGTTATGTCATTATTCTAATTGGTTTATTAATTATTTTGAAGACATAATTATTCTTTCCAATTTTTCAAAATCTCGTTTCCATAAATGTTTTATTAAACTTAAACGCATTTTTTTAGAAAATATTATGTAATGATTAATAATTTTCTTTATTCTTCACCCGCAAGCGCTTAAATTTATTCCGTGCTTTGCTGTACTATATGTTTCTGCGGCGAAAATTACAGTTTAATGCTAAAATTAACATTCTCAGCTGCATACTCAGCATGCATTTCATTACCATTAGATACCGTTCAGGGAAAAGGCGAGCACAGAAATTATAATCAATTAAATTCCGCAACAAAATTAAATTCTCAGCAGCATTTTGTTCGCTGGAAAATAGCAGAAATTCTAAAAATCTCCTGCCCACCCGCTGCAGTTCCAGCTCAGTGACCTAATCTAAAACGCAATTATCCATGGCTAAAATCACGATATTGAAGATGGGCATTGTGCAAAACAGTCGTTAGATTACACAGGCCATCCTCGACGATTGCCATGCTTGATTTGCAAAGCAAAAACTTTTCCAACTTTCAAAATTTTCGGCGGCAATAACTTTTTCTTCTGCCCAATCATCCACTCAGTCGAAATCGACAAGCAATCAAATCGAAGCAAACGCATACAAATGTATGTGTGTGTGTATCTATGCACATATGTGTATGTGTATGTGTGCACCTTTCAATTTTTAATACTTATGTATGTTCCATCAAGTTGTTTTCCATTCATGTAGCTATCAGAGAGCTATTTGTTAGACAAACGCTTGTAGCTTGTCAAAAATTTCAAATTAAAATCAAATCCCAATTTATCAGATTAGATTGGCGTACCGTTAACGGTCTGTTGCTGTTGTTTTATTATTGTTTTTGTTGAGTTTTTTCTTTTATTTGCTTTCTTAAACTTTTTGCTTCGCACCACAGAAAGCAATTGCCCACAAACATGACACACACACATACATACGTAAGCGCTCTCCGCCTGCCCACTAATCGCTGTGAAAAGCACAATTGTTGATTTTACTTAACTTCTACTTGCTCGCTCATCAACAATTTGTTTTTCTGCTTATTGCTTTGAAAAAGTTTCCGAAATTCCTCCTAGACTGCGGGCAAGCGCCAGCTCCCAAGCTGCTCACTGTCAGTTGGCTATCTTCCAGACATTGATGTGCCGTGGATGAAATTGCTTTAATTTTGAATTCCAAATTCGATAAAAATAGCACGTGGCATGTTAAAACAATAGCAGCAACAACAATATTAATATTAACACATAAACTTTTGAGTGGCTTTGCGCTTTGAAGCGCGGCGCTTATCGCTTGATTTCTTATAGCCGCTCAATCACTGTGCTTTTTTCGTTGCTACTTCGATTTGCTCAAGGATTTGAGTGGCTTATTCAAGTTCACTTGTTAAAGTTTTCAAAAAAATTTGCATTGATTGGCTTTGATCTTTTACTGTAGACCAAAATTTCAGGTACTCGTGGAAGCTTCGAAATTTTTCTTTTTTTATTTGAGTCTCTAAGTATATATTAACGATATATTTTCTATTTTAACGAACTATATTTCCAGCGAATCTTTTACTCTTCCAAAACAATTATTTAACAATAAGACTTTCGTTCACAAAGTGCTTATCATTCTCCTTTCTTTTAAGAAATCTCATTTCTAATTATTCACATTTGTCCAACTTCTAAAATAATCTGATTGTCAATTTTAAGCCAACACAACTGAACCTCTAACTAAATTTCATCATCAGTTATTTATCGCAAGTCATAATTATTTTTTTCCAGCGGTCTTTCAATATATTCTTTTCAATAAGTGAAATCAGTCTCCATTTCCCCTCTTGGAAAACAGCTTATCAAAGAAATTTTAATCCATGTGACTTCCTGTTTTAATAAAGTCCAGTTAGCCATCATCTTCCATTATCCATTAGCTCAGATCTCGCACAAAATAAACCATTCTGTTATTTTAGGTGATTTTTGGAAAGTTGTTTCTAGTTATCTAGAATACACTCTCTACCGAACTGAATAACCTGTGAACAGATCCACTATTATTTTAGTAGCGATCCTTTCATACGTTTTTAAAACCTGGACTCTTGAGCCATGAAGAACAACCCTTTTGAGTTATTTCCCCTTCTCAAGCGAATTAAACATGGGAAATATTTATAAGGGGAAATACCCAGCTAACATATTCTCCACCTCCGTGATGAATGATTACTTTTCTACAAGAACGATAGAAATGAAATTGCGTCTTGGTGACGCCAAAGCTATAGAAAAATAATCACATTTTGAGACCCACAATTCGTTATTGGCTAATACACGAAGACCTTGGAGAGTCGAATCAGCGGCCTTCACAGCAACTCGGGCTGACGTATGAACCGTATTAACACATTTTAGGTATTAAATAGAAAAAATAGAGCATATGGAGGAACTGTAGCCGCTGGACTTTTCCAAACGACATAGCTTCGCTCTATGGGCGTTTCAAAGTTCCAAGAAGATCCGATCTTTTTGACCAAAATTTTGTTCAGTGATAAGGCTCATTCCAGCCTCTATCATCATCCCTCCATACTTCTTCTAAAATTATGCTGATAAGATCAATGGCGACCGTTATTGCGCCATGATAATCGAATATTTGATGACTAAAATTGAAGCTCGAGATCTCGGCGAGATTTGGTTGCAACCAGATGGAGTCACTTCCTACACATCGCTTTAATTAATGGTTTTATTGAAAAACTTCGGGGATATTTTCACCTTTCAGCCAGCCGATTGGCCACCACGATCGCGTGATATCACTCCGTTAGATTTTTTCGTATGGGGATGCGTAAAGTCTAAAATCTATGCGAACAATCCCTATTCTATTCAGACCTTAGTGCAAAACATCACGCGTGTCCTTCGCCAGTTACCAGTCGAAATGCTCGAAGGAGTCAGCGAACATTGAACTCAACGGATGCACCATCTGAGATGTAGCCATGGACAACATTTGAAGAAGATAATCTTCAAAGGTCAAAATATAGTCTTTGGAATAATAATATCAGGTTTCTGCGTTTTTTCTTCAAAAAAATAGGGAACCTTGAAATGGATCGTCCTTTCGAGCTTAGCAAATCCACCTCTCTAAAAATTTATAGAATTGTGAGGTTTTTCTTATAACGGGTGAAATATTGTATATAACGTTAAAGACGAGATAGCTCGTAAAATATTAGGAGTTCTCTCCATTTGCGATACTTCCAATACGGTTAAGGATACGAGTAAAATCTACTGGTTTATTTTTTAAGTTAATGACAATGAAGCGCCTTGTTAGAGCCCTGTCAATTCACGTGTTTTCTACGAGAGATAACAGCAGCTATTTGTGCTTCAAACATTCATAAATTATTACACTTGTCAGCATCTTTTCACCATCAAACAGTGAGAGCTTAAATCTTCTTCTTCTTTTTCTTTGAATAATTCAATACCAAATCCAATAAGACACAGCAAAATGCTTCTATAAATTGATTTATGTCTTCGACATGTTATTCTTACTGATGGCTTATCGCTCATATCGCCGCACCTTTTGTGCTACGAGGCATTATCTAATATTTCTTCGAAGTTCTACCCTCATTCTTTTGTCTTTCTTGTTTATGAAACCACATTAAAGCATTTAGTGCGCTTTTATTTTCATTGTTGCTTTTTCTTTGTAATTTTATTGAGTTTTTGTGCAGACAATTAGATTTGCTTGGCCACAAATATAAGGGTGGCTACAAAGTATACTTAGAGTTAAATTAAATTTAGTTAGAAACTTTATTATCTTTTTTATATAAAAGAATTGCAGAAATTAGCAGGGAATTTCTATGAACTTGCTATTCAACTTATATTTTTAGTTAAAATAATATTTTCAACGTAAATATATACATTTGTATATGTATGTTTATGCAACCATGTTTATATAAACTATCTTTCGTCAGTCTGCTCTTTTCTCCTCTACTTTTTCCATTTCTTTCCTTAACCTTTTTACTTCCTGCAATTTCAGTTATATTTGCTTTCTTCATATTCCTCATTCTTCTCACTAACTACATTGAGTTTCATCTGCTGACGTCTATCAATCATGGATAATGACTCGTTTTAGATATCAAAACCTCTTGCCACAGGAAAAAACTATAACAAACGACATCTGATAGCCTCACCCCTCCATTTGCGTTGCAAAAATATTTCTTTGTACTCTGTGTCTCTGCAATTTTTTTTTTTCACTCCATTTTTTATATTAATAAGGCATTTACTCGTTAACTGTGGGTCTGCAACGCGACTCTCCTCCCTGCCGTTTGACGATAATGAGCCACATTAGCGACATTTGTATGACTGATTGAGTGACTATAGAATTCTACTTGTTCTAGCTTCACTTGACGCAGCGCATGAGAGGTGTAGCAGGGAGGGTCTCACATTCACCGCGTGCTTCTTACACCCCAAAAACGCACTTTGCTCCAGCTTATCGACTTAAATGGCTGTTTGTCACTTACATTTCTTGCTTCTATCACTCTGTTACTGCTTTCTGTCATTTTTTTTTTTTTTTTTTTTTTGTTAGCATAGCTTCCTCGTCCTTCACTCATTTGCGGCAGCGAACACATACAATTGCTATAAATCAATGACACTTGTGGTGCAACATTTTGTCAAGTCGTTATGCCAAAAATGATACTTTTCTCTAATTCACTTCACGTGTTTGTTACTCGGCTTTGTCAGCGAAATTTTTCATGGAATATTAAGTAATTTTGTTAGTTTATGTTTATTGTGTCTCACATAATGTCGGCTTTTGCGATGGCGTTGTTAATGTTGCTTCGTCTTTTAATGAGAGCAACGTGTTGCAAATAAATGAACGATCATTTTAGTGATTTGTTGCAAGTATTTGTTTTCTAAAACTTCTTTTTGTTTTGTTGGTGCTCCATAATATGTTAGATAAGTTCCCAGGTTTGCTGTGACACTATCTTTATCTCCTTAATCGTTCTTGATCGCTTGAGAACTGCGTTAAGCTAGCATTTACTGTCTCAAAAATGCTTAAATATCTGAAATTAATTCTTTGAGAACCATAAATAAGGCTCCAATGAGTAAAAATCTGTTTCCCTTAAAAAAAAACAGCTGCTGGAAAAAGTTGTCACTTAAGTTGCAGTTTCTTTTTGAGGCTAAGGCTGACTAATTATAGGGTAGATCCGGAAAGTAATCACAGTGATACGATTTAAAAAACACTTATTGAACCAATCGTTACAATTCTTTAAAACCTTTCAAAATAGGCTCCTTCTGCGTCAATGCAGCGCTGCCAGCCCGATTTCCAAGCTTTGAAAGCGTCACAGAATAGTCTTGAGAGCCGAGGTGCATGCTGTTTGGGTTCCCTCTGTCGTGTCAATATGCTTGCCTTTCATCGGACTATTCAGGCAAGGAAACAAAAAAAAGTCTGGGCCCACATCTGGGCTGTAGGGCTCTTCACTAGAAAGGTGGTGTGAACTGGGGCAAGTCTTGGTGCAATTTCCAATCGGCTTCGATATCTTGTCGGACCCAATTGACCCTTCGTTTAAGTCTCTTGAGGACTTCCAAGTACAATTTAGCGTTGACGGTTTGTCCAGGAGGAAGAAATTCATGGTGGACGATGCCTTTGATGCCAAAAAAGACCGTAAGTACCGTTTACACTTTGACTTTGCTCATTCATCAGCGACCTCTTCCAGACCCTCCAAAAAGGCCTGGTGAATACCACTGAAAACACCACGTCTTTCTAAAAGTAGTATCTGGGTAAGCCAGCTTGGTCACATCAAACCCCTCTGTCAGAGATTTACCGATTTTCACACAGAATTTAATCGACTTGCATCACTTACAGATACACTTCACGCAAAAATGTTTGTCCTGACTCTCCAGATGCTTCGAGACAACTGACCAGACGTTAGCTAGGAACATGCAGAGTGAAATTTTTTCTGTGATTACCACTTGGCTGTGGACGTAAATATTTATATTCTTTACGTCTTCTTCTTCTTCTTTATTGGCGTAGACACCGCTTACGCGATTATAGCCAAGTTAACCACAGCGCGCCAATCGTTTTTTCTTTTCGCTACGTGGCACCAATTGGATATCACAAGCGAAGCCAGGTCCTTCTCCACTTGGTCCTTCCAGGAGTGGAGGTCTTCCTCTTCCTCTGCTTCTCCCGGCGGGTATCCGCGTCTTGTTGTTCTTTTTCATCGATATGATTTTTTACGTGGCGGGTCCCAAATCCAGCGCACAACCCTGCGGAGGGGATGTTTCGCCTTCTCACTTTAGCTCGCCTTCGGACAGATGTTCTTAGGCTACCCAGAGGATTCTTGGTCAGAGACTGGAAGTCGTTAGCTGCTTGAGTCATATGTAAAAGAATCGTTTCTGGCCACTGCCAAGTGAATGGCGATCAGAGAACTTTCCTGACTTGCGTGAACTTCTACAAATGACTCAATTCTCCGTTATTAGCTATCTTATCAGCTTTCCTGGTCTCAAAATCGTCTGCCTGAAAGATAGTGATGTATTCCGGCAGATGGTCTGAAATCGAGCTCTTCGCTACGCCATTTATTCTTCTAGTAAGACTTGAACCCTTCTCTCTTGGATAAAACGTAAGAGTCTGTGGTCTATTTTATCCAACGACCGATATCCACCCTTCCTGTCGATCTATATCCTTCTCCATGACAACAATAAAAATATCTATAAAACCACACACTAATAAACAGTTATCATAAAAAACAATAAATACAAATATGTATTCAAGCACAGTTTAACGGTATTTTGGCGCTGCAGCTGTCAGTAATGGGTCAAGCGCACAAAACAAGGCTGAAAAAAAAACAACAAACCGACAATCCAACAAACCGACAAACCAACTGGGGTAAGTGTAATGCTGGGCCATAAACCGACAGCGCTTGACAGCAACGCCGATAAGCGCCGAAAAGAGCGCATAAAAACTAACAACATGAGACAGCAATAAAAATTGGCAAGCGATGAGCGGCAATAAATGTTATCATAAGCGTGGGTGTGCAAGTGTCATGCATGTAATTTTGTATGTATGTGTTCGCCATTATTGTAAATGTGTGTTAGCGCGACCAACTTTCGCTTGTACGAGCTTAAAGCCCAACTACCACGCCGTTTGCTTGTAGCGCGGCATTAAATGATAAGGAAATACATTAAGTTTAAGCGCAAACCCTTTCACTCACACACACACACACACATGCATACATGTCACATATGAATTGCGATTAAATTTGATTGCAAGTTAAAGCGATATGGTTTGCCTTAATAATAACGGAGCTTTTACAGCATTGTTACGCAGCCCGCGCCGAGGTTCGTGCTACACCGCGTATGAGTGATTTTTACTAGTTTTCGCTTGCCTGTGAAGTGGCTGGGCTTAAGCTGCGCTACATGCTTGCTGTGTAAACGTGAATTGCCAGCATTTATGGAAATCTATTAAATGCGCCACTGTCATCGTTATCTTTAATATGGAAGCGGAATTTATGACCAATAATCGAAGTTTGGTTGGGATTTAGTTTTGCGCGTGAAAACTTTGTTTATGCCCAAGCAAGCGTGGTTATGAGCAGTGATAATGTTGCTAATGGCAAAGCATTGCTATTACGGCAGCAGTAATGAAGGCGACAAATTTTCATGCAAAATTTAAAAAGATTTGGAAAAGGTTGCGAAAGACGTTATTGTGTCTAAATTATTATTAAAAAGGAAAGCAAAAACATGTTGTTGCATGATTGTTATGACTGGATTACGTTTTTATTAAATCAAGTTCCGGCGAATAATGCAACAACATAGTTCGTATAGACAAAAAAAATGCCGTATACATTTCTCTTGGCGCTAAGTGACGTCATTGTCGCAGTTCTCTGTGCGACTCCTAAGGCTAAGTATTATAATTATGCACAAAAGTGGAGAAATATAGTTGAAAGTAGAAGCTATAGAGCACTCGTAAGGTGTGCGTGAGGTTTGAATTAAAAATTAATTATTATTAATATATTTGAATTTTCATAACACTTAGATTTGGGAATTTTGGTAACACTTAGATGTGGATTTTCGTGGACAATAAATCACGTTAAATATCAAGACACTTCTGAGCTTGCTGAAAGCGAACTGAAAGCTAGTCAAAGAGTGCATGATCTCTTTAGCAGTGGCATCGAGCTACTTTCAAATTAAACTTCTCTGAATGCCTAGCCAATGCGGCCAATCGTTGGCAACTGTGAAGCTGATGAGCTCGCTTACCTAAAACCCATTGGGATGGGATCGAGCAGGTGTTCCGCTGTCCTTCTGCATTTGGTCGCGATATTTATAAGTTTCGCGCGAATTCAGTAAACGGTGATCAGCAACTAACACTTGTGAGATTGTGAAAGCTTTCTGATTCGAAGTGAACGTCAAAAGTTTCATGGAACTACTAGCACTTAGCAAAGTTCACATTGTCGCAAGGGTAGGTGTTGTAACTAGACACTGTCACATTGGCACGCTGAGAGGCTAAAGATTTTGGAGAACGCAACTTGTCAACGTTGCAGTAAGCAATGAGGTGGTGACATCTACTCACTTCCTACTTCACATGTCATTTTTTCACCAGTTTATGGCTGAAGCATATTTATTTGCTATGCTTTTTAGGAACCCGGCGAATTAGCTGTAGTAGATATACACAGCTTAAGGGGTATTCTAGTCTAGAAATCAAATTTTGGGCAGTTTTTTGAATTTTAATTTAAAAAAAAAACCAAAAAATATTTTTACTATCCATTTTTTATGGTGTTTTTTTATTGATATCTTAAAAATACAGAAAAAAAATTTTACAAAAAAATATTAAGATTTAAAATAATTTGAGGGGGGAGAGAGACAGGTGTAAAAAAATGGCGCCTCCTGGTGACATTGATCGTGACTCTCCTGGTAGTCTGAAAAAAAAAATCAAAAGAAATTCTTAATCAGGAAGGATGCTATTATAGTCCCTACCTCAGGGAACACGAAAAAATAATTTTTTTGAAAAATGGCGACTGCCTGAAAATAAAAATCATTTTTTACGCTTTTTTTTGAAATTCCTAAATTTTTTTAAAATATTAAAAACAAATTATATAAAGAAGGCTCACACAAAATTTCAAGTAAATCGGTTGTATAGAACTTGAGATAATGCCGGTACCGTGTGGAAAAAAGTAGTTTCGAGAAAAACGCGTTTAAAAAGTCGATACGGCCGAACCGGGCTAGGTACTGCGTCACTAAAGTAACTGTAGCTCTTAAAATAATTTTACTTTTAAAAATCCTTTGGAGGATATGTTTTTATGGGTCTAAACTTTAAATATATGAAAAAAAATCGAATTTTTCAAAATTCTAGAGTAGAATACTCCCTTAATAAATTAGTGACTGGCTGTAGGCGCTTTTTAGATATACGGCGGTCTTTTTGATCCATACTTGATAGCTGTGGACAATACAACGAGCAGCCGTCTATAGCAGTCCAAGTGGCTGAAATTCGTGACATCACGAATAATCGCATTTATACCCAACCTAACCTTTCATTTTCTACTAAACTTTCCGATATATAGTTGAGCAAGCTTGCTTTCTAATGTTCTTCATGGTTCTTTCCATCGATGTCTTTCAAAAAAGTTACGGTTTGCTTCGTCTAATGGTTCTTCACCATGCAGGATTATGTTTTCCACTGCATCAAATTTTTTTTCCTTTTGGTTCATTTGTCCACCAATTGTGCATGGGTTCCAGTGTTTTTTCCTTGCCTCTTCTCTAGCGGATATATGGACTTGTTTTCTGTCTTTCTTCCATAACCAGAGGTATCTTCTCTCCTTTGCATGCAGAAACGTAGGGAATAGGGATTAAGAAACATACCACTGGCAGTGGGGATTCGGATATAGTACGATAATCAAGGCGACTCTCAGGGCGGTGGTCCTCTGCAGCTTAGCAAGTACTTCCGTCAGAGTTTCACGTTTAATGTAGCGGCCCATATTTCAGTATCATAAATATTTTTTTTCTCGCTGCAGTGAAAATTTTCAACTCTTCAATGTTCAATTGTGAAATCGATAGGATTTTATATTCTACAGTATCTTATTAGAAGAGGTTATATTTAATATGCTAAAGTTGTCTGCTGAATTACTCTTTATTACTCTTTTTTCTATCTCTGATCAAGCAAAAACTGAATGTAATACTTTGAACTGCCACAACCGTGGCTACGTTATGAGAAAATATATACAGCCCCTGTTGGTATGCTACATTTTTTAACTTTCTGTTATTAAACTAGAACTAACTAGCAGAAATTCTTGGTGCAATTCACTCAAATATAGCTTAGATGCTTTAAAAAATTTAACTAAAAATAAGTGCAACATTTCTTCAACCTCATATGACGCATTTTCGTCACATTTCTATATTAACTGTCTTAAATAAATTTTAGTTCTATTCTATATCTGCACATTGCAAAGTTACGTAATCGGTTTTGCTCCAATTTCCACTTACTGATTACCTCATAATCATTTAATTTTCTCATTTCAGTGGAGAAAAAATTATTAATCTGTCCGTTAGGTCATCACGCAAGCCAGGTTGCAAGAGTATTTGCTGCAATTGTATGAAAAAAGTCGCCTTCAAAATATTGCCAGAGAATCTTAGCAGAAATAAGCATAAATAGCGAGTATTAATAATTTCCTTTCGCATTTTTCAGCTTTGCCTCTTCTCCTTCATTTCATTGTGCTGAGGACTGTAATCAATGCAAAGTTTCATAAGATGCAGTTCAATTGCTGCACAAATACACCCACACGCACACTTACACACACACATATTAATATGCTATTTTCCACTATAGATTCTAAGAATATCAGCGCCGTTAACATTTTACTACACCCACACACACACACACTCATATACACTTGCATCTAGTTGCGGCATTGAATATTGCAATTTCTCGTTTGTTTGCTTGGCTGACCGCTTTGCTTTTTTTTTCAATTGTTGTTGTATTGTTTATGCGCAATTATTGTTGTATTTTGCCAAGTCGATATTATAGAGATCTTACCTAGCGCTATTGATGAGCAAGTAATAAGCAGTGTGCATGAAGCGATGATGAAAACGAGAAAGTATTGATGGCGAAATGAAAAGAAGAGAGAAAAAATGCAGCAAAGTGGAATGAAATGAAATTGTATGAATCAAAAATATTGCAATAATGAAAATTGCTTAGCCGTATTGCGCAACATTTGCGCGCTCACCTGCCATGGCCATGGCAGGTATATACAAATGTATATATGTATGTAAAGATTCGAAGATATCGATTACGTGCCTCGAAATCACAAGGTTTCATTGCGTAATGCAGCTCATTGCTATTATGCGAATATTCACTGCATTGTCAGTGTAGTAGTCAAGCACATTGTTGGAGGTTCGCTGATTTGTCCTTGAAAATTTTGTATTATATGTTTTAGCTATTGACTAGGCTCCAACTTCGAGTGACAATAATAATAGTAATAAAGTTTTAATTTTTTTCAAACTTTCAGATTTTAATTAAAAAAAATTAAAGTAGGGTGGCAACTCTGTAAAATTTCAAATTTACTATAATATGACTACTAACTTCTATACTCAAATTTTGCTGAATGGAATAATAATAAAGTAATTATATAAATGTGACAATGTTTTTCAAAGTTTAGAAATTCTGTTACAAATATATAGCGAAGACAAATTCACTGAAAAAAGTTCCGTAACATTTTTTAAAAATTCCCATGCAACATCAACTCATTTATTAGTATAATATTCAGTTCAGTGTACAGTTTCGCTTATTAACAATGGGGAGCCACAGGAAAGCCGGCTACTCCTCTATACATCGGCACCCAGATTAGGTGTAAGCGGTTGCAAACTGATGGGTGTTTCAGCCTTCCGACAGCGATATGCTGGTTGCTATAGTTGCTGTGGATAGCTTGGTATGCGCTTCAATGCCCTCCGGTGTTTTTAAGCCGTCAGTATACCACTGGATATCGATGTCTCTCAGGAGTAGGTCGAGTGTGAAATCACTCCACTCTACCTTACTGCCAAGAGGAACTTTAAACTGCTTTGTGAAGTTTACCATCTTCGTAAAGCCGTCTCAAGAAAGAAGGACCACTAGTGTGTCACCTTCTAAGACCTCAATTTGTGGAGACGAAATTTTCTTTCCATGGCAAAGGAAATGATAATAATATAAAAGTGAAGAAAACCTATTCGCTCTCCGCTGGCAACTTTTTGGACAGAAAACTATAATTTTGAAGCCAGTCGGTATAGTTTTTGGTAGAAGTGAAATCTCAAGGTCGTAACAGAGTTCAAATAGGTTACACTATACAATCACGATTTCTAAATGTGTCGGTGTTATTCTACGACATCAACTTTTCGGATTCGACTAAAACAGCCAACAATTTTCAAAAATCTTTACTACCTTTTCGTTTTGAGAATTCATCAAAAAAGGTGGTTTGCTCTCTTAAGACTATTCGAAGAAGGGCATACTAGCCTCAATCCGTTCTCGTAAACTGAGTTTTCCACCTCAGTCTAGAATAATCCTTAGCTAGCTCAAGAGCTTATAACTGATTAAAAATGCCTACCCAGTATTTTATTATCATATTCCAGAGATTCATACAAGTACATACATAATATAGAAAATTTTATATTTAATTTATTATATGTATATTTTTTTAACTGATTGGAATTACAAGTCTGCATTCTCCACTCTGAAGTTTCCCTACTTAAAACAACACCCAAAAACGAGGCAACAAATCGTAATTTCCTCGCAATACCTTTAGTATAATAAGCATAACCTGCTATCCAGGCTCGCTTTCCATATCTGTCTAACTCTAATCTCTATTAATTTTACCAACACCACTACACACGCACATTGTGCATGTTCTATTGACACTTCTATCAATTCATTTCCCACATTTGTCTGTTGGTTTTGTAACGAAACACTTTGATCTCAATTAACCGAAACAAAGTCAAATTTAAATTTTGTATTTATTATCTACACACACACATATATACCGCCATTTAGAATAGTACACATAAACACAGCCACACAAGTCGCACAATGGCAAATAATCAAAGTAAAAAAGTTTTTGTTGAATTGTCGAAATGAATTGAAAGGCTGTCTCATTTGGCAAATCTCATTTGAAATTTTAGCTTCATTAAGGCGTGTATGTCAAGCTAGCAGACACGCACACATGCATAGATGCACACCCACAGGGAAACGGACACACGCGGTGCGCTGACAAACGCAGTATCAAATCAAGGGGTGGAGCTCACCGCAAAAGCTCATTATGGCAAGAAACCCTGTAGGAATTTTGTATTGTTCTGTCATTATTCAGCCAAAATAAGATCAACATTTTATGCGTCAAAGTAGTTCAATTGTAGTGAAAGAAGTTTGAGATAAAATCAAATATTGCAATGGAAATCGGACAATGGCTTGCTAGATTCCCTAAAAGCAAAAATAAAAGATATTTGGGTAAGGACCTGTCAGACTTGGACAGAGAAAAATCGCAAGGTACTTAATGAACCATTTTTGGATTCAATTCCTGATAGTTCTCTCTAAGGCATAACATGGTGAATGACACAACATTGAAAGAGTTTGAAGAATATGCTAGGTATGGACAATGAATAAGAAGCTTCGAGAGCTTTTTTACTGTACTATATATAGTATAATATATAATTATACTTAGGACCCCAATATATCTCTTATATTCTTTCACTCTCATATATTAAGCACGGTAGCACACTCTCAAGGATACCTTTCTAGAAGCAGATGGTTTCAATAAGTAGCTGTTTGCAGCTTCGAAATTTTCGTATATAACTTTCCTACAAGGAACATTTCAACGAAATTCGCTGAAGCACTTTAAATGTAGCAGCTTCAGTGTGGCGTGTCAATCACTCATTGCCTCCGCTCTCTAATGCCACAACAGCTCAGCTGCTCATAAAATGTCAATTGCTGCTTATCGCATTGCAATCGTTACTTATATATATATATACTTGTATATATATATATTTGAAGTACATATGTATGTGTGCATCCGCGCCGTGGCAGAGGGGTTGCAATTTGTTCGCTTGATTGTTTTGATGCGCCAAACGCTCGAGCCAAAAAAAAAAAAATCAAATTAAAAGGCGATGACATAAGCGACAAAGTTGAAGGTAAGGCCAAAGGGATTGTGAAGCAAGTTGAGGAGGAAAAATTATGAAGACTCGAATAACGCGCAGTTGCTGTGTATGTGTGACTCAGCAGAGGTTTTGTTAGTGGTTGAATTGTCTGATGACTTTAGCTGGAATGTCTGATGCTGAGATCAGCAAAAATTTGTGACGCACACACACATACATATACGTACACATTTCTATATAAATTTGACAATGATTGTCAATTTTGTGGGTGCTGCCGAAATGTCATATCCCCACACTCGCATAGCCACTCAAAAGGAGACATGAAAAGCTCTAAATGATGAGAAAGAAATTTAAAATCAAAAAAATCTTTATTACAGTGATGATAAAATCTGAAACAAATTCATCTAAAGCCGTTTGCTTTTGTTGCGCAGACTTTGTCTGTTGTCATGTGGCATTATAAAGTTGTGAGGTTAGGGTCGCTGTGTTGTAAAATTGTCAAATTGGTTTGACAAATTTCTAATTCAAACGATTCTACGTTGCTTTGTTTACGAGTTCGTAGAGCTGGTGATGAGTGAGAATGTTGAGTAAGTTAAGTCAGTTTAGTCGAGTTTTCAGAAAGTTGTAGGAATGGGATACTTCAAAGTAATTGTGAGTCTTTATATCGTTTTGATTGCTCATAATAAAATAATTATGAAAACAGGAAAAGTCATATTGATTGTGCAGATGTAACGTCTGATAAGAAAGACTTCAATATTTTTTATCGATTTTCTCCGAAGTTCCTTGAGATGATTCGGAGAAACAACCATACCTTCGATGTTGTAAAGCCAACGGAATTTGCAATAGTTCCACTAACGACTGAAATTCCTTCATTTTTTCCAGTTTCATATCTCTGCAAAACGTTCGCAGGAGAGAACCTTTCTCTGCCGAATATTGTCTCCCTTTTTCTAGTGAGGAAAGCTCAACTTTAAATTAGACATGATCCTAAGATGAAGTACGATATTGACTCCGTAAAAGAAATATTGCTATTTTCTAGACTTTCTCTGAGAGCCTTCAAGAAAGGAGCCGTTAAGTCAACGCCTTCAAGAAAGGAGCCGTTAAAGTCAGCGCTACCTCTCCGAAAATAGGTTTTATATTCTCTACTTCTTTTAAAAACAACGTGTTAAGTTGGACTTATAATTTGTCAGCCTCGTTAAAAAACTGGATCTCTAACTCAAAAAACCTGTTTAGTCTAATAACCCTTCGAAATGATGTCTGCCAAGCAACACTTCATTCGGAACCGCTCCCTCAAGTACTAAACAACGCGGAACAACGCGCCTCAAGTACTAAACCCTTAACTTTAATCTTATGGATATTATATGGTCCCCGAAACTGCCATTAGGCATTATATCTTGAGACCAAGCTGAGCTATTCCTTAAAACAACCGCGTTCCCTCAAAAGCTGCGCCAGGAGAAGTCCATTTATTGATATTTCTCCCCTACCCATATTTACGGGTTTGCAATAAGCTCCCCGACGCTGCTACGTTCCATCGTTCCTGTAATTCCTTGCTGCTTTATGACTTTCATGCTACCGTTCCTCATCTGTTGATCTTCTATACATACGTTTGCACCTGCTTTAAACTCTTGGAACTCAGAGTTTCCGGTGCGATGATACCCACTATGATTCCGATTGCCTCGTGTGATACAGTACGAAATGCACACTTAACCGTAATAACAGTGAACAAACTTAGCTTTTTTTAACATACATCCTGAGTTGGTTTGCTGGTCCTCATTTGGACTCTGCTTACTTCAATAAAGATTGCCTAACCTTGGCCATAGCACATGCCTATTCTGGCTTGGTCCACCAATGATAGCCATTATTCTTGTTAGCGCGCTCGTCATACGTACTTCTTTCTCACTTACTTTATCAATATGCGTCTTATAGCTAAGTCTCGTATCGACCAGAACTTCTCGGTACTTCTGCCATAGTTGATTCGTAAGGCCGCCGAAATTTCGTGTGATATTTTCAATCTGTTTCCTGATTGAGATAAGCAGCGCCTCGGTTTTTTGTCCAGAAAGCTATTTTTTTGTTTCCGAGAGCCGGTATTTGATTATTGACGCCGTACAATTGCATAGGCTCTCGATTTGGCTGAGCTCCATGAGCTACTACTATCATCGTCAGCAACTTGTTATAAAGAAACTGTGGAACGCCAATTCAAGCTCTTCACGAACAACTGAAAATGAAACTATTGGTTTTTATAAGAGGCAAAAGAATAGCTGCTAGGATGAGGAACGCCTTGTCGGAGCGAAGAGAAAACAGACTGCCTACCTCGCACCGTTACAACAGAACACAACCAGTGAAGGATGGGATAGATACCAAGAATTGAAGACGGAAAAGAGAGAAAAGCCAAAATGCGAAGACAAGTTGGCCAACTAGGGTAACGCCTGAAAATTCTACAAAAAGGTGCAGCGTCTTACAAAAGGTTTGAAGACCGGAGCACACTTATGTGGAGTCCTCAAAGGTGATATAATGACTAATACCCAGAGTATACTAAAATTACGGAGAAAACACTTCCCCAACCTGCTGAGTGGCAGTGAAAGCATAACACCAAGAGATCGTGAACTCGATTACCTAATCAATGACGACGGAGCAGACGTTCCATTGCCCTACCATAAAGAAGTTCGAATGGCAATTACTCGTCTGATGAACAACAATAGCCGGCCGAGCTATTCAAATACGCCGACGAAGAATGGATAAGAAACATGTATCAGTTTCTTTGTAGAATATGGTCGGACGAAAGCATACCCGACGATTGGAGTATAAGTGTGCTATGCCCAATCCATAAAAAAGGAGACCCCATAATCTGCGCCAACTACCGTGGGATTAGCCTCCTCAACATCGCATATAAGGTTCTATCGAGCGTATTGTGTTTAAGACTAAAGCCCACCGTCAACAAACTGATTGGACTTTATCAGTGTGGCTTAAGGCCTGGAAAATCAACAACTGACAAGATATTCACCGTGCGCCAAAGACCCGTGAAAGGAGAATCGACATACACCACTTCTTCGCCGAATTCAAAGCTGCTTTCGACAGCACGAAAAGGAGCTGCCTTTATGCCGCGATGTCTGAATTGGGTATACCCGCGAAATTAATACGTGTAAACTGACGTTGATCAATACCAAAAGCGTCATAAGGATCGGAAAGGACCTCTCTGTTCCGTTCGATACCAAACGAGGTTTCAGACAAGACGATACTCTATCGTTCGACTTCTTCAATCTATTGCTAAAAAGTATGTAGTAGAGAAGGTACGATCTTGTACAAGAGTATACTATACATTTGCTGGTGTACGCAGAATCAGTGATAACATTCGATGAGTTGGCGTTACGAGTTTTCGAGAGAAATGTTTTGCGGAATATTTATTGTTCTTTGCGTATTGGCAAAGGTGAATACCGCAGTCGATTGTACAATGAGCGTCACGAGATATACGATAACATTGACATAGTTCAGCGAGTTAAGACAGAGCGTCATGTCGTCCTAATGGATGAAAATACTTCGGCTCGGGAAGTATTTCCGCCATGGGCAGCAGAGGAAGAAGAAGAAGAAGAAGAGGAAGAAGGACCTGGCCACTCACAGCTGTTTCTTTCCTTCCCTGCCGTTTGAATTACCTCCACCTTGGAAACTTGTGTGGCTCCCTTTTCAACTGGTCCTTCTACTCTAGACGGCTAGTAAGCATATCCAGGACTTACATCGATTTTTCCGTAAATTGTTACGGATGTTGTTGCATATACATATATGCTGCCTTAGATATCTGAAATATATATTATTTGCTGCCACTATTTTCAACTTAGCTTAACTTTGTTCGCATACAGTTTTTAGAATTTCTTTACTTGTATTTGCAGTAAAATAATTTTTTATAAAAACACTTTTGGAAATAGCTTAAAATATAATATATATGTATGTACAGTTATATGTACATGTATATATTCATAAATATTTTTGTATATATGTATGTACAGTCAGCAAAAATTTAATAAAAATATGCATATAAAAATATTTATTTTTTCCGCCGTCAAATAAACACAGAATTTTCGTCAATATTTTCCACGAATTTCCATTTCACTTGAGCAAATAAATTTTTATGGCGAAATTCATGCTTTTACAACTGCACAATCCCCAGCAGCTGTATACAAACATGTTTGTGTGCCTGTGTGTGTTTGCTGTGTATGTAACTGTACATCATAATTTTCGAATCAGTCATCGTCATTTCGAGTGCGTCATCACTACTACATTCCACAATGCCAAAGTGAACAAACATAAATACCAATAAATGTTGATACACAAAATACTCAATGTCAGCATGAATGGGAAACACACACACACGCAGGCGCTCACACACACACGCTCAAGTCCACTTATGTGTACAGCAGCGCAAATGCATAAAAAGGCATTAGGGCGAGTGCATAATGGCAATGAAATGCTTTTTTATGGCACAACAACAACAACAGTTGAATACTTACAACAACACAAGCACACTCTGGCGACTGTGCAAGGCACGTTAAAATCACATATCGTCACATAAAAATACCCATAAGCACAAACATAAATAGCAATATCGGCATGTGGAGTGTATTGGCATTGCTCTGGCTGCCTGCTTGCCTGCTTGCTTGCTTGTTGTGCTGAGATATGCGTCTCACTAGCGTCATTCACATCACTTGCAGTTATCACTCGATATATTCAATGCGTTGAACGATGTGTCGGAAGTGTCTGTGTGAGCGTGTGTGTGTGTGGATCAGCATGCACTTCGATTTGTTTGTTTGCTTTTGTGCGACAGACATTAATCATCGGTTGTGGAACTTATTGAATGTTATGGAGTGCTGTTGCAACACACTTTCAACTGGCAACGAGGCCAGGATTGCTGGCGACACATTGTGCGTCATTAACTGTAAGATGCCAACAAACACAAATATAAGTATATATACGAGTAAGTGCATGTAAATGGCTATGAATGGTTAGTTGATGAATAGTAACAGCTTGAAATGTGTAGTCTTTTAAGCAAGTATTTTACTCTGCGTTAGAACAATTTTCAATTGCGGGTGGTATGTTGAGCACTACTTACTTCAATATAAAATACTTTTCATTGGAAAATTTTTGAGCGAGCAGTGTTAATATGCCTTCAAATGTTCAACACACTCGTAAAATAGTAAGCAGGAAATTATGTTCCACAAAAATTATCTTTATTTTTCCAGAAAACTAATTAATTTGAGAAACAAAAGTTTGAATGCCCAATTTGATTTCACAAAATGGAATCCACAAAATAAGTTCCACACAATCGTTTTCTTCAAGCTATCGCAATTTTGTTAAATTCCTTTTATGTGCTGCCAGTTTTCGAAAAATTCACAGAATGGAATCCACAAAATATTTTCCACAGGATAGTTGGTTTCAAACAATCACGACAGTTTTCAACTCAGTTAACTCAATAAACCTTTGGTTTTCCAGGGGCTTTCACCTTCCGTATGGCATGAACTATTTTAGAGAATAAGCTCCACAAGTTACGTTCCACAAAATAAAATCCACGTAACTTGTTCCAAAAAACTATAACCATCATACAACACCCGCGTACTAGTATATATTTTTTACAAACAATACAATTTAAAATAATCTTTTTTAACTTATTTTATCTTTTTTTTAAGAATTCTGCAAATAAAGTTTTTTTTTTTTTTGAGAATAAGTTTTAAAAGTTCCACATACTAAAGAGACACATTTCATTAACGTAATATACTATTATGTCTCAATGCAAAGTTAAGTTCCACAAATACAATCCACCTAAAAGTTTCCGAAAAAATAAAACACGCATATAAGCAAGGCGTATAACGTTTATAAACAATACTACAAATAGTAATCTTAAGGAATTCTGTAAATTAAAATACTTTGGAGAACAAGTTCCAAAATTTACGTTCCACATTAGACGTAAAATTTTTATTACAATAATATAAAATAATACCGCAAAAATTTTAACCAATATTTATGTTCCACAAATGAAATCCGCATAATAAGTTCCGAAAATATGTACGTACCCCTCGTACATTTAAGGCACGTAGCTTTTACAAATGAAGCAAAATGTAGATTGTGTGTTATTAGATTTCCACTTATTGGTTTATCATTTGTAATACAAGTATTTAAGCTATGCTCAAACAAATAGCACACTTATTGATGCATATATTTGATGTAAAAATGTCCTTAATTCTAATAATTGTACAAGATTTGTTATTCTCCACGTAAAATTACTTCCAAAGTTAATCAAAAATTGTAGGAAAGTACAAGATTGATTCATTTAATTCCTCCCACCTCATTATTTAAGGAAATGAATGAAAAAGTTGGCTTAAACATATCCGGCGGGGTTGTTAGAAGACGGCTCAATGACACTCATCTCAAAATCAAAATTATCAGCCTATAAAAGGAGCTTTTTATCAAACTAAAATATAAAAGTACGGATTCAGGATGAGAGTGGTTAAATTTTTCATAAAATATTATTATGAAGTGATAAAACAAAAGAAAATCGAATTGGACCTGAACGTAAAACGTTTGCTTATCGTTCGAAATTGCAATCTTGAAGTTAATGTTATGGTGTAGGGTGCGTTTTCGTGGTATGGAGTGAGACCGTTGGCCAGCATTCCTTTTAAAACATTCTATGGTAAACAATAAAGCCATTCACATTTGAGTCAAAGCCTGTGAATTGAATATTCATGCATGATAATGATCCGAAATATGCCGCTGGGTTATTAATGGGTTGATTATTCATCAAAAATATTGATGCATTAAAGTAGTCTTTGGAATGATGTAAAAAGTAACTGACTTGAAGGATCGGAGCCAGGCAACAAAGTATTGACATGGTATTGAGTTATATATATTGTGACAAAAAAGTACACGGAAATTGTAAATTTCCGTCTACCTTCTTATAGCAATCAAACTCAGTACAAAATAAGTTACTACAGTCGGTTACTTTTACCCTAGACGCAAAAGTTCCACAAGCAGTTGCATACATTAACTGAGTACAACACCACATTCATATATTTGAGCAATGATTAACATTAAATGATTAATACAAAATTTCATAAGTTAAATGCAAGGCTTCTCAGCGCAGCGCTAGTGCGCCATAAGCCCGCATAACTGCATATTAGCTGAGACATACAGCAGCATACTTATAGGCGCATGCAGAGTAGCATGTCTTTGATAATTTCGTTTACCTTTTCTACTCCTTCGCTAAGGCAGCCCACATTTTGCGCATCGCCAGCACACTTTACATATGCAACAAGCGCCTGAAGGTCCTGCGCCTAAAAGTAGACCACATTCACTTGCCTTAGTGTCAGTTGTTGCTACATAAAAGTACTTCCTGAAATTGAAATGCGGTCTTTCTTGCTCTCAGGCGCACAAACACTCACAAATTAAAAAAAAATGAAGTTATTCACACACACACTTACAACTATGTATGTGTGTGTAACTGTTATTAAGCACACATACACATAAGTGCTGCCACAACATATACAAATGACTTACTTATGACTACTCATATCGCATCTTCTCTGCTTTTCTCTGCACTTGTCTGTCATGCTGTGCTCGCCAAACAGACACTGAATGAGTTAAGAAACTGAGTCATTTGTAAATAATTAAAGTGCACTTAAAACAACGAGTTGAGTTGCACTGCAAAAGTGAAATAAAAGTGCGAAGATATGCCTGTCTGTTTGTGCAAAAACATGCCCAAGTACCCATTCGTGTATGTAAAATGAAGTGCATAAGCGCAGACAAGTAGTTCATCTGTATATATAAAAAAAAACACACACACCTACACATGCATACAAGTACACGTCATCGTGTAAAAAGTTGAAGTATTTAGAAATGAAAGCGAATACTTGCGTTTGAGTGCTCGTTGGCTGCATTTGAGTGTGTGTGTGTTTGATGATGTGCTTGTAAAAATGTCTATGTGTGAGTGTGCAATTCTTATGTAGCCGTGGCAGTCGGTTGAGTACACTAATTTCCAGTGAAAAACTTGACTCCTCTAAGGGGTCTGAAGTAGTAGTTGTTGTGCTATTAAATATTTGCCTTAGTTATAGTTGGCAAACTTCACTGCTGAGTGGGCAGCATAAATGCCGCCATTCATATTAAACAGTTTTTATTGCACTTCTCTGCAACTTCTTCTTTTTTGTGCGCTTTTTTTTATAGAGTACAAAATAATTAGTTATGGCAAAGCAAAATTGTGAACGAGGCGAACTTTAAAGGCGACAGATATGCAAGTTTTCTTTTTAATTATATAACTTTGCTCATTAGTTATTATATTTTATTGCTATGGAGTATATAAATTTTAGCGAGCATATAAAAAGATGGCAGTGATATTCAATGTTTTTTCTAATGGAAAAGTTGGATAAAGTTGTTAAAAGGTATTATATATAAATAGTTATGGTTTTTTTGTGAACTGAGCCTAATTTGGATTTTTACTATTTCAAAAAACGATTGTGACATTCGCACTGTGGCTTGTGGTGCCATCCTGTGGAAACCACATATTGACCAATTCCGTATCATTCAATTCGAAACAAAAATATTCGGTTATCATTGAGCGATAGCGATTCATATTCACAGTAACGTGCCGGTCTTGATCAACACGAAAGAAGTATTGCCCAATGACGCCCCATAAACCGCACAAAATCGTAGTTTTTCAGGACGCAATGGTGACTTATAATGCATATTTTGCTTATGCCAGATGATGAGAAATGAGCTTCATCGCTGTAGAAGATTTTTCGATGAAAATCCGTATCATTTTCAAGTCGTTGCTCAGCCCAATTCACGACCATACGACGATTCTGGTGGTCAAGTGGCTGCAGTTCTTGCGTCAATTTGATCTTGTAAGATGTAGGCCAAGATCTTTTCGCAAAATTCGTCACAACGACATCACAGAGTTGCTCCACGCTTGAGAACGACATATGAGAGACTGATTTGGATCATCCAAAATTGATGAGCGGTAGCAATATTCTCGATACTGCGCATACTTCTTTGCCGCACTGGCACGGGAATATTTTGTACTGTGCCTGAGGACTCAAATTTTTCCACAAGACGCTCAATTGTTGATCTGATCGAAAGCTGGAGTGCAAAACTTTAATCCGCGAAACCTAACCTACTACCAACTCAAGACTCTCCCACCGAACCACCAGATAACCAGATAAGCTATTACTGTGTAGGAGTGACAATACATTTCACAGCTCCTCTATAGCATGGACGGTCACCTATTCTGCTGTATCTCTCTTAATTTAGTCACAATGGAAGTTTGCGAACAGCTTTCGACCTGTCAGAGAACTGCCATATAAGGGCAGTCAAATATTCCACAATTAAACTAACACGTAATGCGGTTTCTAATTTTTCTTTTATCTTTAGAACCCGAATACAATGGAAAAAACACGTGTTCAGAATCTTCTATTGGCTCCGTACACATCGAACTTTACGGACTGACATCATGTTGAAACTCTTATAGATAGTTTCTGAAGCAGCCATGGCCGCTTAGTATTTGGGTCAGATGGAAATCCTGACCTCCATGTTGTTATCCACGTATGGATGTCTGGTATAAATCTGTGGTTCCACCCTCCTGTGATCGAGGTTGCCACCGCTGCTGCCATATAATTATGTTCTTCTTTCGCTCCTCTCTTTTTTTTGATTTCTGTAATTGGCTCATATACTTAATCTAGCGAACTCATCTCCCTCGATGTCTATGAGCTAGTACTTCGACTGCTTCGCTGGATATAGTTCGGAAAGCACTTATTACTCTTACTGCTATGAGTCTATGAACCGCATTTATTGCCCTGGCATACTTTTTTATGTCTAGTGCTTGTATACATACTGAAGCAGCGTATAGCATTACTGAACTCATCGCTTTTGCAATCAAGTTCATCATAAAGCCATACTCCTATCACTATAAGGACATCCGCGTATGCGATTAGCTCATTTTTTTTTTTTTTTTTGGCTTTTGGATTGACGTATTCTTAGCACCCCATCATATGCGAGATTCCATAAAGGAGGGCCTGATACTGAACCTTGTGGTAATCCACTTGAAAGAGGATAGCTCTTGGCGCCTTCGTTGTTGTCGTAGATCATAAATATGAAATACGCGCCCCATTTCATATAGCGTTTCGAATATGTTTGATCACTTAGCAGCGCTGAATACATTCTTCACGTCCATGGTAATCAGCGTACGATATTTTTTTGTACCATCTTTCCATCTTTTGCCACTTACTGCTCATTTTGCAGTGTCGACAACTTCTCTTAGCGCATCGATAGTGGAACTCTGATTTCTGAAACCGTATTGTCTTTCTGATAATTCATCGGCTTCCTGGCGCATATTATTAACATTATGTTCTACACTAAGGTCGTAATTGGATGATTTTTATATAAAGACATTTTTTAAGATCTTTTCGGGTTTATCGTAAGAATAAATACTAAAGAAACAACATAAATTTAAAAAAGCAGCGTTTTTTTTTCAAAAAAAATTTTTTCTTATAAAAAATTAAATATTTATTCGAATTTTTATTATTATAAACATACATACTCTATTAACAAAGAAATTCTTAAATTTTTGGAAAAAAATATTTTAAACTCGACCATTGCGATGGCATTTCCGGTGACCCTTCGGAAAAAGATGCGCCGGCTTTGGCAGGATAACTTCTTACAGGCTGAGCTACATTGAATAAATATGTGTTTTAGTTAGAACCTTAACTTAGAACTTGGACGAAAATAATTGAAAATTTGATTTTCGGCAGAGATTTTTACAAACAAAGTAAATTTTCAATAAAAATTTCGCAATTTTTTTTTAAATCCTTTGTCCAAATCGTTAAGAATTGTATCTCAAAGACCTGTGCAAAGTTTCATGAAGATCGGTTTAGTAGTTCTAGAAAAATCTTACTAACCGACATAGTTTCGAGAAAAACGTGTTTAAAGACGGCGCATTTAGCCTAGCTAGCCTCGAGCGTACAAGTTCTCAATGCGGCATCTCCGAAATTATTACTCGGATTAACTGGAAATTTTAGGAGGAAAATCTGGAGGTGTTGTAAAATGTAATAAGACAATAAAAAAGATCGGTTTTTTTGTAAATCTGTAAGCCTATGTAACCCTTCACCATTGGTTGAACTCATCAAAATCACTTCGGCATAGAAACACCTCTGCGTACATTCTTTGTTTTATCGAAATTCTTACATATTTTCAAGCGCCCAACACATTTTCATTGTGCACCTTCAGTGATGTTTTTTGGCGATAATAATCCAAGGATTCCGAAATATTGTGCAATTTTAATATTTTATAGTCACTACAGCCATCTTTGGCTTATTTATTTCGACTTTCTCTTCGAAAATTTATTCTGGTACCGTAATGTTAACATATATGTATATAAGGCATTTTTGAAAAAGTAATGCCCTTGGAGAGTGCCATCGTTATACACGCAGCACTGCACTGTTGATTGGGAAAGATGAATGTTGAATGTTTTTGAGTTAAGTCAACTCTAGACGAGCTACAACTTTATCAGGTTCTTCTGACTGAAAATGTTTGTTTTATTGTTTATTAAAAAAAAGCTGTGTTAGTTACATCATTTATAACTGAAGAACGGCTGAACCGATTTGGCTGAAAATTGGTGGAGAGGTAGCTTAGAACCAGGGTAAGGACATAGTTTTATCTCTTTATGTTAAAATTTAATACAACTCATAAATAAAAATAATATATTTTATAATACAAAATTCATGTTTGTGGGAATCATTTGAACATATGTGTACAATTTTAAACAGATTCTTCCTCAAAAATAATACAATTGCTAAGTATTTGGAATAGCAGAAAAGAACAGCAACCAAATATGCAGTGAAATAGATTATAACTGGCTCAGTAATCAGTTGTTGAGTATGTATTTTACCACGTGCATCTCAAAAGACTGAAGTCATAACCTTTCCAGCCGACTTTTTCGTCTTTCCACGCCTGAGAACCGGTTCATAATGTGCAGTTCACTAGAATGACTGTCGATTGGACTTCAGTGGGAAATGAGGAAGCTATGTTTCATTGTCACACAACAACGCGAAAATTCAGTTTTATTACGATTAAAGAGCAGATCTTCTATTGACTCCGCACTTCGAACAATACTCAAACACTTCTCAGAATCAGTTATTCGTTGCTTTTGCTGGATTATGAACTTGCAAGGCACCCACTTTGCCCAGAGCGTTTGCCTCTTTAAGCTTAGCAAATATCTTTTCAACGGTGGATTTCCCTCACAGTATTTTCCCCCAAAAATAAATGCTTTGTTAACATCCGAAATGCCTTATGATCCATTTTTTGTAAACTAACACATATTGCTTCACAAAAATGCTATTTCTCATTAACTAATAGTTATAATCCAACTAAAAGGAATCATATAGACGGTAGTAGTAGTATTATCTATGTATCAGGCACAGTGAAGCGTGGATGGGTCCTTTAGTATAGCATATAAGTAAGATTACTGTGTATAAATATGGCACCTAAAATCATACTTCAAATAACCGTAACTGTTACGAAAAAATTGTTCTACATTCTTAAATATTTTTATGGTTCTAGACTTAAAATAATCACTTTCAGCAACTACAAAAATATTATAATTACAAGCAGACACCGAAATCAGTGTTTCACTTTCGCTTGTAATATCATATGCCAACGCTGATACTCCCATGCCACACATACCTGCTTTTAATGAATTAATCGCTGTCAACCTTCAGGACCTCCGGCCGCCTTTCTCCACTTGAAATCCCACTAAAGTATGCAATGAAAAATGCCGCAATATCATATCGCTTTTTCCAAAGAAATTACATTTTTGAATTAATTGAATATATGTCGAGACCACCTGCAATCTGAGCCACGTATGTCGCGCACACGCTATCTGTGTAGATATTTCCATATCATTGAATCAGCAACTTGCGCACACATGCAGACTTTGGGATATTTACACAAATTATATTGCATATCTGCTGGCGCGACAGCCTCATCATTGTAAATCAAATTTGTCTGTGACATGACGCGAACATTTTGTAGCATTTGCCAAAAATTTGAATACATAAATATGCGAGTTTGTATATATATGTACTTATATATATAGCATTACATCACTTGTGTGTGTAGTTGTAAGTATGCATTTGCCATATATATATATACGAAAACACTTGCAAATGGCAGTGAAAGTGTAGCACCTGGCTGTCTCTGAAATATTGCATACCTGCGTGAATCTGGGGCGCCTAAAAGTAGACAAGTGTGTGCTTGATTTTTGGAAATTACAGCAACAACAGCAACGCGTTGACGTATGTGAGCGTCTGCGGCGCTGAATACTTTGTCCCAGCGCTTAACATGAAACTGAAGTGGCATGCCGAAATATGCCCACAGCTACACCCATACCTACACATGTACATGTATTCATACACATACAAACGCATATTTATCAAAAAGGCAACGCATACAAATTTACTAATAATTCAGCATATATGCACACCTGCGCCTCCTCGTGGCGACCTTGCGTAGCAAGTGATTGCTGCCGGAAATTGCTTTGCTCCGCCTGTGAAGCGTGCGAAAAGGCAGGAAAAGCTGCTGAGCGCGCGTTGATTGACGCGCTTTCCTGGCAAGCAGCCATCTTCATACATATACCGCCTTAAAGTATGCTTCATGTATGCAAATAATATTTATATGTCCTCACGACATATGCTCATGTATTTATTTATGATGGCAAGTGGCAATCAAATCACTCAGGCTGGAATTATTGTGACAAGAATGCAAAAGAAATTTCAAAATTTCGAAAAAAAAATTTAAAGAAATAATATTTGAGCAGCAATAAGTTGACTTTACAACTCGGGAAGCATTTAAGGATTTGCATTTCACTTCAAGCGTGGCATTAAAATTCTCAGCAGATCTTCATGGCAGCTTCGTGTGTGTAGAGCATATTAAGTGTGTGCATGTAGTTGTAGGCAATAACTGTGTGTGTGTGTGTGTTATAATTTTATGCATATGACAATCTGCTTAAGGGAAATTAGGGCGCAGCGAAATTATTTATTAGAAGGTGAAAGTAATTTTGCGCGCTGAAAAGTATGCTACGCTTTTACATATTGCCCTTATATTATCTGCCAAAGCAGCTTACGCTGATTAAAATCTTTGAAGTTATTAATATGACTTAGGAAATATTTGAAATTTGCATTTTAAAAGTTTGATTGAGTTTGCTTGAAGCTGTCATGAAATTTTTACCACTTCACATAATTTTAATATTTATTTAATAAAAATAAATTATACGCTATAAGCTGATAGATACATATAGTATTATGTAAAAATGAAATTTAAGACCACAACTCAACGTAATTGTTCCTTCTCAAATATTTTACAGATGATTCGGTTGACGTCACTTCCGAGCCGGACGATCAGGACATCTCAGTCGCAGCGGCCTCACATAATCCCAATAAGGGACAGCTGGAGGTGCAATTAGGTGGCGCAGTAACGTTACAGTGTCCACAAGGTAATGCAACAATAGCCACTAACTACCTTGTATTACAGCATTAACTTTGTTAGAAACCTATTGTATAATACTTGAGACTTAAGCTTTCCTTTCGCTGCTTCTGCTAAAAACGTTTTTCCAAAATTTTTTTTCTTATGCAAAAATTTGTTTTCATTTCTTTTCTACAGGTTCCTTAGGCTGCTGGTCGCATTTAGATCCGGTAACCGCACGCTTACGTGGCTTAGGTCACGGTCTAACCACACCCACCGGTCAATTTTCACTCAAAGATGTTGTCTACCACGATGCGGGCACTTACAAATGCATCGGTCAATCGCCAACGAACAAGAAGAAGCTAGAGGTGCTGCAGACGGTGGGCGTGACGGTCAAAGGTGAGTGGAAAAGTCTGTTCTTTTCTTACTAAAGTTGGATATTATTATAGTGGTTAAAAGAGGTTTGTAAGTTGTGAATTTAATTTGAGTACAGGTTTTACTTGAAGAATTGAGTTGAGTAAATCTAGCGATTGTTGGGTCAAAATTATTGATGTAACATTTTAATTAACTTTTTTTTAATTTCATAATCTTGAAAATCTTTATTGGAAATGTGTTTGCGTGTTTCGCGTTCCATGGTTTTGAGCAAAAACTCGCCTTGAATATCCGTTGGCCTTTTTTTTAGAGAATATGCCGGGTCTGGAGGCGAATATTACTCCCAGATGCTTCATCTGCGGCTGTGAGGTAATTTCACTGTCCCTTATGGTGTGCTCTATTCATTTATCCAGCTTCCTGCTGCTTATGAGTAAAACTTCTATTTTGACTAACAGAAGCGAAGGCCATGTAAGAACTCATTGCATTTATTTCTTAGGTCGACTGTTAGCCATTGCTATCTCCACTGCTATCACTATGAGCTCGTCCGCAAATGCTAGTAGTTTCACGTCTGTTGGTTGCTGTCATCTTAACTCCTTCATACATGAAGTTCTGTTTAAGTGGGTTTAATACTGAGCCTAGGGGTACTCCACTCGAGTGGTGCCTTCGTGCGTATCAAAAATTAGACTTCAATTTTTAAAATAACTCGTTATAATATTAAAGAGGTTTTCAGGGCCATGCTGTGTAATCGGCGCGCAATATTTTTTCGTGCCACCATTCCTCCCTGAAAATCCGCCGGCTTCCTTGCTTGCTAGTTACAAAGGGTTACACAATATATTTTCGTACACTTTACCCATTGTGTTGAGCATACACAGAGTTCAGCACGATGAAGTTTTCCCGGGTGGTTCGTTTGGTTTCGGGAGAAAACACTGAATGCTGTACTTTCCACGAGTCGAGGAATACCTCTTTTTTTATACAAGCGTTGTACATTTTAGCACACATTTGAGGTTTTGAGCTTATAGCTTCCCTCAAGCCTCTGTTGGGTATAACATCTAATCCAGACGTTTTGATTTTTTTTTTATTTTCTTTGCTATGGCCAAAAGCTTGGACATCTACAAATACTGCTCCAAATCCTCAACTTGTCGTTGGTTTTGGCCAAAAGTGAACTCGAGCTGCACAGCCACCTTGCACAGAGCATTCTCATACGCAAATATTCGTGGAGGATATGATGTGCATATTCAGTTGATATTTTTAGAGTGTCTGCTATCTCAAAGCAATATCTTTTTGTGGTTA
>JBAWJQ010003593.1:0-24573 GCA_037783105.1 Bactrocera zonata | reverse complement strand
AAGGTAGGGTTTTATAACCCCTGTTGAAAATTTCTTAGCATTTCTAATTTTTTTATTTATTTGTTTCAAATTACAGGGTGGATTTTTTATTGAAAATAATTCCTCTGACGTCGTTGAAGAAGTAATAGATGTTACAATAGATCCTACAGAGTTTAAGGAATATGTTAACTGCGATAAAGAGCTTGAATGTTTTGGAACATTGACGGAAGATGAAATTGTTTAATCCATCTTAGACGAAAATTCCAGCGAAGCATCTTCTGAAGAAAATTCAGAAGATTAATGTAATGATGTTCCACCCACCTTAGTAGCAGCTATAGGTGCGCTTTCAACAGTT
Source organism: Bactrocera zonata (assembly GCA_037783105.1). Classification (NCBI taxonomy): domain Eukaryota; kingdom Metazoa; phylum Arthropoda; class Insecta; order Diptera; family Tephritidae; genus Bactrocera; species Bactrocera zonata. Next base: position 24,239 of record JBAWJQ010003593.1, on the reverse strand, counting down.
AAACATTTTATGGAAAGTAAAAATCTTTATATTGATGAAATTGAATCGCTTGAAGAAAAACTCTTTAAATGTAACTTTCAAACCCACCATCAAAAGAAGATCACAGATTTCTTCATTGTCTAAAATAAAATAAGTACATATGTATGTGGGGTTGAGCAACGCTGAAACCCTTTTTCGCATAAAGCTCTTCTTCGCAAGTTTCGAACAACAAGCGCAAAACCAGAAAGTGCGAATGTTAGACGAACACTTGCTAAGTAAACGCGTAGCCGTGCGCATTTGACGAATTTATCAGAAGACATCAGTTGTGTATCCTTTTTAAAGAAATTCAACTACCAACATCTTTTTCTCTTTTTAAAAACTAAATGTCCTAATCGTGTAAATTTAAAGTTAATTGTTAATCGTTCTTTTGTAATATTCATCCGTGTTATAAAATAAAACTATCATATTCTAAAGTGTAAAACAATAAAAGATTGCAAGCGTAAATTTTATTTGAACAGAAGAAAACTACTCCGTAAGTGCGTGGGTGTAATCCCCACATATTTTGGGGGCTCAACTAAAAGTGTTTAAATTAAAAAGAAGCATAAGGCTCAACCAAAAGAAGCATAGACTCAATCATCGTGAAAAGAAAAGTGTTTAAATTAAGAAGAAGCATAAGGCTCAAAAAAAAAAAAAACAAGAAGCATAAAGTTCAAAAATGTTGTTAAAAAGTGATACAATAATTGTGTACAGTCATGGCGTGTTTGCAGAATTTCGAATTTGTTCGACAGAAGCTAAGAGCAAGCCGAAAAGAATGTATAAGTTAACACCGGTAAACACGTATCCGGTCAACACTCCACTCCCACCGATATCGCTGACGCTGCGTCGGCAGGTTAGAGCGAAGTGTCAACCAGGTAGCGCGTGACAACAACAACACCGGAAAAGGTAATAGAAGCAAGAGGTAAATTGCCGAATTGCACTTTTGCAAGTCACACGGCAAAGCAACTAAAGTTGTAATAACTCTACCGGTGGAAACGGCTGCTCTTGCGTAAGCAAGAGAAAAAAAATAAATAACATAAAAAACCTAACTAAGTTTTTTATTAATTGGCGCCCAACGTGGGGCCATAGTGCAGTTCTTGTGTTATCCTTATAAAGGACAAATCCTGTGCGTGGCCGTGGTTTGAATCCACCCGACAGTCGCGGAAAAACATTTAACTTAATTAACACTACATAAATAGTGAGAGTTACAAACAATTTTCTATTTTGAAAAATTTTAACCGCAAATTAAACACTACCTAACAGTCGCGGAAAAACAGTTAACTTAATTAACACTACATAAATAGTGAGAGTTAGAAACAATTTTCTATTTTGAAAAATTTTAACCGCAAATTAAACACTACCTATCGTGGGAGAAAGTGTGGAGCCAATGCTCTAAGAAATAAAGCATTCTAATCATCGTAATCCTGTCTTCCTGCTGCTGGATCACAACCCCAGGAATCATCGTGCTGCTGCCTTATCATACCTTATTTAGTGACATAGCTTATCGAGATATGGAAAAATTCATGACCATGCTGCTTTCGTTATGCTTTCGAGCTAACGCGGGAATACTCGACTATACCAACTCTTATTACATTCCAATTACATCCGGAGCTGTAGCTGTTTATGAGCAGCATGACTTTCTACTTCATAGAACTAATTTATCAACATTCGAAGCAATAGCTGAGGAGACAAACGAACTACTGATCCAATTCCCACAATCACATATTAACCTTTATCTGCTCTTCGCGTCGAAAAAGACGCAAAAGCAATACATTTTTTTAATTTTTATGAAAAGGGGCGGCAAGAAGTCAACTGAATTTCTCGAATTTGTTAATAACATTAATTTGCTTTGTTTAAACTGTTTTTCGTTCAACAAGTTTTGTTTTGTGGATTGCGTTAAAAAAATTACGTTGGCTACCCTCCTGCGTCGTTTTCGACGCATATGAGAAAACATCTGTTTTTTGGCGGGAAACTAATTTGTCATTGTTCGTTTCGCGAGTTATTGGGTTTTTTGCAAGTGATGAAGTTATTTGTGATTAATTTATACATAAAAGAGATATAAAAGAAAAAATGCAATATGTGCCAACCAAATTATTTGTCAAGTGAAGAAATGGGAGTTTTTCTAACTGAAAGTGAAGCAGAAGATAATTGCAGTTTTCCTGATGCTAGTGACGAAGTGTACGTGCCAGAAGGGTCAAAAGCTAATGAAAGTGATAACTCTTCAAGTGATAGAGATTCTGGTGGTGAAGATTATATTCCAACAACTGATGCTAACGATAGTCATGGTTACACTGCAAATACCGATCCATTGTACGTATCAAAGGATGGTACAATATGGCAGCCAGAACCATTTCAGCCGCAAAGTGGTAAATTTAGGAATGAGAATGTTATCAGTCTTTCGCCTGGCGTCACTCGATTTGCAAAAGCCCGTGTCAACGACATAAAAGATGCTTTTCTCCTATTCTTGCCTCCACATCTAGAAAACATAATTCTAAAGCATACAAATGCATTTGCCAAAGCTAAGTATGGCAACGAATTCATGCGAATTGATTCCAGTCTGTTGCAAGCTTATATCGGTATATTGATTTTAGCTGGTGTATATAGGTAAAATAGCGCTGCGTATTTAGGAACCCATTATACAAAAATTTTATGTATATTTTAGATCAAAAAACGAGTCAACGGTTGATTTGTTCGATGCAGAGTATGGTCGTCCCATATTTAGGGCTATTATGCCGAAAAAGACGTTTGAATATATCAATCAAGTAATTCGATTTGATGATAGCATCAGCCGGAGGCAAAAAACATGTGACGATAAATTTGCACCGATCCGAGATGTTTTTGAAAAATGGTCGAATTCATTAGCTGATTATTACAACCCTCATGAATGTGTTACCGTAGATGAACAGCTGCTGGGTTTTAGGGGTCGATGCAAATTTCGTCAATATATGCCTTCGAAACCAGAGAAATATGGAATTAAGTTTTGGTTGTGCGTCTGTTCTGAGGCTTGCTATATTTGGAAAATTCAGCCCTACTTGGGTAAACCAGTCGGTGCAAGCTCATGTGAAAAAAATCAGGGTCAACGTGTTGTTTTGGATTTGGTTCGTGGGTTGAAGGGACACAACGTGACAATGGATAATTTTTTTTCTTCATACGGCCTCGGCCAGGAATTGCTAACAAAAGGTGTCACGATGGTGGGAACTATGAGGAAAAATAAGAGATCTATTCCGCCAAATCTTCTGAAATGCAAAAAACTACCTTTGTACCATTCAACATTTGCATTCACAAGCAACACAACGCTTGTTTCATATGTTGGTAGAAAAAATAAGTGTACAATTTTACAAAGCACTTTGCATAACTCTAAAGGAATCGAGCCCGGAGTTAAAAAGCTACCAACAATTATAAATTATTATAACAAAACTAAAGGTTTGTTATAGATGAGTTCCGATTTACTTGTTTATATTCGTATATTTGCTTGTTTCATTCAAAATAGGCGGTGTCGATACGGTTGATAAGATGCTTTCCTGCTACAGTTGCAAGAGGAAAACTAATAGATGGCCGATGGCTGTGTTTGCTAATATAATTGACATATCGGCTTTGAATGCGTTAATCATTTTCAAGGAAATTAATCCTAATTGGCAGACTTCACAAAAAAACACAATAAGAAAGAACTTTCTACGGGAGCTAGGATTATCACTTGCTAGACCATTTATGACATGTAGAACTGGAAAGCCGAGGTCAAGTTCATCCGCGAATTTGCTCGATATGGCATCTTCACCAAATGCATCGAAAAGATCAAAAAGCGTTCCTCCACAAACTAAAGGAAGGCAAAGATGTGCGATGTGTTTGGAAAGTAATTTTGCATCAAAAAATAACATGCATACTACAATTTGTTGCTTTTGTTCAAAAGGTACATGCAAAAACATACACAACCGAAACGTATGCGTCAAGTGCATAGAAAATAAATTAATTTAAGTTTGGAGAAAATTTAAAACAGTGGTTTTCGCCGTCCATGTTTTCAATTTTCCACTAAAAACAATGGGAAGTACATATGCGTCGAAAACGACGCATGAGGGTAGACAATGTAAGTTATTTTTAGGAGCAGATGAAGGTTAAACGACTATTAGAGAATGACGCTAATGAAATATTGCAACTATTGGACGCAATAAAAATAAACCATCGGTACGCTAGAGGTATAAATATTCTGGGGACTGCCTTGAAATACATAACAGGGACTCCAGACTCCGACGACTTTGAAATGCTCGAGACCAGAACCAATGCCCTATTAGAAACAAACGAACAACAAATAGCAATAAATTCAGCTACACAAAAGAAAATAAACGAATTGACAGTGACAGTAAACAAATTACTACAAAATGCAAAAAGCACTCAAATAGATACGGGATATCTCTTTTCTCTAGCCTCCGCCAGAAATAGAGCAGTTATAATGGAATTGGAAACCATTTTAACGTCAATCACTCTGGTCAGGTTAAATATCGTCAACCCTATCCTGCTAAATGGTATGGAGATCAATGAGTTGTTAGCTGCTGAACACTCTGCAAATATTAGCATAAGTGATTTATTGTCCATTTCTAAAATTAAGATATTTCAAGATACGAATTGCATTTACTTTGTTATTAAATTCCCAAAAATAGACAGATTCTGTAATAATGTAAAGTTGCTGCCAGTGATCCATGACGGCAAAATTATCTCTCTAGAAACAGATGTTATTGCTGAATGTAATGGTAGATACATTCCACTCTACAACTGCAAGGAAGCTATAGCGGCAAACTTTTGTCAGCCTCTGAAGGAAAGCCCCTGTACGCTACAACTACTTAACCAACACTCCGCAAAATGTAAGTCAAAATCCGCCGATAACGTACCCGCTATTGAGGAAGTTGATAATGGCATCCTGGTAATCAACGATCAACCAGCGTCTATACAATCTCAGAACTTGACGAAACTAACGAGGGGAACTTTCCTTGTAACATTTGATTCAGAGATTATGGTAAACACTACGACCTACATCAACTGGGCTAAAACTATTCGATCGCATCCCGAAGCTGCTCGCGCACAATATGTAAATTTCATCGAACACATTAATTTGCTATCGTTACCATACTTACAGAAAGTAAATATGAGGAACATTAAGCACATAGCGAGGCTACATGATCTCGTTAACGCCCGTTCATTACAATCAGGGGGCGCACTTCTCTTGCTTCTATTTGTCATGTCTGTAATTGGAGCAATCTTAGTGAAACGAAGACGAACTAGCATGGTGATATTGAATAAAGTCATCAAAGAAGCCGAGGACGCATTCATTTCAAGAGGGGGGGTAGTTAACACCGGTAAACACGTATCCGGTCAACACTCCACTCCCACCGATATCGCTGACGCTGCGTCGGCAGGTTTGAGCGAAGTGTCAACCAGGTAGCGCGTGACAACAACAACACCGGAAAAAGTAATAGAAGCAAGTCACACGGCAAAGCAACTACCTCATACAAATAATTATATGTGCATTCTTGATTTTGTTTTTATTTTTTATTCACTGGAATTTTTTGAATTTTGGTGAATGTAGAATTAACGGCTGATATGTTGCCGTTAATATGCAACGAAAATTGTTTCATTCTTCTCTCTTTCGTTGTGCCGTTACGTTAAGAATGTGCTTGTGCATTGGGTATTGCGTAGTAAATATTTATATGTGCAAAATCAGTCTAGCTGATCTTTCTTGCTGATATTGTCGCGGATAAATCTTTTTGCGTGAAAATTTGTTTACAAAACTATTGTAGGTGTATTAACTTGATGAATTATTTGAAATTTTAATACATTTATTTAATTTTAAGCCTAAAGTGCCACGTGGTACTAGTTTGTCAGCCAAGGAACAAGGAATAATTATAGGAATGCATGAAAGCGGTTCCAAAATATACGAGATTGCATCCATACTAAAGCGGCATCGAAACTGCATATCAAGATTTGTTAAAAACCCCACCAATTATGGTACAGTGCGACGCAGCGGACGGAAAACCAACATTGATGATCGGTGCAAACGGATGATTCGACGGCTAGCAGTGGCGGATTCTATGAGTAGCGGTCAAATACGGACCAAGTTAAGACTGCAAATAACAAGGAATAGAATGGTTCAAATTATTCATGAAAATAAGTTTATCAAACACAACTCCATGTAACCTAAACCAAAGCTCTTGCAAAGGCATATTATAGCACGTTTGCAGTCTGCAAATAAATACCAATTCTGGGCCGAAGAGTGGCAGAATATAGTATTTAGTAACGAAAAAAAATTCAATTTGGACGGCCCAGATCATTGCAAGAAATATTGGAGAGATTCGCGTCAGGAACGACGTTCCTGCTACAAGCGAGGCTTTGTAGGCGGTACCTTGATGGTATGGGCTGCAATCTGCTGCAATGGAAAGACACCTATATGCTATATATCCACTCAAATGAATGCTAGTATGTATGTAAATCTTTTGGACAGTGAGCTGATAGAATTTGCTGGAAATATTTTTGGCGATAACTGGACATATCAGCAGGATAACGCTTCAATCCACATGGCACAGGTTACGAAGTGCTTCTTTAATGACAGGCAAATTCCCGTATTACAATGGCCAGCATTAAGTCCGGACCTAAATCCGATCGAAGATCTCTGGGGGATCCTCTCTGCACGTGTTTTCCAAAACGGAAGGAAGTTTGAGACAGTACGTCACCTTAAATTAGTCATAGAGCAAGAATGGGCCAATATTGACATAACTATTCTACAGTCATTAGTTAATTCTATGCCAAAGCGGCTTAATTTAGTTTTAAAAAATAAGTGCAAAACTATTGACTATTAAAGTAGAGATGTCTTTTAGTTCAACTCAAATGAATAAGATTTACAGGCAAAAATAGAAAAATGCACATATAAATATTTACTATAAGCATAAACTTAAATTTTGCTTTTTAGTTTAAAAAAATATTTGAAATTTGTTATTTTTTGTTTTTTTTATATTTTATGTAATAATAAAAATAAACCTGCATACCCAGAAATATTTTGCAATTTTTTAATCTTTTGTTTTTTTGCAAAAAGTTGATGCACATATAATTATTTGTATGAGGTAAGAGTCAGGTATTTAGGCGTAGTCGCCGCAATATTTTAATAATCAAATTCAGTTGTAATAACTCTACCGGTGGAAACGGCTGCTCTTGCGTAAGCAAGAGAAAAAAATAAATAACATAAAAAACCTAACTAAGTTTTTTATTAATTTATACACAAATTCATTTTCGAAACAGAAGGAGATAGACTAAACCGAAAACGCTTACGGGAATTTACTGGCTTTGAATTCGACGAAAACGATGAGCGCTATACACAGAAATTGATCTTCATAGAAAACAGTTTGAAAGCTGCCGATTTGCTATCAATCTGTAACGTATTAGGTTTGACATGCAGTGTAAGTAATTTGACACTACACATATTTCGAAATTTGCAAAGAGCTACGTTGCTACGCGCAGCAGCAGAGAACGACGATATCGAATGTGACGACGAAGATGAAGATGACGACAAAGATGCCGAAGACAATGACGACGACGATGATGGTGATGTTATGCGCAGCTTTGACGACGCTGGCGCAAGTAGCACCACATTTGAATGTCAACAACGGCAAGAACAAAGGAGAAATGCTGAAAGCGAACGTGTTGCAAGAAATATGACGAGCAGAAACGACGATAAACCTACAGCGTGCAAAAGAGGGGAAGAAACAGAAAAAACACAAATGTCTCGTTTTTCGATGAACTTTCGTGACATAGAAGACTCTATTCGTTGGTTTGATGGAAGTGACAAAATCGATGTCGAAGTGTGGTTGGCCGAATTCGAAGAAACGTCTACTTTAATGGGGTGGGACGAATTCCAAAAGTTTATATTTGCCAAAAAATCTCTACGGGGTTTAGCTAAACTGTTTATTCAAAGTGAACGCGGAATCACTTCGTGGCAAAAATTAAAAGTGGCTTTAGAAGAAGAATTCAAAACAATTGTAAACAGTGCGCAGATACACAAACAACTTACTTGTAGAAAAATAAAAAAGGATGAAAGTGTGCAAGAATATTTTTTGTATATGAAACAATTAGCAATGCGTGGTAACGTTGAAGAACAATGCATTGATACAATACGTGATCGATGGTATAAGTGATTTGAATTTAAATAAAACAGTGTTATATGGTGCATCAGACTTAAAACAATTTAAAGAAAAACTAAAAGTGTATGAATCGATTCGGAAAAATAACAAAGAAAGTTTTGAAGTGAAATCATCTGAAAATAAATTGGCTAAATACGACAGTAAAACCATAACTTGTTTTAATTGTGGTAAAAGCTCAGAGTGCAAAGACAAAGCGAAAGGCACCAAGTGTTTAAAGTGCAAAAAATTTGGGCATATTTCAAAAGACTGCCCACAAGTTGAAAATAAAAACGAAAAATGTAATACTCGTTTGTGTGCCAAAAGCAGTATTATGAACAAAGAAGTGTTTATCGATCGAAAGAAATACTATTGCTTATTTGATACGGGAAGTAAATTTAATTTAATTACGGATAATGTTTTCAAGTCGCTACGAGAACCTGTGTTGAAAGAAACAAACATTTGTTTAATAGGTTTTGGTGAACATACGGCAGGTAATAATATCAAACCAATTGGAGAACTTAGTATTGATACAAGTATTGAAAATCAAGATTTTTGTTTAAATTTTTTGGTGGTCCAATCAAAATTAATGGACATTGACGTAGTGATCGGCGAATATTTTTGTTTGCAAGCAGATATACAAATAAATCGTGATGGACTTTCTATTCGAAAAATTCCTTGTGACAATGTAGAAAACGTTAATATGATGCAAGTGGACTCGGTAGTAGACAATTTTGATATTGATGAAAGAAATAGTGTGGAAGCGAAAGAAAAAGTGCGTAATATGGTATACGAATATAAGCCGAATAAGTGCAAATCAACAAATATGCAAATGAATATCGTTTTAAGTGATGAAACTCCAATATCGTTTAGACCGCGTAGACTGCCACTAACACAAAGAAGCATTGTTGATGATCAAATAGATCAGTGGATCAAAGACGGCATAATTGAAAATTCAAATTCTGATTTTAGTAGTCCGGTGGTTTTAGTAAAAAAAAGAGACGGTAGTCCAAGATTGTGTGTAGATTATAGACAATTAAATAAAGTAATTGTAAAAGATAGATTTCCGTTACCTTTGATTGAAGACCAGCTAGACCGATTGCAAAACGCAAAAATATTTAGCACAATTGACTTAAAAAATGGATTTTTCCATGTACCCGTGTCTGAATCTAGCCGCAAATACACGTCATTCGTTACACATGGCGGACAGTATCAGTTTTTAAAAGTTCCATTTGGCTTGTCGAACTCTCCGGGTGTTTTCCAAAGACATGTCAATGCAATTTTCAGTGATTTAATGCGTAAGGGGATAGCACTCCCTTACATAGACGACATAATCGCACCAGCCATGAACGAAAATGATGCAGTGCGTAATTTAGAAGAAGTGTTGAATCAGTGTAAAGACTATGGACTTGTAATTAATTGGAAAAAATTTCAATTTTTAAAAAAGCGAGTAGAATTTTTAGGTCATGTGATTGAAAATCAAAAAATTTCACCATCTCCTAGTAAAATCGAAGCTTTAGTTAAGTACCCATTACCGAAAAATTTAAAACAATTACAAAGTTTCCTGGGTTTAGCCGGATACTTTCGGAAATTTGTACCATCATTTGCATTAATTTCCAAACCATTATCTGATCTGACGAAACAAGGTAAAAAGTTCCAAATAAATCGAGACGAGATAGCTGCAATTAATTTACTGAAGAAAATTCTGAGCGAAAAACCGGTGTTAGGTATATTCAATCAGAAGTATGAAACTGAAGTGCATACAGACGCTTCCGCTGACAGCTATGGTGCCGTATTACTGCAAAAACTACCAGATGACAACGAATTACATGCAATTTATTACATGAGCAAAAAGACGTATGAAGCTGAACGTAAGTATTCCAGTTACGAATTAGAAATATTAGCTGTAATAGAAGCGCTGAAAAAGTTTCGAGTGTACTTATTGGGTATACACTTTAAACTAATAACTGATTGTAACGCTTTAACAAAAACACTTGAGAAAAAGGATTTGTATACAAGAGTCGCGCGATGGATCCTTTTTCTGCAAGAATACGATTATAACGTAGAACATCGATTTGGATGAGGCACGTTGACGCTCTTAGCCGCAATCCAATAATGATGATAAGCGATAACGATTTTCTTGCTTGCCTACGACGTGCACAAGAACACGACGAAGAATTAAATACGATAAAGCAAATTCTACAAGAAAAACAAAGTTACAACGACTATTTTGAAAAAGGTGGTATTCTTCACAAAATAGTCAACGATATCGAATTATTCGTAGTACCCAAAAGCATGCAAAGAGAGATAATTCGACGCGCTCATGAAAAGGGGCACTTTGCGATTAAAAAAACAAAAGATTTGATTTGTCAAGAATTTTTTATTCCAAAGCTTGAAGAGAAAATAAAAATGCATATCGACAATTGTGTAGCATGCATTGTGTCAAATAGAAAATTGGGTAAAAAAGAAGGTGAATTGCATCCACTTCATAAAGGAGCAAATCCTCTTTACACGTATCACGTAGATTTTCTTGGTCCACTAGAGTCAACCAATAAACTCTATAAACATATATTCGCCGTAATTGATTCGTTTACGAAATTCGCTTGGTTATACCCAACAAAGACGACTTCATCACACGAAGCTATCAGCCGTTTTAAAATACAAAGTACAACATTCGGAAATCCATAGCACATAATCACAGACCGTGGATCAGCTTTCACGTCTGACGATTTTCGGCATTATTGTGAAGACGAGAACATTAAACATGTTAAAATAACGACTGGCTTGCCGCGCGCCAATGGTCAAATAGAGCGACTAAACACGATTATTATTAATGTTTTAACGAAACTAAGCAAGAATGATCCGACGAAATGGTACAAATTCACAGACAGAGTACAACAAGTAATAAATTCCACTTACAACAGAAGTATTGACATGACACCTTTCGAATTATTAACGGGCGTTAAAATGCGTACAGCTGACGACTTAAATATCAAACAACTCATCGAAGAAGAAATGAGGTCACAACTCCAAGAAGGAAGAGACGAAATACGACAACATGCAATAGAACAAATATTGAAGATCCAAACTGAAAACAAAAAGACATATAGCCTTAGACGCAAAGAAGCTAACCAATATGCAATAAACGATCTAGTCGCCGTGAAGAGAACGCAATTTGGTGGTGGTCTCAAATTAAAACCAAAATATTTGGGCCCATACCAAATTACTAAAGTCAAAGCTAATAATACCTACGATGTTAAAAAAGTTGGCGTAACCGAAGGTCCAAATCGAACGACGACTTCTGCAGAATTTATGAAGCCATGGTCAAATTTTCATAACGAAGACAACGGCGTATTCGAGGTCGAAAACAATGCAGGATGGCCGAGTTGTGGGGTTGAGTAACGCTGAAACCCTTTTTCGCATAAAGCTCTTCTTCGCAAGTTTCGAACAACAAGCGCAAAACCAGAAAGTGCGAATGTTAGACGAACACTTGTTGAGTAAACGCGTAGCCGTGCGCATTTGACGAATTTATCAGAAGACAACTGAAGTGTAGCCTTTTTAAAGAAATTCAACTACCAACATCTTTTTCTCTTTTTAAAAACTAAATATCCTAATCGTGTAAATTTAAAGTTAATTGTTAATCGTTCTTTTGTAATATTCATCCGTGTTATAAAATAAAACTATCATATTCTAAAGTGTAAAACAATAAAAGATTGCAAGCGTAAATTTTATTTGAACAGAAGAAAACTACTTCGTAAGTGCGTGGGTGTAATCCCCACATGTATGTATTTAAGTATTGGTATCTTTTATCCTAATGTTCCTCATCATACAAATATGGGTGTTGGCTAAATGAGTTAGCGTTCCGCCCTCATACACCCCTACACCACACAACACACCACTCATAAAGCAACTCTGTGACACGCAAAAAGCAACACTGGCACACTCTCCACACTTGGAGACCACACTCATCGTCAACATCGTTGGAAGCCGCAGTCTACACCCACACACACACACCAATGCACGCCGTACATCGACCCACCATAACTCTCCACAGCCCAACGAGCAAAAAAGGGCTCGTCCTGAAAGCAGCGTGGCTTTTTTCGAACACTTGGGTCGAGACGTACACATCGGCGGACGTTATACTAGTTGCATATTCGGCACGCGGTTAAAAACACTTTTTTACATCAGTTTCTATCATCCGGCGATAGTCCGCACGCATTTTACATCAGTTTCTATTCATCCGGCGATAGTCTGCACGCATTTTACATCAGTTTCTATTCATCCGGCGTTATTCCACGCATCTAAAACATCATTTTCTATTCATCCGGCGATAGTCCGCACGCATTTACGCCGCTACAACAACAACAACAACAACACATTTAAAACATCATTTTCTATTTCATCCGGCGTTATTCGACGCATCTAAAACATCCTTTTACATCTGGCGATCTTCGACACGCAGCTAAAACATCTTTCTACATCTGGCGTTCTTCGGCGCAGCAATTCAATCAACATCATAATTTTCGAGTGTCTCCTTTTTAGAATTGTGTAATCCTAGAGATACAGCCTCCACTGGTATCCGACCAGGGAGTCAATCAATTTCATTCCTTTTTATTTCAAACTTAAGTTTTCACTCCTCCACTGGTATTCGACCAGGGAAATTGCTTATTGTAACATTTATCATTCTATTAAATACACTTGTGATAATTTTAAGCGAAACATTGCGTTACGAAACTCTTCTTTGCGGAGTCAGTGAAAGTAAGTGGTACATTATATAGGTGTATTTATGTATAACCAATCAATTTTAAAGAATTGAATTCTTAAAAAAATTGCATAATATTGCTTTAACTTGTTTTGTTAATAAAGTTTTCCTTTATGTGTTCAAATAATGCTACGATCTTGATTTTAAAATATGTACATACGTATAGTTCATTAAATGGTTATGTTTAACTCGAGGATTAATTTATGTAAGCTAACAAGAAGATGTAATTATATATGTCCATAAATAATTATGTTCGTTTAAGTACCCGCATCGAGGTACTTAAGCGGGTTCTTTTAAATACCCACCTCGAGTTACTTAAGTGGATTCTTTTAAGTACCCAACCCGATTAAGTACCTTAAAATGCTGACATTTTCGTGAGGTACTTAACCGGGTTTTACTGTACTATAGGCACGCTTTTGTGCAAAATCGGACAAAGCCATATGTGGCCTTTCATACAGTACATGCTATTTTGCCTTTCATGCATTTTAGTAAAATTTTTTCAGAAATGGATGCAAGATCTTTTTATGGAAATTTAAGATATGTAAAAATAGTCGATAATGGGCTTCAAAGCGACGATGATTATATATCCGAATCAGATGAAGAAGTTGTTGGAGCACAAGTTTCTAGCCAGGAAGATGTATATATATCGGAGACCGATGAAAGCAGTTCCGAAGACGTATATGACGAGCCTAGTAGCTCAAACGCAAAACGCGCTAAAAAATTGAAACCACCAAACTGGAAAGAAAATAACTTGCCCCCGTATTTAAGTGAAAACTTTCCATTTCAAGGAGACACGGAGCTTCCAAGTTTTATCGATGAATTAGAGACTCCAGCGGAGTTCTTTCAATTTTTCTTTGACGAAGATTTGATAAACTTTATAGTTGAACAATCGAACATACTTGTGCTGCAAAAAGACATAAATAAGCCGGCAAATATTACTAAGAGCGAAATAGAGCAATTTATAGGTGAGTTCAGCGTAAACACTGTGAAGAAACTTAGTGAAAATTTGTTTTCAGGCATAGTCTTATACACGTCTTTGATGAAATTACCATCGTCGAGGCATTATTGGGATACTACAGTTGGCCAATAATTTGTACGCACCATCATGACTTGCAATAGATGGGAAAACATTAAACGCTTTTTGCATTTCAACAACAATGAAGATATGAAATCGCCAGGTGAAGATGGATTTGACAAGCTGTTCAAAGTTCTACTACTTCTAAATAAAATCCGTGAAAAGGTACTGCTCATGCCAAAAGAGGAGCAATTGGTTGTGGATGAGCAAATAATTCCCACAAAGTGCCGACATCATCTAAAACAATACATTCCGGCCAAACCGCACAAATGGGGTTTCAAGAATTTTGTTTTAAGTGGAGTTTCAGGATTTAGCTACGATTTTGATATATTTGCTGGAGCACAAAGTGATAAACGTCCAGAGGGATCACCGAATCTGGGAATCAGCGGAAATGTTACAAGGCTAGCAGTCACTGTACCGAGTTATCAAAATTACAAAATTTTTTTTGACAACTGGTTTACCAGCCCCGGCCTCCAAGTGCATCTCATGAAAAGTGGTTTATTGTCTTTGACTTAACCCTTAAATGCTCACTGTATCTTTAAAGATACAACCATTAAATATCACCAATTTTCAATATTAATGATCTAAAAACATTAATACACATGTCACTGCATGAAGAACACACTTCATAAAGGGTAAAACTTCTACTAAATTTGTTGCAACTGAAGGCAAATTTGATAAACAAAGTAAAAAAAAAAACTATTTTTGTTAAATTAAATAAATTATCGCTTTTGTAATGTAAAATCTCCAGAACTATTTGCATTCTAGACCCGAAAATTTTTATACCGGTTCCGAAGAGAATTTTTTAACGATATATTTTTACTTGATTTTATTTTTCACTTCCCTGCTGAATACGAGTGAATATAATGGATGTATCTTTAAAGCCGCATTGCCGCACACTTTTTATCTGATAAACGCTCATATGTATTTGAAATGCAAAATCACGTTAATTGCATTTATAACATCATTTGAGTTGAGAACGCTGATGAGACAAGACGTTAAAGTTCGTGCACGTAAGATATATATTTTTCTAATCAATTAGTTGATGGAATCAAAATTGTCCAATGCTGACGTGTGTGCTATATTGTGTGAAGAGATTGGTTATGAGAGTATTGATGATTTCGAGAGTGACTCTGATGATTTAATAAAAATACAAAATGCAGACGCATCAATTCACAATGTTGCCGTTGTTGATGACCATTTTGAGGATGAAATAGGTTTAGGAACGTCGTTACATGATTCCTTTGTGAACATGATAAATGATGACGATAATATAGGGATTGCTAGAGAAGCCGGGACTTCCGCAGGGTCAGATGAACCTATCGCCATGCGGGTTTCCTCAAATTTATTTCCTTCATTATTTAAAAACTTGTCTGTGGATCCGAAGTCTTCTGAATTTGACAGGGTAATATGGAAAACAGGAAATATTCAATATACCAATGCTGAAATTAGCTTTAGAGGCAATAGTAGCATATCCGATAATTTGAAAGCTTTGCAAACTCCTTTTCAGGTTTGGTCATTCCTATTTCCAGAATCTTTGGAGCTCAAAATAGTTGAGCAAACTAAAATTTACTCCGAACTTAATGAAGCTTTCAATTTTGATTTGTTCGATTTAAGTAAATTTATTGGTATCTTATTTTATATGTCTTACATCAATCTCCCGAGTACAAGAGATTATTGGTCTGAAAATGGCAACCATTTTGTTCCAATAATATATACAAACAACGATGACTAGGAACCGATTTGAAAAAATACGGCAATTCATCCACTTTAATGAAAAAGAAAATGCTCCATCTCGAGTCGATCCAAACCGCGATAGACTATATCTCATTAGACCATTGATTGATACCCTAAACAGAACATTCGGTAGCATACCTAAGTTAGACCGATTGTGCGTTGATGAACAAATGTGTTCTTCAAAAATGAAAAATTACATGAAGCAATATTTGCCTAACAAGCATAAGAAATGGGGGTTTAAATTATATGTCTTATGTGACTCCACCGGGTTTGCTTATAAGTTTGAAATTTTTTCCGGAGGACCTAACATATTACTCTAGGGCGAACCAGATTTGAAGTCATCTGCAAATATTGTTGTTAGACTTTTGCGTGAGGTTCCTCGTTATCAAAATCATATCGTTTATTTTGATAACTACTATACAACTGTGCCGTTGTTAGTATATTTGCGATCTCAAGGTATACTTTCAATTGGGACTATTCGTCGCAATCGGTATAAAAACTGCAAACTTCCAAATGAGAAAGTAATGTCAAAATATGAGCGTGGAACCAGCCGCGAATACATTGCTTCAATTTACGGCGTCGATGTGACATCATTGTCATGGAAGGACAACAAGATTGTTAATCTTGTTTCAACTTACATCGGTATGAAACAAATCTTTGTAATTGGTCAAAACGAAGATTTACCTGCAACATCTTCCTCCATAAAACGTTACGACAATAAGGACAAGACATTCAAAATAATTTCCTGCCCAGAAATAATTAAAGAGTACAATCGTCATATGGGTGGCGCAGATTTACTTGACAGCTGTATGGGTCGTCATAAAATCACGATGAAAAGTCGTAAATGGACCAACAGAATGTTTTATCACTTACTAGACTTAACATGTGCTAATGCATGGATTCTGTACAAACGAATTAATAAGAATCGCCTCGGATATAAAGAAATGCGTCTTATTGATTTTAAGTTAGAAGTCGCGGATTCCCCTTTAGGGTCCCGTGGGCGTCCTAACCTCCAGCCGTTTTTAGAGGAAAAAAAGAGGAAACCGAATTTTTCTGTAGCTTTATCAAAAGACAGCCGATTGGACATGACGGATCACTGGACTACAATGGGGAAAAAAGGCAGATGTGTCAACGATAGATGGCAAGCCTACTAAATAAGCAACAGGTGGCAAGACGAGGGATGCTTGCGAAGGAGTATCGAAGGTGAACGCGAGGAAGGAAGACGCGCAATAAACACACACGAATAAAAAACTCATTCTGCTAAGTACGATTTTACGCTTTAAATGTTTTTTCAACTCTTAAATAACTTCACAGAAATTAAATAACTTCACAGGTGTAAGTATCCAAATTGTTCGGCACAAACAAAAATGTTTTGTTCTAAATGTAAAGTAAATTTATGTATGACATCAGAAAAAAATTGCTTTTATGATTATCACCATTTTTAAGATATAATAAGTTTTCTTTACCAAAGCATAAGTGTATTAATGTAAAACGACTATATAAAAAAAAAAAATTTCCAAAACACTTTTGTTTAGTAAGTTATGCACCAAATTTTATATTATTTTATACGAACATTTATGAAATATGAATACATTTTTAATAAATTACTTTCCTTGCAATATAAGCCGGATTTTAATTGTTTGAATACAAAGTTTAGCTCATTTGGGTATGGAAGTAAAAAATGAAGGGAATGCCCAGTGTATCTTTAAGGATACAACCTTTATTTAAAAAAAAAAATTTCTCTGAAAGTAATTTTTTTCAAAAAATTTTCGAAGAAACCACGTTCTACATATATTTTTACATAACATATACATTTTTTACAAAAATCTGAAGCCTTAGGCATTTAAGGGTTAATCGAGTCCCTAACTGTAAGATGCCGACGGAAAAGGAACTGAAAAAGTTGGGGAGAGCCAGCATGGTGGAGAAGGTAACTAAAATCGACGGAAAAGGAATTGAAAAAGTTGGGGAGAGCCAGCATGGTGGAGAAGGTAACTAAAATCGACGGGGTCAAACTTGGCCTCGTTTCTTCGTTTGACAATAAGGTAATAAATATTCTTTCAACTTTCGTTGGAAGCCAACCTATATCCACAAAGACACGTTTCAGTAAAAAAGTATATTGAAATTCATTCACCACAGTCTGTCGACGTTTACAATAATTATATGGGCGACGTAGACTTGTTTGATTCACTACTTGGTCCTTATAGAATTCAGTTACGCACTAAGGTTTGGTACAAACAGATTTTTTGCCGCGTGATTGATATGTGCCTTGTAAATTCTTGGATCTTGTGGCGCCGTAAGTCATGGGAATTTATGCCGTTATTTAATTTCAAACTTGCAGTGAGCGAACAGCTTTGCAAGATAAGAAAATCCCGAAAACGGGTGCGTCCAATTGCATCGGTATCAAACTCTTCATCTCCGACAACAAGCAGAGAAGGCACCAAAAAGAGTAAGCGTCAAGACTTTCCTTTGAATTCTATACGTACCGACTGTATTGGACACTTTCCGAAATACGAAGATACGCTACCGGAGAACAAGAAGGCGGAACTTACCTTCCCAGCGGGGCCAAATGGAGTCTGCCTATACCTAGCAGACTTACAATCTCTGGAGGACGGATGATGGCTTACAGACACGGTCATTGATGCGTACGCGAAGCACTTGAAGCTGAATTTGGTCCGAAAGGTACAGTTCTTAGCCCATTCGTGGTCTGGCAGCTGAACCAGCCAGGAAGACGATGAAAACTTCGCCGCATTCACCGCTGGATTCGCAACATTGACATATTTGGACAGAGGGTAGTACTAGCGCCACACAACACCGAGCACCACTGGTACCTCCTCGCCCGATCCAACCGCGACCTCACGCACCACGTCACGGACACAGTCTGCTACCACCAACACCAGCTATGGACAGCAGATTCCTGGATGAGGGGTAAGGTCACCCACGCAACCACGGCCTGGCGCGAATTCCTCCAGTGGGAATACAAGGAAAGAGGCGGAGGAGGAGAATTTGAGTATCGGGAGCTGCTGCTAGACGTACCCCAGCAAGAAAACACGAATGACTGCGGTATATACGTGCTGGAGACAATAGAACGGGTCATGCGACACGTCGGACGAAACGAAGGGGCGCTCGGATGTATCTCCGAACCCTTCACGGCGAAGCTGGCAGCTGAAAAGCGAGCCCAAGTGTTGGCCACCTTCAGACAACACAAAACCACACCCGCGCCCATCGTTGAAATACCAGCACCATCATCTGCGGAAGTAGAGCTGCCACCCGAAGGTATAAAAATCCCTATCGCCGAAGCAAACGGAACAGCATTGGAGGCTTTCCCGGAAATTGCGGATAGAATCCGCAGAGGCCTCAAGGACCTCTCAGACGGCATGGGGAAGCACCGGCTAAAATTTAATACAGCCAAGCTCAAAGTGTTCATGTACCGGTGGGGCGTCCACATCACAGCAAAAGCCACAACAACAACCACGGCAACTAAAGGACCCTAAGGAGACAATTTTTTCTAACTTTTGTAACTAAATTTAAGTTATATTAATGATTTTTAAAGTATACGTATATATGTAGGGTAAAAAAAAAAAAAAACACAAAAAAAATAAAAAATGAATGATGAATTTATATGAAAAAACATAAGAGAAACAAATTTTTGGAAAAAAAATTTTGAACAAAAAAAAAAAAAAACACAACTTGCATAAGTGTATATAAAAAAAGCGAAAATATATAAGATGTAAAATATGAAATATAGATATACTTTTAGATATAAATATTAGAGTTTTCTTGAAGCATATGACGATTGTAACTACATATGTATAGGTGCTTAAATCTTAGAGTTTTTTCTCCTATATCAGACCACCATTGTAAGTTAGCAATACGATTGTTTTTTTTTTTAACTTTTTTAAGCAACTATTGTAAATTAACAATAGAATTTATTGAATGCGTAAACTCTCCGAAGTGAGGAGTGAGAACTAAATATCTTATAGAATTTAGTCCACACAAAGGCGCACCCTATTGTTCACAAGCATACGCAGCGGTAAAACCACGCCATGACGATGGAGAAACCAGACAAGCAGACGAAACAACAGCAAGCATGCATACGCAGCGGTAAAATCACGCCACCGCCAGCAACACGCCATCCCAGCAACACACGCCATCCCAACCCAACATGTTGCGAATGTGCTAGCACGCAACACAGGCTTGGTGGGTAGTTAGATGGCGATGATCAGCAGTGAGCACGGACTGTGACAGCGTCACACGTTTTGGCATCAGACTACGCAGCGAGTTTATTCTCTGGCTAGTCTTGGTACCCTGACCTGTGAACGCCGTATGTTAAGGGTGAGCTCGGTAGTGAGTTTATCCTCTGACCGACTCAACCGTTAACATCGCGATCGCTAAGAAAGTCTTCCGTGATCCGGGATCTTTAAAAGCAAGTCGTCTAGTTAGTGAAGCCTACGCGAGCGTTGGCAGAAGTAGCCGAGCGTAGTCGGCGTAGCACGCGAGGGCGAACGCGTATAGCAGGGCAGCGATAGGGAAGCCCACACGAGCGTCGGCAGAAGCAGCAGCGCGTGATTGAAGCGGTACGGAGCAGCAAGTCGTCTAGCACCCAGGAGCGCGGCAGAGCGGGGAAACGGTATTGCCCTAACGGGGCACATCGAACCGTTACCCTAACAGCGCCGTCCTCGGGCGACGACTGTACAACGCAGGAGACGCTTTGTGACTTGAATTAATATATTATATTAGATATTAATATAAGTTGAAATAAATAAAGAACGATTCGCAGAAGAGCCCCCAACACTTACAAATTTATTGTAACGAACCCTGGACACGGCGAGTATACCTCAGCAATTATACTTGTAAGAAGCAGGGGCAGCAAAATGCTTCGTTACAAACTCAAAAAACTAATTTTTTGAGTTAAATACAAAAAAAATGTGCTCAATATCGTGGTTAATATTGTATAAAAAATTCTCTGTGATTAGTAGAAAATTGAGCGCGTGAGATGAAAAAGTGCCGTTATTCCACTTGTTGTGACGCGTCAAATTTTTGCTACAGCATCGACACATTTCAGTTTAACATGAGTCGTCGCCGTGTAAAGATTTCTAGTTTTTCCGAAAAAACGATATATTTTGTGTTACAGCGATTTATGTGAAAAGGTAGTTTTATTTTTCATGTTGCTAATTTTCATGTAAATAGTATTATTTTGCGTTGTGACTATACTGTTCAAAAATTTTAGTTCCTCATAATTTGCGCAACACAATATGTGACGTTGTTGTTGAAAATAAATTAATTGCGTAACTAGGTATTTTGTTTTGTGACGTTTTTTTCGTGAAAAAAGTGGGCTGTGTAGAAATGGCGATTTTGTGTTAATATAAAATATGTCATTAGCAGTATCGGCTATAATATAAAACACCTTCTCATAACGTAAAATGATACGCTATTGCTGATAATAAAATTACGAATTTCGACTTTTTCTAGCTTACTTGGAAATGTCGTTATCCAAAAATAATTGCGGATCTTCTTCATCATTGTTCTCAGAAGATAGTGACAATTCCATAGTTGATGTGACATACTTCCCAGTTTCTGCTAACGATTCCAGTGATAAGTATCTACGGCAATGATGAAGATAACCCACCACATCCGACCGCGGTAAACAGCCTAATTTATGATAACTGCTTCGAGGAAGATTCTCCAGATCTAGAATTTTGTACGCCAGTACCTGAACAAAACTCCTTTGATCTACAACCAAGCACAACAACGTCAAACATAAACAATTCTTCCACCATTCTGGTTAGTCCGGCGATGAAAGTAAAAAAAAGAGGAAGCAGCCAGAAAATTGGAAGAAAACTATTGTAAAAAAAAGAGAAATAGTGGTGAACACTATGAAAGCTTAAAAAAAATTATTCGAAACAAAAAAGAAATTAAACCTCCGTGCGGTGAAAACTGTCGGTATAAATGTTCAAATATATTTAGCGAAGAGCAGAGAAAAGAGATATTTTCCTCATATTGGGCTCTTGGCGACATTTGAGAAGCAAAGGCAATTTATTTCCAATTGTATGAAACTCGTTAAGCCCAAATACCAAATCAAGCCTTTATCGCGACTATGTAGATATATGAAAAGAAAAAAACAGCCATTTTGCTCATATATTTCGTTTTATAGATCATTTACGGAAAACTTTAATATTTCCTTTTTTTCCCCAAAAAAGATCTATGTGAGCAATGCGAAGCCTATACTAATATGACGGTCGAAGAAAAATCTATGCTATGAATTTTTGTATTTTATTTTTTTTACGTTAAAAACCCCCGAAAATAAAATGTCTAAATGTATAAATTTCCCCCATTATTCATAAAAAATAAATATAAAGCTCTTATAAATGGAAATTCGGCTGGAAATGTCATTTTAAAAAATGTCTATGTTTTTTTCAGAAACAATGACATAATTCAAAGCAGAAAAGATTTTGTTCAAGAAAAAATTGGGAAATCATTAATTTCGGTCGAATTTCTTCTATAATGTATGCTACACATGACATATCACTAGTTTGCATAGAAAATCTGCGATCTTAGCTTTTATTTAACCCACAAAAGAAAGCTGAAAACTAAAAATTGCTCTCCTGAAAAAATGCGTTTTTTGAGTTATGACACTATTGAAGTAAATGAGCGATATGTAAAAGGATTCAAAATAAACGTATATTAGTGGAGTTTTATTTTTTTTTTCATAAAGAAGATGGTCATGCGGTAGAGGGTTAAGCTTGTTCAGATTGGTTTTGATCATGGCATTATTAAGATTATTTCAAGTTTTTTGTCAGATAGGAAATTTTTTGTGCTTATTAATGATTGTTCCTCGGATCTTGGAGTTTGCAATTGTGGAGTTCCACAAGGCTCTGTTCTAGCTCCCTTGCTGTACAATATTTTTATGTTTGATTTTCCACATAGTCACAATAATTCATTAAGTATTCTGTAAGTTAACTCAAATAGCTCATCCACAGACGGAGAACTCACGCGTGGCTTGAGGGAACAAAATTCTTATCCCACGCTAGCCACTGCGTTGGTCGCTCGATACTATTAATAGTACAACAGAAGATATTGAGAAGATAAGGAAATTCGTTATCTCACGTCAGCCACTGCATTGGTCGCCTGATGCTATTAATAGTGAAACAATGCAAAGCCACGTAGCTAATAGTAAACATAGGCTCTAGATATAAAGTATGTGCACGAAAAAAACTGGTCACATAGAAACCCGCACAGCTTAGAAATTTGTAACGGTAAAATCAAAATTAAAATTTACACGCAAAGTTTAATACATTATCTAAATAATTGCTTTATATTTTTTTCAAAAATGTGGTTAGTGTAAAATTTGTCAGCAATGAATATACACGTTCGCGCATCGGTTTTGCGCAAAAAGCTGGAAAATCCAGGCATGTCCCACAGCGACATCGCCAAAAAATTAAAACTTGCAAAATCTTCGGTATTTTTTGTTCTTAAGAGATACAGTGACTCCTTATCATTGAATAGAAAAGCCGGTAGTGGTAGAAAACAAGGATTTGAATCTCCACTTATAGCAAAAAAAGTGTTGACCTATTTGAAACGAAATCCCGGACTTTCAGTTCGAGATGTCGCCAAAAAAGTTCAAATGTCACCTTCATATGTTCAGAAAGTACGCAAATGAAATGGATTACGTTCCTTCAAAGTGAATGCAGCACCAAACCGCAATGATAAGCAACATTTTTTGGCAACATTTTTTGGCAAAACGACGTGCTCGACAATTATATGACAAGTTCATGCCTAATTTTAACTGCGTTGTAATGGACGATGAATCCTATGTAAAAGCAGACTTTAAACAAATTCGAGGGCGACAATTTTACACAGCAAACAAAAAGGGGAATGTTTCTGATAAATTTAAAAATAAAAAGCTTGACAAGTTCCCAAAAAAATTTCTAGTATGGCAGGCGATTTGCCAGTGTGGTTTTAAAAGTGAACCTTTTATAGGCTATGGAACAATAAATCAAAAAATTTACGTTAATGAGTGCTTACAGAAACGTATTTTGCCTTTAATTAAACTTCATAAGGATCCAGTACTCTTTTGGCCTGATCTTGCGACATGTCATTACGGAAAAACGGCTTTAAAGTGGTACCAAGACAATAGAGTGGTCGTTGTTCCTAAAGAGGTGAACTCTCCAAATTGCCCAGAGCTCAGGCCGATTGAAACTTATTGGGCCATTATTAAAGCGAAATTGTTAAAGACGCAGCATACAGTGAAAAATGAGAGGCAATTTAGAAATAAGTGGCGAAACGTCACTAAAGACTTCAATAAGGATTCTGTGCAAGCGCTTATGAAGGATGTCAAGTCTAAATTACGATTATTCGCTTATAAAAAAATATCCTGAATATTATATCTTGAATACGTATAAATCTACATATAAACTATAGCTTGTATAAATATTTCTGAAATTAAATAATAAACATAAGTTTTATAACGTTATATGTTCGACCAATATTTTTCGTGCAC